>JAZAVK010000091.1:0-177421 GCA_037954305.1 Neonectria magnoliae | reverse complement strand
AAAAAGAAACAAAAAGGGCCAATGTTCCAGCTTTCTTCCAGTACTACTAGTATTATACCATTGGATCAAGTATCAACCTCACAAACCTCACTATCTCCCGTCCTCCCCAATCGAACCAATTGGCCTGCGTCGCTCCCCGCAGGGCCACTTGGTTGGCCGATGGATTGGCGGCGGTGGCTGTGGAGGAGAGGGGGCGTCGTAGTGGTGCCCCGCCAGATGCGTTTTTGGGGGGGGGCCCCCTTGGTAGGCTTGCTCCCCTGTAAGCTCCACCGCAAGCAGCGAGGAGACTTTGGATCCATGACCGCCGTCCTGCAGCTTGCGTCTGTATTCGTCCGGGTACCTGCTAATTACCTACCGTCCCTTGGCTTCTTACGCCTCGGGTTTGAGAGGTGCGGAGTCGAGGGGGTCCTGCGCGTGTGATACGGTCGGGAGGGAACACGGGCTGTATTCGTGCGAGTACTCTGCAATTGCGTCCCATTGCACCACCGGTACCAATACAACGACAACGACAACGACAACGACAACGACAACGACAACGACAACGACAACGACATCCCATCCCATGGCATTTACGAAAAGTAGGTCTCCTCTTCAACTCTCAACTAACATTTCAGCCGGTGCCAACTAACGAACTAGAAAACCCAGGCTAAGAATGCCCTCCCCCCCCGGCCAACGCTAGACGAAGCTTCCCAGCTCATCCTGCCTGCGTATCGCGTCCAAGCTCTCCGAAGTTAAGCTTTTCCGAGAGGGAAGGGGGGTGGGGGGCTGCTCTGTTTCCCTTATCCCCCGGCCCAAACAGGCAATTCTTTCACACCTCGATCTGGGCGGGCAGAAGTCACAACATCGATGTATTGCATTGTGGCAGCGGCGTGTGTGATACGAGGTTCCACAATGTGCACGGCGAGTACTGCGTGCGTGCGTGTGAAGTGTGCGTGTGTGTGTGTGTGAAGTGTGTGAAGTGTGGTGTGTTATCTTGCCATCACGCTCGTTTCCGCAGAACTAGCATGGCAGCAGCATTGCCGAGCAAAATCCTCTCATGCAGCTACCACACGACGGATTGGATGTGGCTATTGTTGACGACGACGTCAGTCTTATCTGCCGGCGACGCGGTCTGCAACGTCGTGGCTGGATGGGCTCTAATAAGTTGCCTGGGACAGCCCCGGCTCGAATCTTGCCCCAGAAAGACCAAGAAGAGTCCGTGACACGTCCACGACGATGCCAACCTAGCACGCGATGCCGAGAGCAGCTTGGCTGCGACCTCAGCCCACCTCTTGATGCATGCAAGTGCGAATGCAAGCGGCGGCGCAAAGGGGGGAAAACGGCGTCCGATTAGATTGCTTCGCACGAGAAAGCGAAAGCGACCCAGAAGTTCCTGGAAGCAGAAACCCAGGTTTCCGGTCCCATGATCCGTCGGTTCCGTTGCAGATGATGTGGATGGACATCGGTGCGCGATCGGACGGACAGTGACACGAGGGATCGTGTTACATTATGGAGCGCCATGTAGAGGATACTCAAGAGGAGAATCCCCAAGGGAATCGCAATCCTCGCAATCATCCGACGACGCGTTGGTCAAAGAAAGCCGGTGGAAGACAGACAAGACAGACAGACATCCAAGGAACCGAAGTGCCGTAGCGCCGTCGACATCGTTCCCAACGTCCGGGCCAGCACGTGTCCCAGCGCATCTTTACCCCTGTCCGCCTCCAAACTTGAACCACTGAAGTCACACCCTCACTCTCAACTCGCACGAGAGTCCATCCCTCGTACCGCGGAACGGGGTCCGAAAAGGACGAGAAAACGTGAGAGCGAGCACGCGAGTGCCTTCCACGATGGTTGACCGAGCGGTGGACACCAGACTCGACAACCCTGTCTGCGATCCTGGCGGCCGTGGTCGGCGTTTTGGCTGGGCCTTGCGGAAAATGATCCATCACCCTGCGAACGTCGCATTGTCCATTCCCGCGTCTGCAATGAGTTGCATTCGTTCTTGTTGTAATTATTCCTGCACGTTTCTTTCGTACTGGATCGCGGCCTGCGCGGGATTGCGCCGCCTTGTCGACCTCGTCATCGATGGGAATTCCGAACGTCGCATCTTCCCTCCTCGCCCCCCCGTGTCCAGCCAACGAAGCACATGCTGTATCGACTGGCTCAGCGCCGCCGACAGCAAAGAAAAGCAAAGACTTGGCGTCGCCCCGCTCTCCATCAGAGCCCTGCAGTGACAGGAACCCCAAGCAGAAGAGGGCCACTCATGATGCCGTATTTGTCCCCTCCCCGACTAATCTAGCCGAGCATGGACCAACCCCAAGGAGCCAAGACGTCGAATATTGTCCGGTGTTACTCCAACTTGCTCCGTCCCGTCGGTCGCTAGTTCGCAGCTCCACGGCCAACGACCAACGACCCACGACCCGTAGGGCTATTACGAGAGTGAGTTTCATTGCAAAGACAATGCCATTCTTCATCAAGTCGCTGAGCTGGCTGCATGGCGCCGCCTCAGTCCATAGCGTCCTCTTTCTCGCCGAAACCCACGCCAATATCTCTATCCCCACCATCCTCTTATACGACGACCACGTGTCTGCGAAGTACTTCCCGCTCGCGATCAACACCCGCCAGAGCTGGTACCAGACAGTGTGTAAGTAGAGCATCATCCATGGGCCAAGCACTGCCGGCTTGGTGCTACTCGCCCCTCTCGCCATCCTGCTCTCATCCCACACCACCGCACGTCGACCCATGGGCCACCACCAACGCCACCTCTTGGTGGAAACCGTCTCTCGGTCTAGACAACTGCTGCAAGTCTACAAAACCTCTGCGGCAAGAGTCGCAATGGCGAGATCCACAACCCGACTCTTGTCAGGTCGCCGTCCGCCGTCCGATTCCTCTCTCCCCACCCGGCGCATCGTTCGCCACCGTCCCGCCCGTACCTAGTCAGAAATCCTCCCCCGTCGAACCCCATCGCCACCCAGGTCGCGCAGTCGGATCCATTATCCGGTGGCATGGGTGCGCTGCCGCGAACTTTTTGCAGTAGTCTCAGGTCCATTCCGTACTGGATGTACCAGGATGTATGTACGAAGTACGCTTACTTCGTCGCTGCATCATCCATGATAAGCACCCCGCCAAGCGTCATGTCGTGCACAACGCATGCGATGGGGCTGTCTGAGTGTAAGTCGGAAAGTTTGCAAACTCTGGGCAAACCGAGCACACTTCAGCATGGCAATCAACCGGCATCTATCTATCTGGATAATCTAGCAGAATACCCACACAAAGAAGGAGACATACAGCAGCTCTACAATACTTCGGTCTCGAAACGCACAAGCCTGACGCGTTGAAGAAACCCACAGGCGGCTCGCAAACCCCAGAGACGCGCCCTAGTCAAAATCGCTGAGATCCCCCTGTCCTGCTGGATGTCGATCCCCGCCCATCGGCCGTGGTGGTCGCTCGCCTAACCAACCAGCGGGAATAGCTTCGAAATGCGTCCAGCGCACCCTGGTCGAGGCTCAAAATCTCTGCATTCCCTTCCAAAGCAGCCTCTTTCTTGCAGCAGTGCCTCCACTCAGCACAGGTATTGTCAAATTTGACCCAGCCCGAGATGGGGTCAAGATATGAATCGGTAGCCCTTGTCAGAGCCGCTTTCCCTGTCCATGCGCACGCTTGTCGAATCTTTGCTGTTGCGCGAGTCAGGTTTCAACCGCAAGATGAGAATGATGTGAGAGATGAGACAAACGGCCAAAGGGCTCACTCAGACGTCAGTCACGTACAAAAGGGTCGAGGAAGACACAAATCTCTCGCTAAGCCGTGCCTAGAAGCTTTAGCTTCCGTGCTTGTCTGGTTTGTACGAAGCTTAGGTCGGCGTTACTGAATTATCTTCGCCGGATATTTCGTTTGAGTACTTCGCATCGTTCATGTTGGTAAGGTGGTAGGCAACTTCCCAAAGGTAGGGAAGAAGAAATATTCATAATTGCATGTTCCCCATCGATGCATTGCGATGGGGGAAAACGTTCGGGCCCCCACCCATCTTGCGAGATTGGGCACCTCAATCCATTGACGTGGCTCATAAGATATGCTCTAATAACGCATATATGTCCAGTTGTTCAGTCCTGCCAGACCCTCTGATAAATTCCTTAACGAAAAGAGAAAGGAGATGCCAGTTTCCTTTCCATGCATCCTGATCCCGTCTCTGTCCCTCTCAATGCTCCGCCAACGTGCTAACTTCCAAAACGCCAGTGATTTCACAATTTTCCATGACAGCCACGACCATATCTGGTCCGTACACAAGTTCTTCGTCGGTCGGCGAAAACTGCAGACTCTCCAGCATAGCCCGTGCCTGACGGATGCTGGTATCTGACGACAGGGAGAACATTTGCGCTCCGGGAACGAGAAGCCCAGGAACATCTTCTAGGCTGCGGCTGAGGTCCTGCCTGTCAAGGCCGCGAATCTTGCTCGGCGAGATGACAGAGTCGCGGACCTTCACCCATCCCGTGGTGGAGTCGTATCCCGCGCGGAGAAGATCAACGCCCAAACTCTCAGCTCCCAGGTCCGCCATGGCAGGAATATCGGCCCACCGGACTGCGATGTCCTTGATCGTCTGCGGCTGCTTTGCCGCGGCACCTATAGCTCCTCCAGGGTGGTTGCTTGCAAAGACAGCGGAGACACTCGTGTGAAGTTCCTTCGCGGCCGCGATTGCGAGTGCATCGCCCAGTGCCAGCGCCACCGTTGTCGACGTCGTTGGTGCCGAGACTCCGAAAGACATTTTTTCAGCTTCCAGAATGGGCGCTGGAAGCAAAATGGTATCCGGGCGGTGCTTGATGAATTCACACGTTTCATAGCTCGTATGAGACGTCAACAAAATGACTGGGAGCGACCTGTCCAAGTGGGGCAGCATGAGCAGGAGTTCCTGGGTCTTTCCGGAATATGTGATAAACATGAGCGTGTCGTGGGGTCCGATTATCCCCAGGTCCCCGTGGAGAGCTTCGGTCGGGTGGAGGAAGACAGCATGGATGGCGAGACTCTTGAACGTGGCCACCAGCTTCTGACCGATATGGCCCGACTTGCCCACGCCTATGATGACCAATTTTCCTCTGGTGGTTTCTTGTTGTGTGATGACTTGCACGGATCTGTTGAAACCCTCCTGAGCTATGGGATCGGTCTCGTATAGTTGTGTGAGATTCCTGAGGGCGAGTGCCTCGGTGTTGAGTACGTGGATTCCGTCTCGGAGTCGCTGGTCCTTGGCCTGCTGCTCCGCTCGGAGTTCTAGATCCAGGCTCAAGGGATCTATGGGCTCGCAGAATCCGTTTGCTGGCGGGGAGATGGATGGCGTTGGCGGAGAGGGAGGAGGCATCGCTGGGCATTGTGAGGCGCTGAGTACGACAACTGCGCTTGTTTGCACGGGGCCATGGCCGCCGCACTGCGACAAGCTAACCATGTGTGATATTGTTCGATTATCCAGCTCCCAGAGCTGGGAAAATCTCTCAGCTTCGTACTTCGACCGACTCGGGTTCCAAAGTTGGCGACTAAAAACCTGGAGGAGGTTCGGATGGTTTCCGAGCTTTATATGCGTTGCCTGTTGCTCCTCAGAAGGTCGGCGTCATTGCAATTCAGGATTAACCATTCACTGGGAATGTCCGTTGTCGGATTCTCTCGGAGCTGGCTTTTATCCCGGGTTGCCGCGGCTGTGCGCAGGGGACGGACTGAGACGGAGCAAAGGACCAGGACAGGCCTTGGTTTCTGCTGTAACCAAAAGGGCGGCGTAGGTATGAAACGAGCAGCTTGCCCCGGGCGGAGAGAAGGACGGACGGGCTTACGTATATAGGAAAACTCCCAAGACTTTTGGTGACAGCTGGACTGTTGTTGACGACCAATTGGTTGCGGGCTCGATTGCGACGAACGACTAGCAGCCCCGATCTGGATCTAGCAGCACCAGCAAAGTGGATGCGATAAGGGGTCGAGCCGTCCAGGGTTCCGAGATGTTCCCCTTGCGTGTGTATGCAAACCATCGATGACGACTTTGGCGGGTCGTGAGTCAGTGGAAGCAGAGAGCAGGGCCAAGTCAATCCGTCATCGAAAGCGTCGTAGCGAGGCTTCGATTCGCACAGCTTCAATGGGCGTTTCGTTCATCTGAAAGCTGCAGCGTATAAGTTATTGATCCGAACCCTCCGGGCCGCCCGTCTCGATTCCTCCGTTCGGGTGGCCGGCGGGGGGGCGGGGGAAGTTGGACCCCCTCTTTTTTTTTTTTCCCTTTCGTTTTGTCCCGATTCCGGTTGAATGGCAGCAAGTCGATGACGCCTTGAGACGGACGGAGGTGCAAGGCGACGAACCAGAGGGTGCGGACGCTGCGCTCGGGTGCCACTCTGGGCGGATGGCGCAAGAAGACTGCTGGTTGACATTTGTTAACTACTACCTTACTTTGAGACGGGAACTGCGCTTGTCGAAGATGGAAGGCGCTCGATGCGGAGAATGCCCGACCTTATCTTGCTTGCACGTGGGGCTGGAATCTCGCGCATCTGGAACAACTTCGTAATTACGAACGAACGAACCAACGGTGTAAGTGGCGGTTAGTGCAATGAATTGTGAGTGGTTACCGAGCCGGGCATGTGGCGGTCGCTTGTGGCCGTCTGTGGTGCGAGATGCCGCCTGCGTGGCGTTCTGCGATGCGATGCTCGATAGGTGGGAGGGGATCAACTAGATCGAGCCGTGTCAGACAATGAACCACCAATGAGACGTCGCCAATCGTTTTTAATTCATTGTTCTAGTTGGCTTCCAGGAGGAAGGGTCCTGAGAAATGGGGCAATTATTTGTTCTCTCAGTCCCAGGGTTCCGAGTAGGTTCTGAGATGACACAACTAAAACGCCAACTTATCATAGATGCGAGAACACGTGCATCTTGCCTTGCATGCCGTCTGGGAAGGTGCGGGAACATTGCAACGGAAAGAGCGGTTGGATGACGCCTGAGGTTCACACACTCGTAGCCGCCAAGGTCGCCATTGTGAGCACGGTCTGGCCTTGATCAATCATTCGTCATCACTATCAACACCCAATTTATTCGAATTCCACAAGTTCTCCCCGACGCACCCGCCAAAATGTCAAGATGACAAGCCGTAATAGAACGAGGAAAGACTCCGGGCGAAACTCAATTCTCTTACCGCTTCAAGCAACCACCTTTTCCAAGTGCCCGGTCCCTAATGATGCAACGTCAGCACTTCTGGGATGAGATGAAAGGCAGCTTTGACGACTGCACTTTCTTAGTGCGCTCAGCACTCGATCTGGATACATCACGGTCCGATCCATCGCGTCAGCATCTGGATACCTGTTATGTACTATGTAGTACGCGCGTACAGCAAATCAGCCTCACAGCCAAGACCCCAACGTCACAAAACGGATCCGAATCTGAAACGCATCCATATCTCCAAAAGTGGGCTTGATCAGCAACCACAATCTGTGCGACACTTTAACCCAGCATCTTAGGTGTCCAAATACGTGGTACGTACCCAGGTACGATCTTTCATCCGCCAAATTTATGAGTCCGAAGATCTTACTGTCATGGAGACATCAGAGATCCTCAGCCAACTGTCAATCCGAATGCGAGAACGCGCTCGGTTAACACCAGGAGGCTGGCAAACACTCTTCACCCCCACAACCTCAAAGACATCGAACCAAGCACCAACCAGTCGCAGAGGCCCATGCATGGATGATGGCGCGATAAGGCCTCCAAGGCTTCTCGGATACCGGGGAGATACGGTGGACCTTACTACCTGGTCCAGTCCAAGGCGGAAAAACAGAATCCAGCGTCACCGTTGAGATGAATCCTCGCTTCGCTCCAGGCCTGTTGAATTCATTAGTGTGCATGTTAATGGATGCGATGTGAAAATCGCAAAAACTCAGCGGCAAGAGGAAATCCAAAGCTGCAAACTACATTTCCACGAAACGTCTTCGATACACCAAGCAATTTGCCGTCCCATCAATTGGCGCTGTTGAGTTAGGATGATCGGGCACTCAGTTAGAAACCCTTGTTCGTGTAGGATGGCACGATGACGGCAGCCTGCGATTTTCGTCCAACTCGACAAGGAAACAAACCCTGACTGGGACCAACTTCGTTCGCTGCAGGCTGCAGCCGCCTGCAGTGACGTTGGCCGAACAGGGGATCAGCAATTTAGATGGAATTGGATGAGATCCACATGGTTATCGCAGCCGAGGATGAGAATGGAGCTCATTCTGCACAGTGTTGCGAAGACTCGCTCACGCATGTCTCAATCCTCTCGACTTTCGGCTTGGAACTATCCGATGCAGCTAAATGCAAATTTTAAACAAAAGAAAAGGTCTGACCAGACGGTATTTGAGTTCTCAGAGCATTCCCAGGCTGGGACAAACAAGCACAGGTGGGTCATTTATCTCGGCGCAGTGGATTCCCGTCAGGCCGGCCCCCCGTCAGGCCGGCCCCGGATCAGGATGGTCGCTGAGACAGGTTTGCGCTGCAACCTTCAGGGGAAGCGCCCGTCGTGCTTACGGAAAATCCAAAGTATGTTTCAACCCATGTTGGAGGTTGACGGTGGGAGACAGGGCCGGGATTCCTCAGGAGGCCAGAGTCAAGGACCCTCCTTTACGAGCGGCCAGACAGAATAGATCTCTCCACTCATTGAGGCTTGGCCTTCTTTGGACTTTGAGCGACGCCGCCTCCAGAGTCCAGACGCAACTATCGACGACCCGGGCCTAGCTAGAGCTGTCGCGCAGGCAAACGAAACAAAGTCTATCAAGGCCTGGAACCTAGCTACGGCGTTCACTGGCTCGCCTCCTTCGAAATTCTCCATTGCGGTATTGGGGCCAATTCGAGAGTAAATGAGAAGATGGGGCAAGCTGCGCTGGGGAAGTACCCTTTTGTGAGTTCATCGAAGCCACGATTCCAATAACTTGCACCGGGAAGACGCTATCGGTTATCCGGCGCCGCCAGTCGCTCGATTTCCGGGCGCCCATAGCAGCGCAAAGTTCATACAGCGGAATCGAATGCATAGTGCGAAATGCTCTTGACTTGAGCTGAGGTTTCGGACAGCAACAAATATGCCTTGTTACAGATTCCTGGCAGAGCTGTCGTACGCGCTTCATTGTTCCACGAAACCCCGTTGTACAGGACAACGGTGATGGCAACGCTCAGGGCCGTATGATTCAGTGTACGGAATCTGGGCGGTGGGTGAGATCGCCATCGTCCGCATCCCACATGTGTTCGAACTTGGCATTTTCCTCATCCTCCCTCGACTGCACACCACCCCTGAATCGTACGCGGTCCCAGTGCCCACTTAGTCGTCTGCCTTACGCCCTCTGCGGTCTTTCTGGCTATCGATTCGTTCGGCCGGTGGACGCCTTTGCGCCTGGCAAGGGGGATGGGGAGCTGGTGTGGGTACTTCCAGTCGACACGTCGCCCGTGGCCAGTCCATGTCTCTGGGATCTGCCATGCCTAGTCTCGTCCGGAAGGAATCCTTAAAACGTGATCCAGACGAGGAAATCTAGTGGTGCAGACTTTCGCGCCCGTAAGCCCATTCTTTTCCCTCCCATCCCTCCCTCTTATCCGGTTTCCTTTCTCCCACGTTCTGTCCTTCTCGCGCTCCTTTTGTCTGGCTATCTTCACAATTCTTCCCGATGGCGCTTGACTTGAGCTCCGCTTGGAGTTCTCCCCGGGGCTGGAAGCTCATCACGCTCACCGTCCTCGGCTTAACCCTGCTACTTCTTGTACCCCTCTATCAGCTCAGCGACCATGACAATTCGGGCATTTACAGCCATCTGACCAAATATCTTGGCCATGAGGGCACTGGGAACAGCGACCCTGCAGGCGGTGCTTTCAACAACAATACCGACTCAAGCGACATAATTGCGGATTTCAACAGCACCGAAGGAATCGATAGCAACCTCAATGAGACCGACGATGGCAAGTCCACGGACCACCTCGACGATAGCAACCAGTCTGAAAGTGGCGATACCGACGCGGAAGGAAAGGACAACGACGACAAGCCCGACGGTAACGGGAACAAATCCACCGAGGAAAGCAAACCCGAGGACGATGAGAACAAATCAGACGGCGACGAAAATAAATCCGAGGATGAGAATAAGTCTGAGGATGAGAACAAGTCCGACAGCGACGAGAACAAATCTAAAGATGAGAACAAGTCTGAAGAGGAGGCCCATGAAACCGAGACTGCTGAAGAAAGCACAGAGGAAACCACTCCCACCGAGGGAAGCAACTCTGACGACGGCGAGAACAAATCAGAGGGAGAGGAGAATAAGTCAGAAGAGGAGAATAAGTCTGAGGACGAGAACAAATCTGAGGACGAGAACAAGTCTGAAGGTGACAAGGACAACAACGACGACTCCAAGGACGAGGCCCCAGAGGAAAACGCCAACAATGTCGCCGTCTACCCCGAATCGCGAGAACGCCCCTGTGATGGATTCCCCAATATGGACAAGATCATGCTCGTCATGAAGACTGGCGCTACCGAAGCTTACACGAAGCTCCCAACTCAGCTATTGACGGGTTTGCAATGCATCGACGACTTCCTTCTGTTTTCTGACCTGGTAAGTGGCAAAATTTCCACGATGAAATAGGAGTGTTCTGGGCCACTGTGGCTTAGGGAACCATTCCAGTTCTCCTCACAAGTGTCGCGCTCATAGACACGAGACCAAGACTCCTGGCCCCTAGTCGCACCTACAGCATTTCGATCTCTCTGTTGGCTCAGCCATGCCGCGCGTCGTACATTCAGACAGTTCACGAAGCTAATGCCCTCCCAGGACCAGCAAGTCGGAAACTATCACGTCTACGACGTGCTTGAGGACGTCAAGGATGAAGCCAAGCAAAATCTCATGGAGTTCGCCCTCTATGATGCGCAGGCTTCTTGTCCCGTCTCTCAGACGGACTGCACGGATAAGATGAAGGGCGGTTGGGAACTCGACAAGTACAAGTTCCTGCACATGATCGAACGAACATGGCGGATGCGTCCCGACATGGAGTGGTACGTCTTTGCCGAGGCGGACAGTTACGTCTTCTGGCCCAACCTGGTCTGGTGGCTTCGCAACAAGGTCAAGACCGAGACACACCCTTACCTCGGCAGTGTGGCCATGCTCAAGAACATGCCCTTTGCCCACGGAGGCAGCGGCTACATCCTCTCCGGAAAGACGGTCAAGACAATGGCCGAGACTCCAGGCCTAGCGGACAAGTACGATTTGATGGCCCCTCACGAGTGTTGTGGTGATTACCTCATAGCTTTGGCTGTCAACGAGACGGGTTCCAAGGTGAAGCAAGCTCATCCTATGATCAATGGCGAGAAGCCTAACACGCTGCCGTTTGGCCATGGCCACTGGTGCGAGCCTCTCCTGACAATGCATCACATGAATTCGGAGGAGGTTAGCTCAGCATGGCAGTACGAGCAGCGCCGAAACAAAACTGTACGTGCACACACACATAAAAGGGTTCATGCCACTTCAGCGTTGAACTGGAAGCTAATCATGCAAGATAGGGCATTCTTCAGATCAAAGAGATGTATGAGGGCTTCTTCGCTCCAACCCTCGTCCCTCAACGGGAAGAGTGGGACAACCTCTCCGACGACGTCTGCTACATTGCTCCGGACGAAGTGTCTCAAGAGAAGGCCAGCGACCACCAAAAGAGCCGTCAGAAGCCCGAGAACGACAAGAACCCCGTTGAACGTCAGGCTCATCTCTCGCAGGAGCATTGCTCCAGGGTCTGCGTTGCTGAGGGACTTGATATCTCTCAAGAAGAGTACGATAAGATGGACAACGACAGTGAGCGCTTTGCCCTAGTCCATTCGAGATACGAGCGCAAGGCCGAGGATAAGGACTGGAACAGGGAGCGTCACTGCTTCCAATGGCGGTACCACAACAAGGCGTGCTGCATTGCTAAGAGCTTCAAGCTGGGCAAGCCTCGTAAGGAGGAGAAGGCTGAGGAGAAGTGGACGGCAGGATGGTTCGTGGACGGCATCAACAACTGGATCGAAGCCAAGGGTGATTGCAAGCCCGAATGGAAAAACATAGACTGATATCGGCATGTGGCGTGCTTGGATGCTGGGATGCTGGGATGCTGCCGGAGAGGGTTTTGCATGCGGCGTTTGGGGGGGGTTTTTTTTTGGGGGGGGGGGTTTGGATATCTGTACACCACTGTGAGTGATAAAGGCTCTTTTAGGGATCCATTTGGGGCGTTGGGGCGAACACGGGGGCTACGACAGCCCGACCGAGGATTGGGTTTTTTTCTACGTCAGATGTGTGTGGATGATGGGCCGAGGATTTATACCAACGAGCATTTCTGTTGACGCCATGAGAAACACAATCAAAAGACCAGGCTGGACAGCCTCAAAACAACCGTTTTTTTTTTCTCTTTCTTTTCAACCAAGTACCTAACTCTACGTGCATCATGAGGGGATAAAAGGGGATGGCCGACAAGACGCTCACAGCTTTGATGTCATGTCGCAGGTATGTAAGAGGTGACTTTTAAACTCAAGGCTCGACCCGGTATCGTGTCTGGAATTCACGCAGGATTCCAGGAAGAGTGTTCCCGCTGCGGAAGGGATGAGCTTATATTCACGGCCCGGATTTTCTCTTGGAGGCATCGTCGAACTCTAGCACGCACACGCGAACCCTCGAAATGCTGCATTGGCATAAGACGTGGACATGGAACTTGTTACTTTCGCATGAGTGAAGAGGTAAGATATGGTTTCCTTACTCTTGAAGCAGTATGTGTACTCATTGCAATGTATCGGATATTACCGGGGTCATCTGCATGTTCCTCTTTTCCTTGTTGACCAGACCCTCGTAGTCATCATACCGTTCCATCCCATCCAAAGGCTATTGCCATGTCCCCTCACATACCAGTGTTCAATGCCATGGCTCAGATGTCCAGATATCCCGTTGAAATACAATGTCTCTCAAAAACATCCCGTCATGATCCCCTGGATGAAGACGCTCTAATCTCTTTCGATTATATCTTTTCGTTCTCATCTCGTAGTCGTAATCTTCATGTCATCTTTTGTTCTTGTTCAAGTCATTCTAGCGGCTTTGACAGTGTCTCCATCACGCCGCCGATTTCTTTCCTCCGTGGCGCCCGCACCGGTGAGGGTTCTTGGGCGACTTCATGTAGCAGTATTGCTTAGCATCTTCGCCTGCTGGCTTGCCGTACACCTCCTTGATGGAACAGTACTCGTAGCCCTCGCCCATCCAGCCTTTGATGTGGCGGTGCAGCTCGCAGCGGGAGATGCCGCATTTGCGACAGTACACCTGGCCCTTGACGCGCATCTGCTCCATGGCGTTTTCCTTGGCCGCGGTGCGATCCTTGGGGTGGACCAAAGGCCCAGCACCGCGCCATGCCCATTCCAAGTCGTTAGGACCTGAATACCGGCTAGAAAGGGGCACAGTTCCGTGCATTCGCCGGTGGATTTCGTAGAAGTTGGGGTTTGTGAGGCCAAGGCAGACGCTGTCCAGGGGGTCGAGGAAGTCGAAGATGGCGTAGTGGAGCTCCGAGGGGAGGTCAAGGAGAGTAAAGTCCTTGGGAGGCTGGGGCTGACCTGGAGGGATGGGTTCGTAGTCCATCACGGAGTAAGAGCGACGGGGCGGGGGCAGCTTGGGTCGCAGAGGCATCTTTGATGCCTGCTCTTGAACAGGGAGCTCCTGAACGGGGAGCTTCTGGACGGGGCGATTCTGGACAGGAAGCTTTTGAACGGTGACCTCCTGCGCTGAGGCTGCTTGGGTTTGGGGTTCGGTGACAGTTGACTCAGGCGCTGGTATGGGCCCGTTCTCTGGGATCGACGCTTGCCTTTCAACTTGCGACGAGACCAAGTGAGCGAGTTGCGTTGATGCATTGTCGCCATGATACTCCGTCATCGACCATCCCCGGCGCGGAGCCTTCATCAACCCCCTCTTCATGTTCAGTTCCCATATGCGCTGTGCATGTTCCTCCCTGGACATTGCCGTCGAATCGGTCCTGGGGAGGTTAGGTCGTCTCGCCAGAGGGCCATCGGTGGCTTCGTGGGCGGGGACTCCGCTCGGCGAGAGGGCGGGATCACCCAGCAGTTGAACCATTGTGGGCTGACGAGGAGCGGCGAGTGGTGTATATTGCTGGTAGGATCCTGTCCAATTAAGGCGGCTTGAGTTGAATCCCGGCACCAACCGTGTTGTAGGCGAGGGATTGAGGTTGTGATAGTTGTAGTGGTTGTTCTGATTCAGGGCGCGAGGCCAGCGGTGACGGATTCGCGCTAGGATTTGGAGGGTTTTTAAGTTACGTTGACGATGTTATATCGGCGTCTCTGGGTGGATGATTGATAGGGTGAGTTCCTTACTAGCAAGCTCATGAGCAGGTGTGTCCTGTATAAGTCGAGCCAGTGTTGAGTTGGACGATCAAGAATCGGAATGAATATACGCGAGTGGCGACGTTTTAGGCGGTTATAAAGAACTTGAGGAGAAACGATGGTGGAGGTCTGGAGGAGTCGGTCGGAAACCGAGCGGCGGTGGGTGGTGTGATGGGTCCAAAGTCCAAGACCCAAGACAGGACCCATCGTGGGCCAATTCGAGATGTCCCGTCGTCACCGGGTCGGTTCAGGGCGTCGGTTCAGGGCAGTTCCCCGGTCGGTTTGGTCCCTTCATGGCAAAAAGCCAAGACCTGATAAGCCCGGCAAACGCTAGTGGGGAAGTGCGAGGCACGGAGGAGAACGTTGTGGGCTCTTCGTCTGGCCTGTCCCTGTCCAAGTCAGGCCCCTGCTCTGGCCATCTGACATGGCGATGCGCCGACCGTGTACGCCGTGCCGGTGCCCTTCTTGCCCCTCCAAGACAGACGCTGATTGCCGCGCATGCCGAGCCCTGAGCGGCCCTGACTCGAGGGCGATAGAGAGCCCGAGGAGAGCCAGTGAAAAGCTGGACGGTGGCGAGAACTGGACACGAGCAAGGCCATAAGCCGGGGCATATGGGAACATACAGAACTCCAAGACATCTGGGGAAGAACGTGTCAGCCCTCTCACTCTCGCCTCGCCGGCCCGGGTTCGTCTGCTCGACACACATCGTATGACGGGGCACCGCGTGCCGGACGGACTTCTCCCCCACCCGATTGTCGTGTCGAGATGGTCATGTGGGGGAACCCGGGAACGGTCAAAGACGGCCCCAAAGCCAGGTACATAGACTACTTCGTAGATAGACTATGCGCCAGGCCATACGCAATCCAGCCTGAACTCAAGAACAGGTACAACCGCGTGCGGCTCCGTTCAGGAGCCGAAACGAGCATGCACATACTGTTATGGCATCGGGCAATCCCGCCAAATGACAGGTCCCTGGCCGCCGTAAGCGTGGCCCTATGTCATCGACAGAACAGGACAGTGACGGCGCCAGAAGAAAGAAACCGAAAGACTTGTACACAGCACTGGCACACAACGGCGGCGAGACCCGAGTTACACCAGGCATCCTCGTTGCGGAACCGTTAGCGAGGCACGCCAGTCGTCATTCTGGAGACGATGCATCTCACCACAAAGCTAAGAACCCGGTGAGCCCCGCCCGAAGCGGGCCGATCTTCAGAAACAGGGTCCTTTAGCTGTTGCGTCGTCGTCGTCGTCGTCGGAACTCCACTTGATGTGAGTGTGGAGGGTCAACAGCGCGATGATCACCTTGGCCAGGATCCTGTCGAGAGAGAGGAAGAAAGAAAGCGAAGACCATCTCTTCTCTGTCCCAGGACGCCGTTTTTTTTTCCCCTCGAGGATAAGACACTTCGAGAAGATCGACAGTGCTCGGATCCAGACCTAGAATCAGGTTTAGTCGCTCTGTCGGGATGCCCGACCTGTTTTCGGAGAGGCCAAGAATGGATGGATGGATGGGTGGTCACCCTGGCCTGGTTGTTCCGCGTTCCATCCCGTCGTGCGTTCTGCAGCCATGCCATACCCATGCCATGCCATTGACAGTGACTGGCAGTGACAGTGCCACGCTCGTGCCATCACATCCCATCTCCCCACGTCCGTAGGTGCATACACCTAGTCTTGATCCCGTGTCGTTGGAAGTCGGTTGGTTGTGTCTCTCTCTCAAACTCCCACCTTGGTCGGATCCGACGAGATGTGGCAGAAGACAGAAGCAGAACTGCTCTAGTACATAATTACAAGCTTCGTCGTCGGAAGCCCCCACGCGGCCGGTAGAACATGATCACGGTCTCATCCATTGCAACCGTGCATGGCGCCACAGCCGGTCGTAAGACAGCTCATCGTTCTGCCTCCGCTACGGGTGTTCGCTCCGTGCGCAACGTCGCTTCTGGGTGATACCTGCGGCGCACGGTACCTACCCCCGTGCTGTTGTCGAAATAGAGCTGCTTGGATGGCGGCGATCCACGACGCTGAATAGATGTGACGCCAGAAGCACCGACCCTCTCGAGAACCTGCTACTCCGTACCTGACCACGAGGCCATCGTCGAGAGTGGTGGACACACAAAACACTGGAGACCCGATGTCGTCGGGATCAATGTTGTGCACGAGGGACGGCCCGCACACTGGCATGCCATCCTGCATTGAAGAACATTGCAAATCAGCTGCTTTGATACAATTCAATGCCATACGCTGATGGAATTCGTCATTATGTTCTAATCCAGCATTTGGAGGAGGGAGTTTGGTGTTGAGGTCCGGCCACAGCTGTGGCATCCTCCTAACCCCATATCAGCGTCACGTGGCTGCATCTCCTGATACTCGTCTCCTCTGTGACAACCACCTAACCAAGGTCTTACCAACTGTCAGGGAATAACAAGGCATCTTCCTACTCAGATCTTCGAACCCTCGTTACCACCTGAACTCGTGGTCATTGAGCAGCCTTCAGGGGGACTCCATTATCCTGGTGTGCCACCATCTTGAATCGCCCAGACTAACCGCCTTATGGAGAGATGCGAGTTTGGCATGCGAGTCACGTAATGCTTGCATTAACTCTTCTCTCCGGAATACCAGTTGTGGAAATTCCTCTAGATACATCTCCTGGCCCGAGATTTCGCCTGGGCGGCGCAGTAGACAAATGAGGCCATTGAGCTAGTTAGTCCGTACCAACTTTGCCAGTAACACACTGAGCAATCACTGCCCCTGTTCAGGCAGCTAGAGTACGCACATGCACATCGGATAGCTCCACCTAGGCACTCAGCGGTTACGGCGTGTTAGACATCCGGTCCGTCGATACATCCGGGTCCGAAGGGATGCCCTGACAGTCGTCAGTACATGATGCATTATCACATCTGCCGTGGCGCGGGCACCCAATGGATACATAAACAATCCACAAGTTAAGTAATAATGATATGATGGCATGATGGTATGACTGCTTCCCGAGCTTACATCTTCCCATGGTAACAAAGTAGTGTTCCCGGCCCTCCTCGGTTGATGATAACGGGCCACTGGGAAGCGTGAATACCCTTACCCACCCACGTCTTTTACAGGGGTGACAATATTTCCCTTTGTAAGCCGCGTCGTTGTATGAATCTATTCTAGGGGACAGTCTCACTGATGCTGTCCTGAGTTCATGCACGGTCTTGAGGCCCCTCCCTATTGCCGCTTACCAGAAGCCTCTTTGATAAATCATGTCAGCAAACTCGAGCCAAAGGTTCCCGTGCAAATCAAGCAATCACGGATCTGGATAAGGCATAGTTATGTGGTTCCATAATGCTGGGTGTAGCATATAGTGGTGAGTTACGTGCTGTATTACATGATCGTGTTGCTTTCAGCTAGGACAAGATATTAACCAAAAGTGAAAGACTTTGAAACAAGTGCGGTATGAGATGACTTGATGTGCCTGTGCAGCTTTGGTTTACACGTAGGTCTCATTTCAAGTGTGATTTGTTCCGCATGGCTATATACACCGGTAGTTATGTCGTTTTGGCAACATGATGCTTGACCATTGAAGAGTCAGGTACCTAAAAGTATCCAACAAGAGTGTCTCCTACGTAGACAAGTACGCAAACAAGAGTAATTAGTATTAGAATATCCGGTTCAACTCCTTCAAGCCAAAAAGAACATCACTGCAACTCTGTCAAATTTCAAACGGATGCTTTCATTGAGTCTTGCTTACCCTATAGCGACATGGATGAAGCCACTGACATGTGATGGATCTGAGCTTATCAGAACTTGTAAGTGTGGTTAACTAAAGTACATTAATCTACGGTAGTCTATGCCAAAGGCACATTTGATATCACCGCCAGTACATATTTCATTCACAAATTACTTGTAGTAAACCACATACTGCGAGTTGGAAAGAACTTTACTCTGTCCTGTTGCGTAGGCGACCATGACAAAACATTCAGATCGCCTGTTACACTAGGCAATGTAGCCTATTGCGTTGACAAACCGTGTTCCAAGAAAAACACCATGCTGCTTCTCTACACGTTTACTAATTTCACCTCTGGAATATAGATCTGAGAACCGTAACAATAGCATTATGGTCGTGAGTGTCGTCTGAGTCTCCAACGAAGGATGGACGACAGTTGGGCAAGCCAGCCAATGTGGCATCATATTGTCAACACCAACGAGTATGTACAACCAATGCCTGCAAAAACACCAGGGTCGGGCAGATAGCTTAACCGGAAGCTCGTTCATTTCCTTCGCATTCTCAATGTCACGCTTCCCAGGTCCCTAAACGCCACAGGTGAACTGGAACCATCCATGCCCGGAAGGAATGCTCTCCGCCAAAGCAGACTGGTGTTTTAGGTTCCGAGCTTTTCAAGCCATCATCAATTAGATGGCGACCCAGATGAGCATGACGACCACGTCGAGGCCTTTGCCCTCGCCGCCATCGAACTTGTAGGTCCACATTCCGTCCTTCTTCTCATCCCAGTACGCGCCAGTCGCGCTGTGCATTCCTCGTCGCCCGACGTGGGGCTTGCCATCGGTGGCGGTGGCCTCGGAGCTGGTGGAAACGTGAGGCTCCTCAGACTGAGTCTCTGTTCCTCCGCGGGCCTTGTTCAGAGCGGATGTGGGGACGAGGTGCTGGACAATGGTGCTGTTGCAGGCGAACTTGAACGAAGGGGCAGCGGCGCCCTGGGGGGTCGACTCGGAAATGACGGCCTTCAGCACGGAGCTCTGGGGAGGAGAGGGTTAACGTATTGCGAGGGAGAGTGAGGTCGAGGGCGGCCATGTTCCACTCACGATGATGGTCGAGTTCCACTGCTCAGTCTTTGCATGGTCGTAGAACTCAGCACTGCCGATGGCGTTGGTGCAGGCCTGAACGGAATCAAGAATTAGCACGGGCGTGTCATAAGGACGGATTGCGTCGACCGAGGCGGTAAACAAACAAACGAGGGGCGTCGTACATCGGTGGCAATCTGCTTGAGGCGGTTGAAAGGGATAGGCTGCGAGCGCGGTTAGCATAAAGCGCCCTCGAAAAGGAGGAAGCGTGTCGCTGATGCCCGTACAGGAGTGGCCATTTTGGAGGTTGGTGAGGTTGGCAGGTGGAGATGGAAGGTTGAAGTTGATGGCGTGGTCCAGGAAAAGAGTCGGTAAACAAACAACG
This sequence comes from Neonectria magnoliae, assembly GCA_037954305.1. Taxonomy (NCBI): domain Eukaryota; kingdom Fungi; phylum Ascomycota; class Sordariomycetes; order Hypocreales; family Nectriaceae; genus Neonectria; species Neonectria magnoliae. The sequence continues at coordinate 157,952 of JAZAVK010000091.1, read as the reverse complement.
TTGAGGCGTCAAATCGTCACGTCGTTATCGGGGAATTGGACTATGCACGAACCCCAAAAAACATCATTTAGCATCATCGCTACGTTCATGCACACCTAGGCACATTGGCACAGACACCCCCGGCATCTAGGACTCGCGATACTCACGTGCAGCTCAAGGCGTCGTCGTCTACCATGCAGACCAGTCGATAATATACTGTCGCTGTTTGGACCATTTGTGCCTGGTGTCTTGCCTCTTCGGGCGCTGTATCGGAGGTGCATTCTGCGCCAGCGGGGCAACCGCACGTGACCTGAGACCAACCAATCGGCCCACGTGCGCACTCCCTTTGCGCTTCAAGTCTGTGGGGCAGGTGCTCCCTGAGGCCTGAGCAATGTCACAGACAATACCGGCCCGTCTATGACCACCAGACGAGCTCTTCCCTCTGGCAGAACAACTTTGCTCTCTTATCCCACTAATCAACGACTCATTCAACGCCCACCCGCGCGCACAAATACTCCAGCCATTCAATTGCAGGTATCACTTTTGAGCTACCACGCATTTCATCGATCGAGCAGACGTATTGCCCCAATTTGGCGCCCGGCAGATTTACTCAAGCTCTTTCGACCGCGCGCTATTCCTCGCACGTAGCCTTGGAAACCCTCCAGCGTCACCTCTCACCACTCGCAACATGTCTTCTCAGCCTCTTCTCCAGACTGCCCCTGGTTCGTAATCCCTTGCTCCATCCCCGGTCCGGCAAAAGGCCAATGGACCAGCCCTCCATGCTCCTTGGCACTTGATTAACACAATTGATTCACAGGTAAGCGCATCGCCCTGCCCACCCGTGTCGAACCCAAGGTTTTCTTCGCCAACGAGCGAACCTTCCTATCATGGCTCAACTTCACCGTCATTCTCGGTGCCCTCGCCATTGGCATGCTCAACTTTGGTGATCGCGTCGCCTTCATATCGGCGTTCCTGTTCACCGGCGTCGCCATGTTGACAATGTTATACGCTCTCGTGACGTACCACTGGAGAGCCAAGTCGATTCGTTTGAGGGGCCAGGCGGGCTTTGACGACCGATTCGGACCTACCTTCCTGGCCATCATCCTGCTGCTCGCTGTGGTGGTCAACTTTGTTCTGCGCATCACCGAGCAGTCCAAGAAGAATGGCAACTAAATATGACCATTGGCTCCACCTGCGAGTTTGTTATACGAGGCTAAGACAGAGGAGATATGAACTAGGGAGAAGAGACGGACTGATTGGATTGGAAGGATAGTGGAGGATTGATTCGTTCTGGATATCATTTGTGGTCGATTGGCGTTCGTGCCGGAGTGTCATGAGTTTTTGGGCATTGGGTATTGTAGTTCCAAACCCATACAAAAAAAAAAAACCCCCAGGATGTTCTAATCATAGATTGGGTATCTCATGAATGCTCTGTTCCTAGGCCCCTAAACCATGCAATTGTCCTCCAGCGCCCACCATGCCGAGGTGTTTCTGGATTTCTCCACCTGGGCTTTCGGCTCGCACGCCGTGGATCTTCCCAGTTGATTCAAGATTCTTCCATCATGCTTTGCTCTCTTTGGACTGAACCGTGACACCCTTTTTCGACTTGAGTTCGGGGACGGGAGCAATTGACAAGAATACTCGCATAGACTTGACCGAATTGGAGGAAGGTGGGGGTAGGACAGCATCTTCGAACCGACTTTGCATGACTTCAAAGTCGTCACTGTCATCATCCTCGTCCTCGCCCTCGTCCGGTCCATTCCCCAGCCTAGTCTCCTCCACAACCTCCCGCTTCCTAGGCTCATCCGGTAGCTCAAATAACTGATTGTATTGGTACCACGTCTTGCCCTCGTCACGGAGGACCCTTTTGCACTGCTCCACCACGGTGATCAACTTGCACACATCGGCTGTTCGGGCATATAACAGCGCTACCCGCGGCTTCTCTGCCTGGGCCAGGAGATGACTGGTGATGTACGTGACGCGCTTGCGGATCTGGGTGGACGAGATGGCGGAGGTGGCGAGGACGTCGTACTTCGGCGCAAGCTCTGCGATGACGGATTCGTGGGGCTTTATGAGGGACGGGCTCGCGGGTTGCGAGTCTTTCGTTCGGAGTCGCTTTGAAACGCCGGCGTCTTTGGACGGGTTTGTCGCATGTTTTCTCTTGCCGGAGTCATGGTTGCGGCTCAGGGCGGGCATATTGGCTTGGGGGAGGAGAAAGAAAGTTGCAAGTGGCTGTGGGGGAAACAGAAAAGGTGTGGATCGTCTGGGGTTCGGCTTGACACGGCAGACTGCCTACCAGCTCATGATTGGTTTTTGACGTAAACCATTAAGTCAGAGGTGCGCTCGTAACCCATCCTACCTGGATACCGAGCTGTCTACAAAAATGAGTTTCCTAAAGACAAGAACGTATGATGACATGCCCTGCAAACTTGAAGTTAGTTTTACATCGGGAACACCAGCCGAAGAGGTTCGATTGAGTAAGTAGTCTCTTCCGAGTAGTTGATCTTCTTGTAAACAAAATCCACTGATATTGAGAACGCATTATTTGTAGACCATTCAGTTCCGAACTCTAGTCTTGCCCATCTTCTAAGGGCTGTTTGAGACTCTTCAAGCACATGGGAAGCTCCATATGCTTAAATCACGTGACTCGGTCAAAGCTTCGGCCCAGTGGAGTAAGTTTCACAAACTCTTGTGTTTCTGCGCTAGTTCGCCTGGAATGCCTGAGCTTTATCCGTCAACTTGACACAAACAACCAACCAGCATGGACTCTTATCTACAGCCTCCAGCCTCTCACCCCTCATTTGATAAAGCGTAATTGCTTCAGCATTGCTTTTCTTCCACTTGCTTGTGACTCGACCATGATCCTCATCCATGGCTGCATACACGGCGGCCTTGACGAGGAGACGAGGACCGCTAGGCCACCCGCTTTAATGACGAAATAGATGATGACTTCAAAGCGATAGTCAGTGGGGCGGGGAGAAGTTCCGCCAGAGACATCTCAAACCAGGTCTGAACCTCCCTCTGTCTGCATTGGCTAGCATGGAGCCAAGCGACGCCTGCATACTGTAGGTTGGAGACCAAGGGCCAGCCATCCGGTTTGTTCCCCGGAGTTGGGATGTGGCCGGTGGAGCAGTGACGATAGCACGATACGAGATCACCAGCTCCCAAGCTCTCGAGGGAGCTTGGGCCCTGCGACTCGCGAGGCTTGATCCCGTCATTAGGGCGCCGGTTGGAGTCGTGCCACGCCAACAGGATTGTGGTCTCGCAGAATCTCTTCTTCGTATTGATGTACCGCATTAACAATATTCAAAAGTGACGACTAAGTGGGGCGTGATTGCTCTGGCTTCACTAATCCAGCGACTCAACACGGCGTGTCCCACACCCTCCCTTCAAAGCTGAGTGTGTCATGGTCGCACTGTCAGACGTGGAATCGCTGTACCTGCACCAACTGGAGGAATGATTGACAAACGGAAGCGACAGGATGATTGAAATGTGGCATGAGTTCAGGGAAGCGAAGTTGGTGATGTTGCATGAGGCGGAGATGAGTGCAGTAGATAAGCGCTTATTAACACATGTTGTTTGTTTAATGATTTAGGGCCTCTCCTACAAAGTAGTGCTAGGTACAGAGTATTTCCCTTGGGATCTGGAATGGAAAGGAATTATGCTTTTGCCTTAACCCGCCTTACTCATGCACCAACTTGCATGGAGCGGAGGCTATCCGTACATAAGTTTGCTTCGCCCTCGAGCCATTATTGGGCTGAGACTGAGATGCACCACTGCTGGCTCTCTGGCCTCTCATAGGCTATCGTTCTCCCAGTGGCCCTCCACAGTCCATGCCCTCGCCGCACCCGACTGACTCTTGTCTTACACTAGAGCAACTGTGATGTCGAAGCGTAAGGGTCGCGGATACCTGCAGTACAACCCGATCTTATGTTGCCGCAGAGCACCACGGTTGATACGTGAAGCACGTATTCGTACTCTGAACGCTGAGTGATGCCCAGGGCCCGGCTCAGGATGTGAACCTTGGTATCACAGCTGGACTTTGATCCGTTGTTGGGCGTGCGCTCGGGGCAAGTCACCGATGTAATCTGGATCCATCAAGCCGTGTTTCGTAGCGGCGGTTGGTATCCGCAAGGTACCTGGGACACCAACAATGCCCAGGTCTCCATCCCTGGCCCTCGAAGTAGATAGCGCTGTACGATACACTTTGATACCATTGTACCCCTGGACTACTTGGTGAGTTAAGTGGCAGGCTGCTAGGCTGTTCGACGCCGGATCGCCTACCGCAGCTCTGTTCTGTAACTGTACATGTCGTGAATTTACGGTCCTCAGTCATGCTGTTGGCCGGCCACCGCGCACACCTCGGCAGAAGACCGTTCTGCCTGCCTGCCTGATTGACCTCCATGTGAAGGAAGCTGTCCAATGCCCGCGAGTCCGCACTCCACTGCGTCCGCCTCCTGCTGATGCACACTCCAGTGGAGGCATTCTTCCATCGAGACGAGGCAACGAGTCCTGCCTGCCAACTTGGGTGTGTGCCACTCTCACCCACCACCCACCCAAGCTTCCAAGTTATGGATGGAACCCTGGATGGGACCTGCTGGGGGACATGGGTCCGGTTGCTTGAGGTGGGTGGCCATCCAGTCTCATTGGGCGCTGGGCGACTTGACTCTAGCGTGTGGTACAGCGTTTTCCAGCGCTGAGAAGCCCGCTGGTGCCCTGCTGAGTGGGTGCAGGCTGCTGCACCCGTTGCCCCCCTTGCGCCTTGACTGTTGGTCCACCACCCCAAAACAATCTCCTCTCCCCCCAGCAATCCCAGGCGCCCGCCCGCCGCCAGCCCGCTGACCGGCGTCGCCTCAGGCCGTCGGGGGCGGACGGGTCGCTCGCTCGCTCAATCAATCACTCAATCACGTCTGTTTTGGCAGTCATCAATCAAATCAATCGGCCAAATCGACCTGCGTTTTGTCTGCCCGTGCCACGGCCGCGGCCACTGCCAGTCACTGCCACTCCCACGGCTTCTCCCTCCGTCCCCTTTTGACTTTACTTGACGGCCCCAACACGCATTACGCATTTCCCCTCCTTCCTCTTTGCACCTTCCTTTGCGCCTGGCTCTTGCATTTGCACACTCGCCCTCGCACTTGCACTTGCGCTTGCACCTACAATCCCCATTTTCCCATTTTCCTGCTTTCCCTCGCTCCCTCATTTCATCATATTTCCCTCTTACACGCTCCCTTCTCGCCTCGCCTGAGTACACGCTCACTCTCCTTCACCCGAAGCTCTCTGCCACCCAGAGATTCAGGATCCGAGGCTTTCGCTAGCGCTCGACCACATCCCCCTTTCCCTTCTCTCGTCTTCACCGCGCTCTTGTCTGCCTGGGCCCTTGTCGTTGTCGTTGCTGGCCACCCCCAAACCCCCCCAGTTTCTGGCCGGTTTGAGGGCCACATCATCACCCCCTTTGCCTACTGCGCCCGACTCCGATCGTCCGACCTGTAAGAGCCTGGTTACGTCAGCCTTGCCTGCACCACCCAACGCCCAACGCCTCAGCGCTCCAGCACCAGCACTCGGCACCCGCTGTACCCGTGCGCCCGATCATTCCGTCGCATTCTCGCAACTTCACGCATCGCATCGCATCGCATCGCATCGCATCGCCTTTGCGCCTCGTGCCGCACTCTCTTTGCTGCGCTTCCGTCGCAACACCGCTACAGCGCTCTTCGCTTTTCCCACTCGGTTCCCTGACAGGGCATGCTATGTTCCGATTCTGGGCTTCCGATCCTCGGGGAAGCGACACCCTTGATGCGCCACAGCCGATCGCGGATCTCGTCAAGCCACACCACCAAGCCATCCTGCCTAACCCTCCGACGATAACGTCTTCCAACGTGCAGCCTCCCAAGAGGAGGCGGGAAAGCCTCGGCGACTCAGATGAGTCGCCTGATTGCGCCGCCCCTGCTAAACGGTTCAAGATCGACTCTGATGTTCTCAGCGATGTTTTGCCACCCAGCGACGCGACGGCGCATTCAGCACCTGTAATCGCTGACTTGGAGACGGCGCGTGATGAGATCCGCCACCAGTTCAGTCTTGAGATCCTTCTCAAGCACGACGAGTTGAGGCTCATCAACCAGGAGCTCGCCAAATGCCAGGTTGCCCTTGAGCAGTTGCGACGATGCCATCTCATTCCCTACCCTGTCAACTGTCCCACTCCTGAACAAATGCTCAATGTCAGCGCCGGAAAGGGCCCTGCCCTGAAGTCACACCCCGGAGAGTCTGTCCCCCGATGGGCGCCCCCGTTTGGTGTTGTCGATGGACCCTATGCCCGACATTATGCCAAGTGGCTAATCCCCGACCCTTCATTCGATGGGATCCAGCCCGAGTGGCAGTTCACTCCTGAGGCGGCACGCGCCAGATCTTCTTTTACGGAAGGACGAACCACCAGGAACAGCCTCACTGATTCTGCAAGCGTCCTCAAGGGACGTTCTGTTCGCGGCGGGGCAGGCCAAAAACTTCAGTCCCTGTCCAACGGCTATCCACAACCAAAGGAGAAGGCAGGGCCTTGCGTCTTGAAACGTGCAGATGGCCAGACAGTGAAGCTAGTCTGCCTGGACTGCAATCGCGAGAACTTCTCGAGCACCCAAGGCTTCATTAACCATTGTCGTATTGCTCATAAGCGGGACTTTAAGAGTCACGAGGAAGCAGCTGTGCATAGTGGCCATCCTATCGAGGTCAATGAAGGTGGCGGGATTGTTGGGGAGGAGAAGGCACCGGCAACTGCGCCGACACCTGCTTCAGTGCACCCCTTCGCCCGGCCCGACGTAACTGATCAGCAGGCTTATGTCGCTCTTCGGTCGAGGATCGCAGATTCCCTGAAGCTCTATCACCAAGGCAAGCTGCCCGGTGTGACTTGCATTCCTTCACTCCCCGTCGAGAGCACAGACGTTTCCAAGACCCAAGATGAGAAGGCTGGCACCCTTGACTTGGCACCGGAAATGCCACATCTCTCTCGTCTTTTGCAGAGTCGGAAGTTCAATGGTAGCCTGCGTGATCTGGTTGCAGATGCCAAGACAAAAGTAGATCTGGACGACATTACTCCTGGAGAGGAGTCGGAAGTCGCCGAGTCTCCTGCTGAGGAGACTGTTGGGAAACCAACTCCCGCAGTTCGCACTCCTGTCGTCATGCGTGTTCCTACCCGGATTGCACAGTCGCCAGCACCCGCTGGATCCTCCGGGCGCCCTACGAGCAGCAAAGGTCGTGTCCCTCCGATCTCCTTCGTCACGCCCCGGAACTCGGCCATTGGCCTGGGTGCGAAACATGGATCTAAGTCTCTGCTCTCTGACGAGGACATGGACATGGAGGATGTAGACCTGAGTCCTAACACTCTGGTCAGCAACAATGCACCTTCTCTGGTTAGTGACGACGGAGAGTACGACGACTCAGATGATGGCTCATCCGTTTCCGAAGCCAGCGACAATCTCGAAGCTGCGTCAGTCTCGGATGTGGCAGAGATCACATTGGACGACGAGCAAGACCCTCGGTCATTGCGTCGGGGATCCAGTGGGGTGTCTGGTACTGTGAGACTTCGAAAGGATGATCCTAAGCACGTCACCTTCATGAGCCCTGTCAAGAACAGCACCAAGGACCGACGAGCTCGGAAAGTCTAAAAGTCGGACAAAAAATGGAGTTGACCTCTGCCTCCGGTCATCGCCATACCCTGCACATATCTTAGCAACATCAGGCGTCGATGAACTCGCCACTGTTGGATTCACCTATTTTCTTGGACCCACATCATTTCAAACTTATCGATTTTAGTCACTATGAACCTTTTCCCTTTGGGCAGGCGGACAATGCGGTTGAAGCAAGACGGCTGTGTGGTCTCAGCGCGTCATATACAGGGACGCCGGAAACTGGGGCGTCAATTGGGTTCGGGGTACGGGAGGGCGATATGCTGTGCACGTTTTGTTTCCTTTAGAGAAGCATGTCTTTTACATCATTCCGGCGCTATGGGAGACGGTATAGCCTGAGAAAGGGGCAGCCTTTTTTGTTTTTTTTTGTTGGCTGTTTGACTGCTTTTATAGGTCTGTGAGAGTAAAGAAGGGCAGCCGTGCTGTATGAATGGGGAAGCAGTCCACACAGAGCATTTCTTGTATCATAGCATCTGTGGTGGATGAGGTGGGAGATGAATACGAAACACACACCGGCTCAGGATTGAGCGCCATGCTATCTTGAATTGGTGAAGCAAGTCTAAAAGCTTGGGTTCTTTGATGTATCAGTGGGAGTAGGCTGGCACTAAATTCAAGGGACCGACGTTGGACCAAGTCGGAATTTCCAGATTGAACTTATGTAGTTTAATACTACTAACGTAGTTATGACGTGGATTCTCTTACCATATCCCGTCTTCCCACATACCTTAAACCAACATTTATTTCACGTTTATACATGTTCACCAGGATTCAAGAAGAGTTGGGCATGGAATGGTTCCGAGATTTTTTGCTTCGTGTAGATATTCATTAATTAATTAGATGGCTGATTATGTACTTTTTAGGTCCCTGGATATATGCGATTCTCCTGGTTTGGCTAAACAAATGTTCTCGGTGGTTTTGCATGCATTTACAGCATGGCAACAACGACAGCAGCGACGGCGATGAGGACGCCGCCGGTGTTGCGGGCCAGGTCGGCGGCAGCGTTGTCGGTGGTGGTGGTGCTTGCGGGACCGGATGACTCGATAGCGGTGGCCGAGTCGGACTCGGAGGCGGCGGCAGTGGTCACCTCGGCATCGGCGGTGGACTCGGCGGAGGAGCCGGTCTTGGTGGCCTTGGTCTTGGTGGAGGAGTAGATGGAAGCGTTGGCGCAGTTGGAGCTGACCTGCTGGGCGTTGGCAGCAGCGCGGGAATCGCCGGGACAGTTGTTATAGCAGCTGTAACGCGTTAGATTAGAGACCTGGACGCGAATCATGGGGGGACATTGTTCAGAGAGGAACATACGAGGCGATGGACTCGTAGGCGGCGCAGAGGCAGCCGTAGTCAGTGGAGCCACAGAGAGCGGGCTTCTCCTCCTCGGTCTCGAGACACTTGGTCACGATGTAGTCGGCATTGCAAGCGGTGGAGGAGGCTTCGGCAGCGGTGGAAACGGAGGACGCAGCGTAGGCGCTGGTGGCGGCAAGAAGAGCGAGGGGGACGAAGAACTTCATGTTGGCGGTTGTTGTTGGGTGGTATTAAACGAGGGATAATTCAAGCGAGTGAACTGAAGATATTCTTCTGGAGTAAAAAAGATAGTTCCTGGGTGGAGAAGACGAAAAAATAAAACGAATGGATGGAGTCTTGTTGAAGAGAAAGGGACTTTGTAAGGGAAGACGGGGGGGGAGGAAGTTTTATTATTTCTGCGGATTTAGACCTAGACGATGGGGGATATGAGCTAGGTACGAAAGTAAGGTCGCATTTAGCGGCCGACCTAGACTCTCCGTACCTGGTACCTTAGGGGAGGCCATGCAGCCAAGTTCCTGTTCCATGGAACCCCGGGCGGCCGTGGCACCTCCATCCGCCACAGGTGACACGGGGAACGGAGCCTGCGGACGCGCTGCAGGCGGTTCCATTGGTAAGTACTGTCCAGAATGTATGGAGTACCTGTGTGTCAGGGACCAACAAAGGGGGGGAGCCGGGCGCCAAGGGGCCTGTCTCGTCGTCCGTGTTGTGGTGGTGAGCTCTGCAACCTGGTGGCGCGCCTCGAGAGTCGGGTCACAAGTCACAGCGTGCGGAGTGTGTTGTTTGTTGTTGTTTCGGAAGTAGGTATTTTTTCTTCTTCTCATGTTGTTTTTGTTAGGTTAAACCTTCATGCCTTGCTTCCAGACGAAGTACCAAACACAACGATAGCATTCTCTATTGGTCGTGGCGGGAGGGTGCATCCATCTTGAGTGCTGAGTCGTACAATTTTTATTTATTTAATACACGCGCCGGTGAGCAGCTCTCTCGCTCAATACGAAGCCTGGCTGTGCACTGCAGCAAATGGGGCGACATTTACGCATTGCATTAGTCCGGGAAAGGTGACCAGGGAGGGGGGCTTTCTCTCCATCTCAAGCTTGGTCGGCTAGGATTGCCAGGCCAGGGCTCGTCGGGAGATGGCCCAATTCTCATCACGGCATCACCGTCTCCGCAGGCGATTGGGTGCGGACGGTCGCTGATCAGTGATGTCCCGTACTGCGCGAGGGTTCTTCCCATGGCAATAAAAGGAGGGATCGATAAGGCTAGGGAAATCAGCTAATCTTGATTTCGGTGGCGGACCTCAAGGATGAGAGTACGGCGTCGACAGGGGGGAATGGAGGCACCGTGTTCATATTCGTACGTCGTACATCGTACTGTGGCTGGTGCGTCGAGGCCTATTTCCATGCAGGGAAAAGAATTACTTTGATGAACCGTTTGGCCTTTACAGCGCGTGCCTTCTTCACCTCCAGATCAGGTGGTTGGTCGGTCGGCCGCGTTTGAGGTGACCGACTAGGTAGGCCGTGCGTGCTGTTGTATTTCCGCGTCGTGATCTGGTGGCTTCAGGTCTGAAAAGACGGCCCTGCCAACTCAACTCCACTGCGACATCCGCCCAAGAGGCGGAAGCGAGCGATGTTGGGCACTGGGGTGCTGCTCGGTTGGGCGGCACCCATGGTCCGTGGCATAGTTCACAGCGACTTGGGGGCTTTTAATAAGATGGCATCCAGATACTTCTTTTCTAGGGGGGAATGCGGACAAGATTGGCGGGTTCGTATGGTCTTGTTGGGTGTTCGGCCGTGGGCTGACTCCATCGACTGCTAACCGGAGGTCGTATCTAAATATATGATCAAAGTACAACGGCGTGATTTTTGCATGTGTGGTGAGCATCTCCAGCAGAGTTCGAGGAAGTCGATAGTCCGGATTGTTTAGATGCACCGGGATGAGGATAACAGCCTCTCGGTCTTGGGAGGGTCTTTCTCGCAGATGCCAACTCGCCAAGCGACAACAAATGCCGTGATGCCCATTTAAAGCCGCCAGCCAGCCAGCCCACGACAACTATTGATTTTTTCCTTCTTTTCTCTCCTCATGCACCACCTCGCTGTCCGCAACACAGGCTTGCATCCGTGGCTGCATCCACCTGCAGCGGATGACGACGACTGTGGTCGTTTGTTTGTCGATGCCTGCCGTGGCCTAGTGCCCCCGAGTGAGCTTTTACCCAGGATGGTGATGCTGCCTTGGCTTGCCAAGTGGCGTAGGATGTCTTCTGAACCTAGGCAGGGAGTATTGAGTGTAAGCCCAGGTTCAGGCAGGCGGGTTTGTGGGGAAATAAAGACGGAAAGGATGGTGTCTCGACTCGACACGAATGCGTTAGCGACAGTGTTGTTTTCTGCTTGATCCAATTCTATAAAATTGGCCGTGTAAGTAAGCCATCCTCGCTCACCATTCTTCTAGAGGCTCCAGCTGTTGAAGAGCCCTTGAAGAAAATGACTCCCTCGCCAGCGCATTGATGTTCGGGCTCTCAGGCAGGCCAAGTGGCCCCGCTTACAGCTCTTTGGTCTGACGTACCTCAGCCAGCTTAGCTCAACTGCCCCTCCAACCTCCAACGGCCCGCATCACTACGTTTCAAAACAACACTCCTCCTCTGGACGCTCACGATACCGAATATCTTCGGCTGGCCATCCATAGACCAGCCAGTCGCACATCTCCTGCATTCTTCATACTGCTACCGAAATCGCTACCGCCACTCCTACAACCATGGCCGCCCCCTCCATATCCCTCGAACGGATCCTGGCCGCGGTCCCCGTCACCACTCGCGGCCAACCTACTCAACTCTCCGTTGACTCCAAGGGTCAGCGGATAGCTTACCCCGTACGTTTGCTCCCCGAAATCAGGCCTCTTGGCCCTACCAGCTCATCTTTTTGTGTCTTCTCTCCTTTAGTGCGGAAAGTCCATCTTCGTTCGCTCCATCGACGACCCCTCCGACTGTAAAGAATACACCGGCCACACCGCTCCCACCACCGTTGCCCGATTCTCTCCCAATGGCTTCAAGGTCGCCAGCGGTGATGCCACCGGCATGCTGAAGGTGTGGGAGCCCGAGAACATTGGCAGCACCCGGGGAGAGTACGGCATCATCGCCGGCCGCCTCAATGACATCGCTTGGGATGGCGAGTCCCAGCGCATCATCGCCGTCGGTGATGGCCGTGAGCAGTTCGGACGATGCATCACGGCCGATAGTGGAAACTCCGTGGGCGAGATCCTCGGACACTCCAAGTCGGTCAACGCCGTCGCCATGAAGCCCCAGCGGCCCTTCCGCGCTGCCACAGTCGGCGACGATGGCAACGTGGTGTTCTACCACGGCGCCCCCTACAAGTTCAACAGCAAGACCACTCAGCACACTGGTTTTGTTCTCGGAGCTGCATACTCGCCGGATGGAAGCACCCTGGTGACAGTGGGCGCTGACAAGCGCATTCAAATTTACGACGGCAAGACTGGCGAGCCAACCAAGGAGATTGGTCAAGGGGAGCATACCGGTAGCATTTTCGCTGTGTCATGGTCGCAAGACGGCAAGAAGTTTGTGACTGCCAGTGCTGACCAGACTGTAAAGCTCTGGGATATCGATTCCGGTTCCGTCATCCAGACCTGGAAGTTTGGAGACGGCGTCAGTGTCCCTGATCAGCAGCTCGGTGTGGTCTATCCCCACGGCCGAACCGATGGTCTGATTATCAGCGTGAACCTCGATGGCCATCTCTCATACCTAGTCGAGGGCAAGCCCGAGCCCGTCAGGATTATTCACGGCCATGGCAAGGCCATCACTGCCCTTAGCCCTGGATCCGATGGTAAGGGGGCTGACGTTTGGACCGGCAGCTTCGACGGCCGAGTTTGCCATTGGGACGTAAAGACTGGCATCGCCACCGAGGTTGACGGCCAAGCCCACACCAACCAGGTCGCCCAGTTTGCGACAGTTTCTGGGAAAGCTTACAGCGCTGCTTGGGACGACACACTGAAGATTATTGATGAGTCTGCCAAGACCTTCTTGGGGACCTCCGTCAAACTACCCACCCAGCCTAAAGGCGTAGCTGTCTCTGGTGACCTGGTCTACGTGGCCACTCACTCCGGGGTATCAGTGTACTCCAACGACAAACTCGTAAAGGAGCTGCCTTTGGAATATACTCCTGGCGCCATTGCGGCATCTGGATCCTTTGTGGCCATCGGCGCTGACGAAAACTCGGTGCGCATCTACAAGACCGACTCGAGCGGCAGCCTTGACCAGATCAAGGCGCTGGCCAACCCGTCTGGTACCATCTCGGCACTCGCCTTCTCCAAGGACGGTGCCCATCTGGCCGCTGGAAACGGCGTTGGCAAGATCTACGTCTACAAGACTGATAGCTGGGATCTCGTGGCAGACCGCTGGTCGGCTCACACTGCCCGTGTGACGGCTATCGCTTGGGACGATGGTGGTGCCTACGCGGCGAGCGGTAGCCTTGACACCAATGTTTTCGTTTGGTGCCTGGAAAAGAAGAACCAAGGAAAGCGAATCAAGGCCGCCAATGCCCACAAGGATGGTGTCAATGGCATCTGCTGGATCGCGGGCGGGAAAGTGGCGAGTGCAGGAGGAGATGCGACCATCAAGGTCTGGAATGTCGAGAACCTGCCTTGAAGAGCCTCATGACTACCTAGATAAGGAGCGTTCAATTTCATGAAGATAGACAGTCTTAAACCAAATTCAACGTGTTTGGATTGTGTGATGATAATCAACCTAGAAACGCCCAACCCCTATGAGTATGCTATTGCCGTCGAAATCACTCGTAATCCCCGCTAATACCTACTGAGTCTTTGCTCGTTCACGCAAGACTTTAGTTCAAACCACGACGGATGTCCTCCAACAAGACTCTCACCTAGTCATGAGCCATGTAAGACTTCTCTTCCTTCGCAACTTCGCCGGAACCAATGTCCCACAGACTAAGCCTCTCGTTCTTCTGGGACGAGACCTCGTGGGGTGGCCAGCGCGACTTGTTGTCCTCCCAGAGAAGATCGACCTTATGGATGGCTTCTTGGAGATCATCAGGTCTGAGAAAAGGTGTGAGCTGGTTTCTGGTGGTGCAGGGACTCTGAGATGCATATGTACTGGCTGGAACTCTTGATTGCATAACCCTCCTTTGACAGATGTTTGGCCATTTCCGTTTGGTGATCATCCAGGAGACCGGTGTTGGGGACCACAACTATGGGCAAGCCAAGCTTCCACGCGTCGAGTATAGTTCCAGTTCCTAGACGTGTGTGAGTTGCAATCTGGGATGGTGAAGTGTTTGAAGCCCACCTGCATGTGATATGACGAGCCCTTGGCGTCGCTCTCCGTCGAGTGCCTTGCACAATGACATTTCTTCTTTCATAAGGTTCTTTCTCACATCAAAGATGGAAACAGACAGGCCTCCTGGAACTTCGTCCTCGTGGGAAGCGAGTTCCGCCGTTGCCCAGGGAAGATCTGGCCCGCACTGTACATGGAGTTCAGTGAAGCCCTCAGAGCTAAGGAACTTCCAAAAGCTCGGCTGTAGGACCGCCGCAGTCAGCTCCTTGAATCCGACGGTGGCGCCGACGGTGACCAGGCAGTAGCGGTCAAGACTCCCTCTATTCGCAGTCATGATTTATTTCTGCGAGGAATAAACATGGGAAACTCAGATTCATAAAGTCATTGCCCGAGACGTCGGGGTTCTTGTAAGAGACAGGGCTAGCCGGACATTTGCCGTGGTGAGAAATGGTGGTTCGGTGGCTGGCAAAACCTCGGTATTCGGCGGACGCTGGCGGGCACGATTTTGGCACCCAAATTTTTGAAGCTCAAGTATAACTACTTAGTCGGACGACCACTCGGCGCAGCCATTGCTCCGTGACCAATTCGCAATGGCTTCAGCTTCAGCAGCCGCAAGGCTATGTATCCTAACATGTCGTAGGGCATCTCGCCTTCAACGAATTCCCAGGGCACGGCAAATCGCTCGGCAACCACCGACCGCCCAACGGTCCTTCACCACCTCGACGATACGATGGGCCCGCGAGGGAGAGCGCGACAACGAGGATGATGTGGAGGACATGGCTCCGGTTGAGCTGAAGAAGCTGGAGGCGGCATTCCAGGAGTCCATAACCCCCGAGGGAATGAAGCAACTCGACGAGCTGGCCAAGGACAATGGCTACAACACTATCGAAGAGTACCTCGAGGACACCCTGCACAGGACGCCTGGCTGGGCCTCGGAGGACCGAGCTCTGGCGGACGACTTGATGAGGGACGACAAGGGCGAGAGGCCGAACAAGCAATCGTTCTGGTACGACGAGGAGGATCCGGAAACGAACACGGAGGAACTAGAGGAGTTCGACGAGGACGATATTACGTCCATGGCACACGGAAAGTTGGACCAAGTGCGAGAGATGCGAAACTATGCCCGATTGGCAGTTTGGGAGATGCCTCTACTTTCCAGTAAGTAACGGCCTTCCGCGGTCTAAGAGGTCCGCTCAGGACTAACACGGCACCGCAGAACTCGCCAAACCGTTCGTCCCACCTGCCGAAGGCCAGGTGCTGCGATGGCGATACACCTCGTACATGGGCGAATCGCACCCGGCCGAGAAGAAGGTGGTGGTGCAGTTCGCCCCTCGCGACCTCAAGCTCACGCCCGTGCAGACGGAGAAGCTCAAGAAGCTCGCGGGCGCGCGGTACAACCCGGAGACGAAGCTCATCAAGATGAGCTGCGAGAGCTACGAGCACCAGGCGCAGAACAAGCGCTACCTGTCGAACCTGATCGACGACCTGATCGCGTCAGCCAAGGACCCCAAGGACACCTTCGCCGACGTGCCGCTGGACCTGCGCCACCACCAGTTCCAGAAGAAGCCCAAGTTCCCCCGGGAGTGGCGCCTCACGCCGCAGCGCGTCAACGCCATCGCCGCGGAGCGCAAGCGCGCGGCCATCGCGGACGTCAAGAAGGCCGAGGCCGGCCTGCTCGTCGACGGCAGCAAGGCCATCGACGAGTTCCTGCTCAAGAAGGCCCTCGAGGATGAGAAGAAGCAGAAGGTCGCGGAGCTGGTGGCCGCGCCCGCCCGAGTTTCGGGCGGCAACCGCGCGAGGAGATGAGCGGGCGTGAAACTGCTCTGGGACGAGAAATATGTTGTACGCCAGAACGGCGGACATGTACAGAGGGTGTGCTTGTACGATGTAGGTTGAAAGAGACATTCACCAAGATAGGCATGTACATTGAAGCGCCATGAGAAGCACTCGAGTTCCCTCGTATGTCGTGAAATTCCGTTTGTAAATATCAACACCGCAGCTGGGTGATCACAAAGCGCCGGGTTAGTCTGAAGGCGACTACAGAGGATGTCTTCGTAATCATGAAGACAATGCATACGAATACTGTCAAGCATAATGAAGATCTAAGATAAAAGGTTTGTCCCTATAAGCTTGTTTAGGCTCCACGTCAACTCAGCATTGATTCAACGACCCGGAACCAAATACAATAAACACCTAACGAGACCAGGATGACACAGCAGAATACACTCCAAGGCAACGTCCTTTATTTAAATGCTGACTAAGAGCTTTGCTCATGGTGGGAACCATGCGAGCCTTTAAAGCAAGTAGTATATTCCCAATTGGTGGTGGGGTCGTCGGCTCTTCCACGAAGTACACGTCTTTTGCGTCTAGCACTATCACAACTCACGATTGGCCGCATATTAGCGTCAGCTTTGCAGCCATCGAAGTAGACGACAAAATTTAGTCTTCAAAGAAGATGGCAGTGCCTGAGGCGAGGGCGACCGAACAGAAATTTGAGCGCGTCAGCATCTCTGTCCTAGGTGCCGAGGGCGTGGGGAAAGAATGCTTGGTCAGACGGGTTAGTTGCGAATAACCTCTCTTTGATACCAGGCCTTAGTACTCCCGAATTTCCTGCTGTCTACTCATCTCATAGTACACACTTGGGAGAGTTCATCTCGCTCACGATTTTTGCTCCAGTACTGCCTCGGCATGTTCAATGATGAGTACGATCCAATGGACGACGGCGAAGGCTATCGGAAGCAGTAGCATCATCTCAGAAACGACATGCCTGCTCACCGTCGACAACCCACGCCCTTTCTGGCTCGGGCACAGCAACGAAGCGCACCGAATCGCCCGGAACGCGGACGTGCTGATGCTCGCGTGTGACGGAACCGATCCCAAGAGTGTCGACCTGATCCAGTCCGTGAAGGAGAAGCTCCCGCTTCGCATTCTCGGCGCAACATGGCCGCCGCTCGCCGCCGTGGCGACCAAAGCGGACCGCACGGCAGAGCTGGGCGAGGCGTGGGAGGGAGGACTGGGTCCGGGTAGGGAGTTTGCGAGGGAGCTTGGGGTGCCGTTCTTCACGACGTCGGCTGTATCCGGGAACGGTGTGGATAAGGCCGTGGAGGAGCTGGTGATAGAGGTGTTGCGGAGTCGTGGGGTATTGGTGAAAGAGGGTGCAAGTCAGGGTGGGATGATGACTGAGAGCCAACGGGGAGGGCCCAAGAAACGGAGTAAATTATGCTGTTTCACGTAGCCTACGGTGGAAAGGGAATAGTCGAAGCTATCATGAGCTTCACGCATCTCACTGGAGTCATCTTCCGGGGTAGACAAGGAATGGAGGCCGGTTGAATACGGTTCCATGTTAGTTCTTTGACCTACAAATATCGTCACGACTTACACGGATGACTCGGACTGGTGGATCAGGAGTCGCTAGACCGGGTAAGTAGCTGTGGGAAGCTGGGTTGGGTTTGAGCAGGACAAGCTATACTAAATTGAGATTGCGAAAGAGGGGAATTATTCGGAAGAGGGCGTCGTTGAGTGTGATTGAGCGTGAAATGTGTCTGAGCGTGATGGTAGGTCAAGTGCAGATGGCTTCAGGCAAGTTGGACCGCACTGTGTACGGGTACTTGGCAGCGTGTAGACCCGGGTTTCTGGCGGATGCAACCGCAACGTGCAGCTTCCCCGCGTTTCCTGACATGCAAATGCTGTAATCTTACAATCAAACCAAGGGGAACTCGGAAGTCCCCCCCCACCCCCTTGTTAACGAGGATCCATTGGGGGTATTCCGGTTGCTCGGTGGGTGTCATCCAAGTAGGTAATTATAGCAGGCCGTGCCGAGGCACACCCACTGTAGGCAAGGTACCTATCTAACTAACTGTAATTTTACCCTGTCTCCCCAGTGTCACATGGCACGTTGCCAACTGTCCCGTCGGGTCCGTCCAACAGACAAATACTGGCCGGAAGCAAAGACGCAGATATTCGTACGTGTCTCCCCTCTGCAAGTCGGCGAATCCCTCACCTCCTTCCTATTGTGCACCTCCTTCGGCGTCTGCCTTGATCCGTCCAACCGCATTTCTCCGGTGATATATCTGTATGCTTCTTGATGCGCACCGTTTTCTTGAACTCTTCATCCGCCTCCAAGTTATACGTGAGCCAAGCTTCTATTCCCAGCTCGACCCGCACATGAAGTGTCGTCCCCCAACCGAGCTGAGCAGACAATCATCTGGCATCGCGACCGCATTGGGAACACGCGCCGAATAGACTGCGCAACCCCACCATCTGCTCCTCGACATCGTCTCACTTCTCTTCTTTACTTCCTCATCACACCAGCTTTCTCTTCCACATCGTCATCCTGTTCCTCTCCCAACATCAACTCCAACTCCCCAGCTGTCGCATCCAAAACTCCCCAACTCCACGTATCCCGTTATCACTGCAGCCCTCCACATCTCAACCGTCCAGCACGGCATCAACGGGCATCTCCTATCTAACCATGGCTGTGGACTCTCCTACGTCTACTATTCCGCCCTTGGAGCACACCTCGCTCGATGAAATCCCAGCAAAGGTGACCCGGCTACGTGCCACCTTCAGGGCCGGCCGCACCAAAGACATCCAGTTCCGTCTCGTGCAGCTGCGCAAGCTGTACTGGGGCATCGTCGATAATGCGCCTCTTCTCGAGGAGGCCCTCATGAGGGATCTTCACAAGTGCAAGTTCGAGGCCACCCTCTCCGAGATCGACTGGTGCAAGCGGGAGTGCATGGACATGATCAACAACATCGAGAAGTGGGCCAAGGATGAACCCGTCGTCAACGTCCCCCTCGAATTCAAGGTGATGGGACATCGCATCCGCAATGAGCCCCTGGGTGTTGTTCTCGCTATTGGATCCTACAACTACCCGTTCCAGCTCAACCTGACGCCCCTGATCGGTGCCATCGCCGCCGGTAATTGCGTGGTCCTCAAGGCATCGGAGGCTTCGCCCTACTCGGCCATGGTTCTCAAGAAGCTCTTCGATGACTGTCTCGACCCGGAGTGCTACACCTATGTGAACGGCGCTGTCCCCGAAACCCAGTGCCTTCTCGAGCAAAAGTTCGACAAGATCGCCTTCACTGGTGGAAAGGCTGTTGGCAAAATCGTTGCCAAGAAGGCAGCCGAGACTCTCACCCCCGTTCTTCTAGAGCTTGGAGGTCAGAACCCGGCCTTCGTCACCAAGAACGCAAATCTCAAAATGGCCGCCAGGCGGTTGCTCTGGCAAAAGGTCCTCAACGCCGGCCAGGTCTGCGTCTCACACAACTACATCCTTGTCGAGCGCAGCGTTCTGTCCCAGTTCCTTGGTGAACTGAATAGCCAATGCCGGGTCTTCATGCCCAAGGGCGCCAAGAAGAGCCCCGACTACGCTCGCCTTGTCAACACACGCCACTTTGGCCGCATCAAGAAGATGCTCGACTCCAGCAAGGGCAAGATTGTCCTAGGTGGATCCATGGACGAGTCAGAACTGTTCATTGAGCCCACTGCCGTTCTTGTAGACGACATCGAGGATAGCATGATGATCGAAGAGTCTTTTGGCCCGGTGTTTGCCGTCATGGCCTTTGATAACCTTGATCAGGCCATTGAAATTGCCAACAAAGTTGACCCTACACCCCTAGCCCTCTTCTCCTTTGGCACAGATGCGGAAAGCGAGAAAGGTAAGCTTATAAAAAAACGTAACCTAGCATATCATGACATACTGACTCCTCCCAGTCTTGAAGAACGTCACTTCTGGCGGCGCCACTCTCAACGACTCCTTCTTCCACAACCAGATCCCGCAGACACCCATGGGCGGCGTTGGCCAATCTGGCATGGGTTCCTACCACGGTTACTACTCCTTCAAGACCTTCAGCCACCAGCGTACCATCGCCAAGCCCCCGTACTGGGCTGACTTTCTCATCCGGGTGCGGTACATGCCTTACTCGTGGCCTCATCTAAACCGCTTTCATGCCATGAACGGCCTGAAGCCTAGTTTTGATCGCAGCGGTAAACAGGTCAAAGGTCTCAAGTACTGCTTCGGCCTGGTTTTCGGGCTTGGGGCCAAGAGCTCTAAGAGTGCTCTGCTGAGGTGGGCGATTCTCGTCATCGCAGCCGCCATCTTCGGCGCGAAGAATGGCTCCTTGAACCAATTGCTGGCAAAATGATGACCGGCTGTCGAATCTTTGCTGGTTGAGTAACGTGCTAGGCGACGTCATGTATAAAAGTGTTTCTGGCTTGAGATTGGGTGAGCAGCTCGTACCTCGGCCCCCAAAGCCAAATAATGTATAGTATATCTAGTTCTGGAGATGATGGATTTACCGGTGTATGGTTCTGGATGGCTGTAGGGGTCAAGCGTCGCAATGAAGAACACAGATATGGTGGGTTGTAAACTGGCTTCTTACAGGCCTTAGTCTATTGGTATCTTTCGTGAAATTTTCCTTTTGTTCCAATACCCCCAGTCGTCTCTCTGTGTCCATCCGCTCTAGTGACCACTCAAGGCCGCGGCCAGTCGCCGGCCCTTCTCACCACCTAGATACAGGTCATCATCCGTCGACTCCCTCCCCAACTCAACAGCCTCGCTGTATCCCCTTGTAACCATCTCCTCGTCCACTTTTAGCCTGTTCTCGACCAGAGCCAGGATGACGCTGCGGATGCGGGCAATCTCCCGCATCGTCGACAACTCGAGCGGGTCGTTCTGACTCGAGTACACCTTGCTGCTGACGCTCTCCTCCATGCGGTTGATGCCGGCCGCCTCGGCGTTCGTGTCACTCTCGATGTGCTTGCTAATCCAGATGTACCCGTTGACGCCCAGGAGGACGTCGACCTTACCACCGGCGTTGGCCACGTCCATGGTCCAGACCTGGCGCTTGGCACGCACGACGCCGCTGCCACCGCCGATGCCCGAGACGCTGACGAAGACGCCGTTGCGCAGCTTGCCGTACTTGAGGCTGCGGGTGTGCAGGCTGGCGGCGCCGTCCTGGTGCAGCTGCTGGACCTCGGCGACGACGAGGTCGCCCTCGGCGAAGAAGCTGCGGATCTGCAGCTCGTCCGTCTCGGTGCGCTTGCGCAGGATGCCGCCGGGCAGGTTAATGGCGGAGATCTGCAGGATGGCCAGCTGCGACGCGGCCACGTCGACGCGCCACCGCTTGGCCTGCACCTCGACGATGCGCCCGACCACCAGGTCGCCGATCTCGGGCGTGTAGCGCGCGCGGAGCGGCCGCACCGAGAGCAGCTTGTTGGTCTTGGTGAGCGTGCCCGCGAGCGAGGACGTGATGGCCGTGGAGCCGGGGACGACGTAAGTGCCGTGTCCGCTGTGAAGCGAAAGCGCAGGGTCAGCGTCCCGGACGGTTGAAGAAGAGGGAAGGATGGGGCTTACCGCATCCACTGGGGGTTTGACGTGATTAGGGCGCCCGGTGTGAGGATATCTTGGCCGTAGACGTCCGCGCCGCCGCCGCCGGAGTCCGAGTCTGAGTCCGAGTCGACGGTGGCGGCGGGCCGCTTCGGCGCGGGCTGGGGGTTGAGGACTGTGATGGGCATTATGAGATGTGAGATGAGAGGGTGAGGCGGGGATGAAGTGAGAACGAGGCTCGGTGGCCGGCGGTCTGGGGCGTGAGGTCGTAGTTGATGTGCCCTGGAGTTTCAGAGAACTGTGAATAAGAACCAATTTGGTTGGCTCGTGTGCAAGTGTCGACGTCTGGAGTTGTGGTTGTGAGGTTGGTTGAAGTTCTAGGTGGGGCCGTGAAGTCGAGATTTTAGACGTGGGATAGTGTCCGTGGCGGTACCAGAACGGCTACAAGCGCGT
This sequence comes from Neonectria magnoliae, assembly GCA_037954305.1. NCBI lineage: Eukaryota > Fungi > Ascomycota > Sordariomycetes > Hypocreales > Nectriaceae > Neonectria > Neonectria magnoliae. The sequence continues at coordinate 135,928 of JAZAVK010000091.1, read as the reverse complement.
CGAACACAATGAACACACCAACATCGCAACCGAATTTGTATACAGATTGCAGTATTCCATCTCTTCAATTAAACAGTATAATCATATCTCATTCATCCTTCTTGATCTGATTACCAGCCACTCAGAATCTTCATGTGATGGCGACTGGGGACTCAAGGTTTCTCTCCAGCTTCAAAGCATAGATGGATGAAGCCCAGTTCTCACACTGATGGGAGGCGTCTAAAATAATGTAAAATAGTACAGGTTACTACAACAAGTCCCAGCAACTTTTTTGGTTGAATTCTATGCATCCCAAACGCCTCACCCACGGCTTCATGTTGTTTTGACGCCCTGGCTCTCAGAGGCTCTGTTGTGCAGAGACGTCATGTCATGCCCACCCAAGTCGAACATACTTCGTCGACGGATGTTCTCGCGGCGTTACGTTTATGTAGATGAATGGAGTGGATTTGGTGTTTTTCCAGGAGGCAGAATAATCCGCATCACTTAAAGGCCCTCCACAGACCCATCCAGACAAGACCCACGGAAATGGTCGTGATGCCGAGCTTGCGGCTCCGCATGCCGAACATGGAGTTGCTCTTCAAGATCAAGGCTCGCTGCTTCTCGAGCTGCGACATGCCCGAGAAGTAGCTGTACGCTGCGAGGCCGAAGAAGGCGCCGCTGCCTGTGAAGGGTTAGCTGGTTTTCCCTTGAAAACACAACCAGCTGGGCGCAAGACTGACCAACGACTTTGCACGGCAGACAGTCGTCGCCCCGGTCCTGACGCAGGATATTGTCGAGCTTCTCGGGTCGTTCGAGAGCCTGGATGGTAGGGATCTTGTCTCCAGCCATTGTGAAGAACTGCGACGTGGCTTCACACAGTGAACAAGACATACAGTGAGCTACACTCCTGAATTAGTATCACCGGCTTCAACTTTTGCGAGTCGCGTGACGGGGAATGGTGATTGGACGCCGAGGCCTCAAGTGTGGCTTAGTCATGTACACTAGGTAGGTCGGAATTTCGTCATGGTACGTTCCGCCGCCGCGCAGATTGGCAGGGACCTGAGCGAGCTCCAAGCTCACAAACCGTCAACCCGCGCTGCGACAACGGCGTTGATCTTGTCTTCACCATGAACGGCGTTATTGAGGCGCTGCACATTTACGATGATAGCCGGTATGGTGAAAAACACACGCCTAACGCCCTTCCTCTCCAGCTAACCGGCCCAGGAATCCCATCCTCTCCCACACATACACCGGCCGGCCTCTGTCGGCGGCCCATCTGCTGCCCCTCTATCTCGAGCACCCAGCGCCGCGGCCGAACCTCGTCTACCTCCCCAACACGAGCCCGCCGACGCTCGTCTTCAGCCTGACGCACGCGAACCTGCTGTTCCTCGTGACGGCGTCCACCGAGATCGAGCCCCTCCTCGTCTTCGAGTTCCTGCACCGCGTGGTCGACGCCTTCGAGGACTTCCTCGGCGCGCCGATCCTGGCCATCAAGGTCGAGAACAACTACGATGTCGTCGCTCAGCTGCTGACGGAGATGTGCGATGCGGGGACCGTCAGCACCACGGAGCCCAATGCCTTGCGGGAGATCGTGGAGCAGGAGGGATGGATGGGCAAACTGTTGGGCGGCCTCAACCTCCCTGGGTTGGTGTCCTCTCTGTGCCGCGGTGCAATATTAAGGATTAAGGGAGGATCGACTAACACTACCTCAGTAAGCCATCCGGCACCAACTTTTCGAACTCGAGCGCACCATCCCTGATGGTATCCAACACACCCGCCTTGCCATGGAGGCGAGCAAACGTGCGGCACACGTCCAACGAGATGTACGCAGACATTGTCGAGACACTATCGGTGACGCTCGCGCCCTCGGGCAGGCCATTAGCCGCCTTCGCGAACGGCACTATTGCATTCACATCAAAGGTTTCAGGCCTCCCGGATATCGTGCTCACCCTGACTAGTCCTTCAGGGAAGCACAACCTCGGTGGGATCTTGGAGCTACCAGTCTTCCATCCCTGCGTGCGACTAAATAGGTGGAAAGAGAGACCCGGTGAGCTGAGCTTCATCCCTCCAGATGGGAGATTCATCCTTGCGGGTTACGAGGTGGATCTGCTGCCGTTTACAAGCGGGAAAAGCGGAAGCCTGAATTCGAATAATCTGAAGCTGCCCGTCAACATGGAGGTCAAGACGGGGCTTGGTGCAACAGGGTCAGACTTTGAGGTCCGGCTACAGGTGAATAGGGTCCCTGGGGCGCCCTCGCCGGCCTCATCGGGCCTCGGCAGGGGTGGAGGCTCTGGGCGGCTGGGAGGGCCACATCCTGGGTCACCTGGGTCGCCCTTGGTGGATGATTTGAACGTTACGATCCCACTGCCAGAAGATGTGAGGAACCTCTCTGAAATCCGACCAAGTCGGGGCGATGCTAGCTTCAACCCCGGGGAGAAGGTACTGGAGTGGAACATCCCCGCGAAGGAGCTATCAGGAGGAACGAGCTACTTCGGGCTGCGGTGCACCGTCGTGGGGCCGCTGACGGACGACGAAGAGGATGAGCTCGACCCCAGCGGATTTGGATTCGGGACGGACTACTCTTTCAACGAGCCCTATCAAAGCGTGCCGGTGGCCAAGGGCGCGCAGCAGAAGGAGAGCGCGAGCGACGACAAGGACGTGAAGAGGGTTGCGCAAAACAAGATCCTGATGCCGACGTCGGCGTCGGTGAGTTTCGCGGTCAAGGGATGGCTGGCAAGCGGGTTAAGGGTGGAAAGCATCATGATAGATCCGAGGAAGAGTCGGGGCCTGGGAGAGAGCATCAAGCCGTACAAGGGCGTCAAGTACTTGACGGTGAGCAAGGGCGGAGTTGAGATTCGGTGTTAGGGTAGGGGGGGGAGCATGAGTATAGAGCCAGCAAGAAGCATAACAAACAAAGATGATGTATGTTTTACCAGAGTGGACTATTACTGTTTGAGGAGTGCATGTATTAATTAGATGTCGAGGCGAACGTGAGATTGCTTGGTATTGGCGGTGGGTAATGGGTAGTAGGTAATACTGAGCATCTGAGTCGCCGAGGTGGAAGCCGAAGACAACTCGGGACATCGGCTCTAAGCGTGGGGCCGAGCACTTTCTCCACTGTAGCTCCGGCACATGCGTGCAGCAGCTCAGCAGCTTAGGCCGTCAGTTGGCACATCAGTTAGGCCAATTGGCTGCATAAGCCGGTACGTACTGTGTAGCTGTGCTCGGTAGCGCTCCAAGCGGTCCAGTCCAAGTTGTGCGTCAAACCTCCACTGCCCGCTGCAAGCAAGGCCGGGCGCGGCCGGAATTCCATCCGGCTCTTTTGCTTTGTTCCATTTTCCTACTATTCTCGACACGCATCTCCCCCTCCCTCCCTCCCTCTCTCTCTCTCTCTTCCTTTTCTCCCTCGAAATGAGACCGAGTCCGTCCCCGAGTCCGTCATCCCGCCCGTCTTGACACCCTCCCGGAACAGGCCATGCCTCTGCTCCGGGCTGCGGGCCTGGGTCGTCTGCGTCGACCTTTCGGCGGTCCCGGGCTCGGAATACTGGCGGGTGGTGGTGGTGGTGCGCCGTCATCCCCGCAGTGGCCGTTGTCGCAGTGGCCGTTGTCGCAGTGGCCGTCACGGAGATGGCTCTCCACGCATCGCGGCGGCACCAGGACGGCCCTGTTCTTCCCAGGCCAAGGTGTCCAGCGGGTGGGCATGCTAACCCCGTGGCTCGAGGCCTTCCCCGCGACGGCCTCGCGCCTCCGCGACGAGATCGACACCCACATGGGCTACAAGCTCACCGACATCATCCAGAACGGCCCGTCCCGGATCCTCAATGAGACGCCCAACGCCCAGCCCGCCATCATGGCCACCTCCATCTTCATCCTGCGCATCCTCGAGCGCGAGTTCGGCTTCCGCGTCGTCGACCACTTCGACGTCACCCTCGGCCACTCGCTCGGCGAGTTCGCCGCCGTCGTCGCCGGCGGCTACATCACCTTCCAGGACAGCCTGTACCTGGTGCGCAAGCGCGCCGAGGCCATGTCCGAGGCCACCCGCCGCGCCATCGAGCAGTACGGCGGCGAGTACGGCATGGTCGCCGTCATCACCCACCCGGAGCACATGGCCAGCCTGGTCGGCGCCATCCGCGCCTTCGTCGGCATCACCGGCCGCAGCATGGACGACGTCCCGCCCATCGACCAGGTCCTGATCGCCAACATCAACAGCAAGAACCAGATCGTCCTCAGCGGCAACATCGAGCGCATCAAGACCCTGGTCACCCACCTGCGCCAGTTCCTGGGCTACGACCCTCGCGCCGTGCGCCTCAAGAGCGACAGCCCCTTCCACAGCCCTATCATGAAGCCCGCCGTCGCCGTCATGAAGGACCTGCTCAACCAGAAGAGCCGCGTCGCCGGCCGCGAGACCGAGGACATCGTCGCCTTCCCCGGCCAGCTCCCGCTCGTCAGCAACGTCTCGGCCCGCCCCATCTGCAGCAAGGCCGACCTCAAGGACCTGCTGGCGCGCGGCTGCCTCGATACGGTGCGCTGGTGGGACAGCATCAAGTACCTGGACCAGGAGGCGCGCATCCGCCGCTGGGTCGGCGTGGGGCCGGGCAAGGTCGGCCGGAACCTGGTCGGCAAGGAAGTCGGCATGCGGGGCAAGGACCTGATCAAGGGCGGAGGCGTCTGGGCCATCACCGACCCGTCCGAGGTCGAGGAGGTGCTGCGCGGGTTGGAGGACACCGCCGGCATCATGGAAGATAACGAGTATTCGGAATAAAAACGGATGCGATGAACTGACTGAGTAAGGATCATGTACGAGTCGTCGAGTTGGCACGGATCGTTGTAGGATTTCGGAAACGGGAACTGGGAACTGGAATTGGGAAACTAGGCGGGGTCGGCTGGCATATAACTTAGGAGCCCTGTACGGGCTTACAAGTTGGCCATGCATGAGCTTTCAGTATACTCTTTTATGACTCAATTGACGCGGATAGTCATTGATATCATGGATCTAAGCGTCGTCAGGGGTCTCGTGCTTACCAGGTCAAAGACCATAAAATCAACACAAGAATACACTAGTCGCGAGAGCTGGTAGTGGTCAAATTGAGACGGGGAGTTGCAGGGTTTCGAAAATAGGCGCTGGGAATTGGGGTTGGGAAGTCCAGACAGAATGACCAGACAGAATGACCAGCCAGAATAGCTTGACATGTGGCTCAGGGTCCGGTAAGAGCGGGAATTAAGTAATCGATTCAAGCCGGTATGAGGTTCTCTTGTTCTGTCCCTTGCGATTGGCTCATGTCACTTGATGTTCTAAATAGTAGAGGTATCCTTCAAGGGGTTGCTGGTATTGTCGAAATTAATAGCTACGGGCAAGGACGACAGCAACTACGCGAATGAGGACCTGCAATGGCTCAAGCTCCTTTGTCAACGACTTTCCGAATTCCGTTTTTATAATGAGGATGTGTATGGGGTAGAAAGGAAGCGAGCTTGTTCGCTTGAAGACTCCATGGTCACTATAGTGTCGGTCGTCTCTGAGCGCTCAAGTGAAACTTTACCCCTTTAATCTAGCATATGAAGCGGTTGGATGGGTCGCGAGTCAACTGACTGGGTCCGCAAAAGCATACTTAAAGCTAAACTTGCTTCCCACGGGATATATCGACATAGTCAGCGTTAACTCAATGATAGAATTCCTCCAAAACGGTAAAAAGAAAAGCATACAACAGTGAGGATTCCCCGGTTGTCACCGACCTGAGTACTAATTCACCGCTTCTTAGCTTGACTAAGGGAGAGTGGACGGGCTTATATATATATATATATATATATAAGCTATATAACTACTTATTACTATATTTATCTAATTTCTATAGAGACTTACTACGATATTCCCTCCCTAGCAGATGCCTTCATGCAAAATGAAGAGCAGGACTCGCTACAAAGAGCTAGGTCGGGCCGGTGTTTAGGCACCTCCCAGAGCCTCGACGATATTCCGATGGAGTTGATAGACCCGGAGCTGCGGAACGATGTGTCATCTAGTGATTGCAATTACGATGTCTAGAGCGGCTGACCAATCTCCTTGAGATAGATTCACATTTAGGAGGATAAACTCTATTTAACAGTTGAGCTGTAATGTCTTTCGCTGCCATTTAAACCTAGGCCTGACATATGTGAATCCATATTTATTATATATACGGATTCAGGGCGCAAGATTAGGGCATGCGCCACGAAAAGTATTCCATGACGGTATCAAATGCATCTTCCCAAGGATCTAGAACCCTTTCCACCCAGCAGTCTTCTCGAAATTCATGCTTATAGCTAATTGCATACAGCATCTTGCAATACTCCCAGTACTCTGGATACCAGCCCGCCTGCTCCCAGTCGACGATGCCTGCTACCTTGTAGGAGCCTGGTGAGCCTGAGATCATGATATTGTTAAAAGTAAGATCACCGTGAGTAAGATAAACGTTGCACTCATTAGGGATGTTCTCGTGTTGTGGAGGGTAATATTCAACCCCCTCTAGTCTAGGTTTTTGGCGGGTCCCGGCAGCAACCAAGAAGTCATTAAACCTCTTAACATGAGGAAATGGACCTTCTTCATAGTCATACTTGAAGTAGCGGTCAGTGACAGGTCCACCCGCAACAGATCCTATGAGTTATTAGTCAAAAGTACTTTATGCCTAAATTAGTGAGAGGTTATAGTACCAAGAAAAATGTTCAGGGGGTCCTGGGTGACTCGTCTGAGTGTGAGAACAATCTGATGAAGCTCAGAACAGACCGACTCCTTGTCATGTTGTGTGAAAGTCGGCCATCTCTCTCGCAGAGTCTTCCCAGGAATCAGGCTCATGTAGATGAAGTGCCATTCATCATACTTCCTCCATCCAAACACCTCAGGGAATCGAATCTCGCCATTCGGGAACGCGGATCTGAGACCTCGCAACGTTTGTGCTTCCGCTAGCCTAAGAGTCGCAGTGACCAAGTTTGACCAATAGGTTGAGGCGGTCGATAATGAAAACACCTTCACCTGGATGTTTTTCTTTTATTGAGGCAGGTGATGGTAATTGGGGTAAGGGGCCGTTAGACCTGAAGAATGAAGTATCGTGAAAATCAACAGTAGCTGTGGAAATATCAGGAAGAGATGATATGTCAATTTGCAGCTGGTTTGGGCAGTTTTTAGACATGACGAAGGACGCGGGTTGTACAATGGTAACTAGCTAAAAGATGTCAAATAATGAGTCGCGTGAAACAACGCCACATGATCACGTGCAGATACCTCACGCTGTAGCCGCGGCCGCAAAGTCCGAGCCCATAAATGTGCCCAATCAGTACACTCAGTGTAAAGTTGACAGCCCGAAATTAGGCCCAACACCTTATTGGTCGTTATGATTTGTCAAGCTGCGTAATGCTACAAAGGTTGGCATTGTTAGACTTTAGAACAGAAAAGTCAAGCTTTCGTGGACTACCAATGCCAGGGTTTGGCCGTACAGGAGAGTGAAGAGTGAACACGCTTGACAGAATACGGTGCATGGAGGAGCATGGAGGAGCATGGAAGAAGACCCCGCTTAGATTGTGACCAAGAGGCTGTGTCGAGAAGCCGGATGGAGACCAAGGGGCTTTCGAGCGCCAGGGAGAGAGAGGTCGGCAAGGAGAGAGGGGCTGATGGGTCAACAGAGGACGCGACAGATGGAGACCAAGGCCAGAGCGGTAGACACTGTCCTAAAGTTGGGTCAGCACCATCCGAGCTGTAAGACCGACCGTACTAACAAGGGCGGCGAGAGGTATCGGGAACGGTAGAGTTGAAGCAATATTATCTGTTTCTCCAGAGCACAAGGACGTAGACATTGGCTTCAGATTGGCTGCTCATCTTGTTGCCTCGTTTCATGAAGCGCTTCCTGACTCGCGCGAAATTCTCACACGTCCTGTCTCGTTTCTGCGGCAAACGGCCAGGCATATTGTCCATGGCTGGTGAAATTGAACATGCAATGCAACAGCGTTGACATCTTGCCAGGATTTCCCGTCGTATCTGTTAAGGAAACACCTGGCAATTCCAAAGTAAATAGAGAAGCCCTCCATCCCAACGCTAACTCCAATTTGCATAACTGTACTTACAGTAACATAGAACAAATGCTATCCAGACTCATAATCATATAGGATAAGACCACTAAGCTATTCGTGGTGAATGCTGCGACGGAATAGCGGGGTCAAAGCCACTCGTGCACCAAGCCACTCTGGTGCGGCCGTCTGCCGTCTTCCGCCGCGCCTCTCCCCGTGCGCATAAGATCGGCTGTGTCCCGCGCAAAGATGACCTTGTCACACAAGACTCTCCGCGCGACTGATTACAGAACCCCGAAGAAACGTGACTATCGTCATTCTCTCGAGTCGAATACATCTTCATACAACAATCCACCAGGGAGCCTTTCGTCTTCCTCTTCATCTCGGACAACGCCACCACTACTTAGAAGCGCAGCGGGTCCGGCAGCCAGACTCTGTTGCACAGGCGGCCTGGCACTCAACCACAATCCTTTGAAGCCCTTCATCAGGCTTGAAGGCACGTGATATATGCGTATCCTTCTTACGCCAAATCAATCTTGAGCAGGCCTGCTTGAGCCGAGCCCGCGCGCACATGGGCCGGCCCAAGCTGCATTATTCGTAGGCAAGTCTGCTTGAGCCAACGGCTGCGTGCCTAGGTCTGCCTTGTGCGGGTCAACTAAGTGCGCAGGCCCTCCTGGGGTGATGATGCATGAGGGACCCCGGACAAGATCCAGATTTATAGAACCTAAGATCTAAGATCAGAGATCTTTTATGCCGGCCGTACTGCAGGTCACGAAACTTACTTGTTGCTCCATTAAATCTCCTCTTTCATACTTAGCCTCGCAGTATGTAAAATAGACCGCCACTCTAGCTAGGTACCTTCTCCCCCACATTGTTGCCAACCGGAAACGCCATTTCATTGCCCCCATTTTCGGCATAGCCTATCGAGGTACGTGGCTTCAATCGGTCGGTATGGGCGCAGAGGAACACCAGACACGCACGCAAAGTGCAACTGGAACACCTTCTGCAGACTGTCCGAGCGAGGCGCAGACGTATACAGCCCCGCGTCCATGCGCTCCGGCTGTGAGAGGCGCCGACTTGTACGAGTTAAGAGGCTAAGCCATGGACTAGGTGTATGCCAACTCATGAGCACGGTCCCTGGATTGACGCGACCAGAGGCTGCTGTCTGCGATGGATTGAGCTCGACGAGAAGCAGGCTAAGCAAACTCGTCAATATCTGCATCATTTTCTTCGACTTGATACATAGTTGGAACATGCAACCCCGCACGAACGCCCAATAACTGACGTTGTCTCTATACGAGAATGAGGGAGGAAGGACGACAAGAGGTGTACATGACAGTGGATGGGCCATTTATAGGCGACGCAAAAGCAGCAAGCGATGGCAGGGCCGAGAATTCCCCGAAGAGGCAACCACCGAATGTGGTGGGCCAAGACCACAATTACCGGAGGCGGGCATGCCGTTTGAAATAATACTATATAAAATATTAAAATACTATATAGTATCATATTTCAAATAATGGTTTATACTAATGCACGCTTCTTTAAAGATTAGACTATTAAGATAAGTATTAACATTATTCATTAGCTACTGCCCTACTAGTCTATTTCTGAAAGAAGTAGTCTATGTCTCTGATTCTAGAGCTCGTAGTTTGGCGGCGGAAAGGGACTGGAAACAACACCCCAAATCGATGGCGATCCTTTAAGAAGGTTCACAGAAATGCGTCGCACAGGCGTTTTCATCGGTCAGCCCAAAGCTGCACCAGATCGCGCGTATGTACTCTGGCAGTCTTGTGTTTAATACCCTCTAGCAGGAAAGCATCTCATGAGAATGATTGTCAAGTCGGTGGCAGGAAAAGAATGTTGGCAAGGCATCGAAATGGCCTACCGCCGGCTTGAGGATCGGTGTATAAGGGACAAAGTGTGGACGCCAATTCGTATCGCGATCGGAAAAGAAGGATCTTAAAATCTCTTGTAAACAAAGGCAAAGGACTCAAGCTTCGAGCTTAAAGAGCTCTCTCCCTCTCGTATCTCTGTAAAGAAGGGAAAAAATAATCTCTCCGCAAATAAAACAAAGAATCTCTGATCTCTCTCTGTGCGCGTCTCTCCTCTCTTCTCTCTTTCTTGTTGATGATGATTCCCAGTCTCCCTCATCCCCTTCTAACCGTCCACTTTATCCCCATTAAATCCCTGCTAGCAACCTGCTAGCCCACCTGTCCTAGGGTCCCGCCACAGTAGTCGCACAAAATGGCTACTGTATAACAGAAGACGAGAACTTAACGGGATCCCGTATTTTCTGAGAGCTATAGTTATATGTGGTTAATATAGTTAACAATGATGGTTAGAAACCTATGCGGGATAGCTAGTCTTGCTCGAGTCTTTGCTACTTCTAACATGCATTAAACATAAATCATTTACCTTCCTAACTACCTACTTATTATAAAAAGAGGATGGTTCATCTCTCAATCTCCCACTCTCACACAAGTATTCCTAGTAACGCTTGAGTATGCTATGGCTCATAACATTCCTATTATCCCAACCCATTCCCTGATTCTGCGTACATAATTATAAAGCACGTAGTGCCTATTAACGAAACGGTGATTAGTATTATCTTCTTCTGCATGCTTGTAACTCCAGTCTAGGCTCGAGGCGGGCTTCTAGAGTAACAGATTTTCTAAATATATTATTGATCAATCTCTTGATAAACTTGTCTAAGTCTGTTCAACAGGTTGTTCTTGGAGGCTGTCACAATCGTGTGTGGTTGGTCGTATAAGTGCGTTGGTGTGGATGGTGCGAAAGTCGGTGTGTGCTAATCGGGACACGCGGCCGAACCAAGGGGACGTGTGAATTTCAAGCTCCAGCCAGCTCCAACGACAACGGCCAACTCCAGACTGAGCTCCCCCTCGATACAACACTGCATTCTCCGACTTTCACAACCATGGCCACCGCGATACCCTCAATCGCTTGCCTAGGCCTCATCGGCCGTAATGTAAGCCCTCCTCTGCCTCCCAAAATGCACAAGCACTCTTCGTCGCAGGCTAACCATCATCGCCCCCCGCCAGAACAACCCCCTCCACATCTCTATCTTCCCATCGCACGACCCAACAACCAACACCTTCACGCCGATCCGCACGCCGCTACAGTTCTCGCTGCTCCTCTCCTCGTCCATCGACGTCTTTGACCTGCGCGCCAAGCACAACGCCGTCTCGGGCGTCGGCCTCTCGGGCGACTTCGGCCTGCTGCACGCCGTCGACGACCGCCTCGCCGCCTACGGCTTCGAGACCAACACCGGCGTCCGCATGGTCTGCGTCGTCGACATGCGCGGCCGGCGCGTCGACAGCTCCGCCGCCGGCTCCCGCGGCGTCGGTGCCGGCCTGCGCGATGCCGAGCTCAAGCCCGTCTTCCGCGCCATGCAGAACGCCTACGTCCACCTGCTGCAGAACCCCTTCTACGACCCGGATGAGCATGCGCCGCTCGGCGGCATGGGCGGCAAGAAGATCACGAGTCGCAAGTTTGCCGATGATATGAAGAGGATAGGCGAGGGCTGGACGCCCGGGGTGTCGACCCTCTGAGCTGAAACATGATGGATCACGAAAACACATTTATGGCGTTCTGGAGTATGGAACGATGGGATATCCGGTCAAAGACGACGGTGCTCGCATGTTTAGATGGCTGCTTTCAAGGGATTGCTCGTTTCGTTTCCCGATTTAACCGTCTTTTTTTTTATGAATGTGCTTATTATCGTTGATGTGTCCAAGACTTCCAGCCGACACCGGACCAACGAACCAGTCGAGCCTCCCTATGTGCTCTTCTCGTTCTCAGTCTTCAGATGCTCAATCGTCCACTTAGATAATCCAGCCACCTCGTTTATTTCCACGCTGTCTCCCATACCTTCGTTAACATCCCGTTGAGGAATGCTCATGTGCTGATTCAGTCTTTCCGAGACCAGACCTCCCTCCCAATGCCGTGCTTCGGCAGGCAGCGGTTGCCACCAATCTCCCGTCCTAGCATGCCATTGCGAACTACATAGTTCCCAGAGACGAGAAATGGCTCGCTTGTAAGCAAACCTCTCGTCTTCGCCAGTGAACGCACTCGTTTTCCCAAAGTCGACGGCTTGTTTCTGGAGACCAAAGTCCGAATCTTGGTCGGGATCGTACTCCGATGTACTAGATTTCGTGTCATAATAGGAGACATTAGGTCGGAAGGGGGACATTTGATCCTGGTAGACTTCGGCAATAGTTTCAGAATAGGTGGCGTCGTCTGGTTCGTCAAGGTTGGCAGACTTGCTGGCTGTCATGCCCTTCTTGGGGAAGAAAAGGGTGTCCGGAGGGTTCTGGGCCCTGAGGATCAACTTGCAGCGAGCCTCGTATAAAGCATCCAACAGCGTGATAAATCTCCGAGCCTCGTTCTTTTTCTCGTGTGTCAAAATCGGGACATGGTCGATGATGAACGTATGATATGTCGAGGCCATTGTGATATAGTCGGCAGGTCCAAATGAATCGACAATGTCTTCGAATTTCCAAAACACAAAGCCGTTGTAGTGTTTTGGCGTGTGAACCTGGCGGCCGTAGACCACGAGAGTTGATGGCTCCCAGGTAGGCGGGTGAGGTGCGGTCCAGGACAGTGCCTCGTCGATCCTCTGTCGCCACGAAGCATCGTCGTCTGCTGAGAGGTAGTAGTTGATGGGCTGAAACCGACGCGCGGATTTGTCTTCAGGGACATTATCCCCGACTTCAGTCAAGCCGTTGACGATGGCATCGTCTATCGAAACCTCTTGGCTGGCCGTTTCTTCTTTTCTTCGCCAGTCCTTAGTCCCTTCCATCTGCCAAAAATCGCATCTTGCTTTCAAGACTTCGAGGAAGTTAGCAAAGTCGCTACTCGTTCCGAATAGTTCGCCACGCGACCTCGATGAGCCACCGAAGAACCTTCGCATCAGACCCTTTGATGGAGCAGGCGTATAGTCGACTCCTATGGCCTTTTGCAGCTCCTCTGGCATGCGGTTTGAAGACGCAATTAGGACACCGCCAAGCTGGAAGAAGGCGATAAAGAGATGGCTGAGTATTTTGCTTGCTGCCCTATCGGGAAGTTGAAATTCATCCAGAAAGAGAATTGGCGATTCATCAACGAGCTTCTTGGCCATCCATAGGAGCGAATACTCTGAATCATGTGTCGATGTCCCAGGGTTCGCTTTCCTGTACTGCTCGAGTTGAGACAGTGTATAGAGCATGAAGGTGTTAAAGTGCCATCTCCGTTTCCGCTCCGTAGGTAATCCATCCGCGAGCAGGTCAATCAACATTGACTTTCCTGTACCCACTTCACCCGAGAGAAAGAGTCCTTTTGGTGAGTCGATCTCAATTGCCGATTCATGGTTTGTAAGGACTCTAGTCAGTGCCAGGCTTTCCCTGCCTTCGGGGGTGGTCAAGAGATGCTTGAATAGAGGGTTCCGCCAGATGGAATGGTTCCGACGGGCAAGCATAGTACCATCATCGTCCTCTTCCGTTGGCTTGTCTTCTGTGAGGCGTGTAACCTGCTGCAACCTATGACGATATTCCTCCTGGGGAGAGTAGTCTTTGATGCGAAGGTAGATTTTATGTAAGTGCCTCGCAAGTCGATGTTGAGCCTGGTCTGGCGAGTAGAAACCACTGGCTACGTTGGTTTGGTATTTGACCAAAGGATCTGTGATTATGACGGCAGTCGAGAAACGCCTGATAGCGTAACTCGCGGTTGCTGAGGGCAGAGACGAGTTGCGGGGGACTCTCATGGTTGGCCGGATGAAATCGCGGATTGCAGGGTAGCCATAACGTGGGGTAAGGACTAGGATATCAACTCCAAGTTCATGAGGAGAGAGACCTGACCTCCAGACGAATCTACCAGATCGGGTTGTCCGTGTGGTCGATTGATAAATCGGCAATCAAGCAATCAATCTGTAGCGAAAATCGTGTTGAAGGTTGATTGCTCTATGACGAGGGAATTGTCGAGGTCGAGTCGAAGTCTGAGGCTAACGCGCCTGTATCGGAAGAAACACCGAGCCGTCGGTGCTTAAACGAGGTGGCGATTTCTGTGAGAGACCGAACTGCATGCGGAAACCGATAAATTAGCCTGAAGTAAAAAATAAAAGAGGAGGGTTATAAAGACCAAGAGGTAATGGAAGACGCGGAGAAGAAATTGGGCTGTGGACGATAGGGAAGCAAAGAAGGTAGTGAACAGTTCGTGCCTTGAGTGCGTTGTGACGCCTCAGTGAGCAAGGGTCATGGAGGTGAGTTCCATTGAGTAAGTTGGTGACGACGGGATGCGAACCCGCCCTGAGCTTGAGAGAGAGCCGCACTCGCTCCTGGGGGGGTACCTGACCTTAGTAAGGCGGTAGTGCGCGTCAGACGTACCTCTTCCACCGCCTGGCGCGCAGCGGTCAGGTACCGGCGGCCGGGGTACGTGTACCTAGTATTGTAGGCAGCTTGCCAGCGCAGCCTTCACTTTTTCACGCCTCAGCCGCCCAATGACAGCTGCGTAAAACTACCCCCTGTAGCTTGGCGTCCCGCAAACTGCCCGCCTGTGGCCCTGCACTGTGCTGTGCCATTCGCTTTGTTTTTCGCCCGAAGCCAATAGGTGCATGCTTCGTCACTCGCTCTAGTCTACTGCATTCCATTTCTTACCTTGCCTTTTCCAACAGCGCCCAACAAAGACACCGCTTCACCATCTTGCATCCTCGACGACGAAATGCCTCTTTGATCCCGCGGTGCCGAATCCATCGCCATCCATCTCGACACGTCCCTTGCCGCTGCTGATACCATCTATCCGAGCCATCCCTTTGCGATCCTCCCGAAATGTTTTCCCCGTCTGTCGCCGACGGTGGCCCGGCGACGGCGACCCGTTCACGCCGGCGACAGCGTCCCTTGAGCTCGGAGAATCTCGCCCAGCAGCCCAAGGCCAAGAGAGCGCGCATTCCTTTGTCCGAGCAGACGTTTGTCAAGCCCGATGCTCAAGCTCAGGCCCAGGCCCAGGCTCAGGCTCTGGCTCAGGCCCAGGCACAGGCACAAGCACAAGCCCAGGCTCAGGCACAGCAGGAGATGATCGAGGTCAAGACAGACAAGGTCGCGACTCTCAATGTCAACAACGACGCCATCGAGAACACTCCTCCCACCGCGCGCAAGGAATTGAACGTTCGCGCCAAAAAGCCCAAACACGGCGACCGGGCCGCTAACAAAGGCGACGGAAGTCTTGTTTTGGTAGGAAAACAAAGGAATCATCCTGCCTCGATCTAGACACTGACTCTCTCTAGACAAGCACAAATGCGTACATCGTCAGCAAGCTTCCGGCTCTACCAGACAGGATTCGCTCCGACTGGTCAGGTAAGCTGCTCATCCTCGACACCTCACTCGCCCCTTTAGTACCTGCTCACTGTTTTTGTTACAGGCAACCAAACAGCTGACATCTTCTCCACCTTTGGTTATGCCCTCACCCTGACTGCCACCCACGCCATCATCTGGCCCTACACGTCGACCTCACAATCCCCCGAAACATTCACATTCACCCTCCCGTCAGCTTCCAAACCGAACGACCCCCTTCCTGTAGGATGCCTCGTCTCCCCCTCCGCGTCGATGACAGAGCCAGGCCTGGTCGTGGTCATGGCAGGCAGCGGCAAAGTCGTCTACTGGGAATCCATCACCAGCGCAGCCACCTTCGCCTTCATCAAGAAGGACCGCTCTGGCGTCGAGCATATCATCACTGGAATTGCATCCGGTGAGAAGGTTGTCGCCATCACTAACGCCGAATCCGCTGGTTTCATCCTGACGTTCAACTCCGGACGACTTGCATACTTGAATGTACGCGACGGCCACGGCCGACCATCCATTTCCGTCCAATTCCTACGAAACAACCTCTCGACCTCTACCAGTGGAATCTTTGGCAGCATTCGCCACGCGTTTTCTAACTTGTCACTCCAAGGAGACGTCGCTGCGGTCCGCGCCGATCGATCAGCCCGATTTGGGGAGAGGAATGTCGTTGCGCTCACTGGAAAGGGTCGACTCCAGGCATGGAAGGTTCATCGGGGAGGTCACAACGAGATCGTTGGGGAGGCTGATGTGCGCGAAGACATCGTCGCCGCCCTGCAAGAAACAGATCCGGCCTCTCGAGATTTTCCTGCAGAATCTTTCGAGGCACTGGACTTCACCTACGTCCCCAAGGGCCTGGAACCCAAATATCTCGAGCTAACCAGGCTGAGCGAGGCGATGTCATCCGTTGACTCCACGGTTCAGCACTTACTACTACTCGTCAGCCTAACTTTGCGGAGCTCTTCCCGCTACGCCCTGGTAGAAGCTGTCTTGACTCCCAAAGAATGCCAAATTGGCATGATCCGACCCATCACATCTTACTCGACTCCGTTCTCATCACCATCGACCACACAGACTTCTCGACCTCGCCTTTACCTTCCTCGTCCCGCCCTCGTTGCGTACGTCGTCTTCGATAGAGCAACAATCATCGCGTCAATCGCAATCCCTCCCGAGTCCCCAGACTCCCAGCTTCAATCCGACAGCCACATCTTGCCCGCGTCCTTCGAGGATGTTGTTGATTTCCGGGAGGACGATGTTCATAAAATCTTGGGGTCTGGTTGTGAGGAAACCCCTGCCGTTCATGGACACGAAGATAATCGTTTATATCGACCAAAAACCAAGAATCCCGCCGTGGTTCTCATGGTTAGAGGAGCAGGAGCAGTGCGGATCGTGACAACCGACGTGGACAAGTTTGCTAGTGACCAACCCCCGAAAGTTTCAGCTAAGAGCAAGCTCGAGCAGGCGGTCTTCTTTGGCGTGAAGCAGGATAACCCTTTGATCTTCGATGGCCGGCAGGAACTCAAATTTTCCAAGGAGGAGACGGCACAGGCGGCCTTGGAAGTCAGCCATGAGATTCTTAGCTCAACGACTCCGTACATCTCGACACTTCCGGCATCTTTGGAGGACAATCTGCGAGCGCGCTCGAACGCACTGGAGAGGCTGATGTCCTACCTTGAAACGACGGGAGCTGATCTCGACCGAAAGACCCGATGGAACCTACTATACAACGCCGAGAAGATGCACGTGGCCGTCCTGCTTTGGAAGCGTCACGAGGCCTTCACCGCGGCACGTCCTGCCAACGACAAGAAGAGCCTGATTGGATCGATCGTGGAGTTTATCCACCAGGACCAGAAGCACAACCCTGTTGCTAACATTGGTGAAGTTGATCGGGTCCGTCATTGGTTTGTCAATGATATTTTCCGCCTCGAGCTCTTCGTTGCCTGGGCATACGAGGTCATCAAGACCCTGTATAAGGATCACCTCCTTGACGATGCCAAGGTCACCGTCATGGTACACGAGGCAATTCAAGTCAACATTTGCACACACGTGGCAGCCTTGGACTTCCGGAAGAACAACCTGAATTTCTATGGTCTGGGCTTCGAAGAACTCCGCATGGGCATTCTGCGCGAGGGAGACGAGGATCTTCCCGAAACCTGGACCGGGTGCCACTACATCGCGAACAACATCAAGCGCCTCGTTGACCTTTCTGACCAGTGGGTACAGAAGCACCGGCAAGAGGAGGAGAAACCCAAGTCGACAAACCAGCCAGATCCTAAGATAATCGCTAAAATATTCGAGGACCTACCCCTCCTTACCGACGGTATGCTCACATCAGTCTTGGAGTATGCTCGCTGGGCTATGAAGACTCCGGACCAAAAGACCATGGCTCAAAATTTCGCCCAAGTATACCATTCGGATCGATTCGACAAACCCATTGCCCTGGCACGCGTTGGAAAATGGGAGGAAGGAGCCAGTATCGCTGAAAAGCACGAGTCCCTCGCCGCTCTGGCAGTCATTCTGCTGGACCACATCGAGGAGCTGGAACGTCAACTTGTACAACCTGGTCTTGCGCTGGTCGAGACGCAAAACCTCAAGTTGATGCGACAGGCCAAGAAATCTAAGGTAGAGACCAGCTTTTCCAACTATGGTCAATCTTTCGCCTTCCCATTGTACGAGTTCTTACTGCAGAAGCACGGAGTTGAGGCTGTGCTGGAATTCGACCTGGACAAGCTTGGCTTCAAGACGCAATTTCTCCGAAGCAAGCCAGAGCTGGCAAAAATATCATGGATCAACGATGTTCAGCAAGAAAAGGATGTTGGCCAGAGTGCTGACACGCTGGTGGAACTGGCTCTCAATAAGGAGCAGCAGGTGTGGAATAAGAAGATTGAGCTGAGTCTCGGTAAACTGGCTCTTCTGGCTGAGAGAGAGGAAGGGACCGGAAACCCTGGCGCCTTCAAAGTCGTCTCCGACGAGGCCCGTATCGAAGAAAGGCTAAAGAAGGTTGACGATGAGTTGATCGCGATCAAGATCCAGGATCAACTCTACAGTCAAATCTTCCCCAGCACCTATGCTGCGGTGGATGAGGCAGCCGCTGTCAACTTTGCAATGGAAGCGCACAGCATGAATATCCCACGAAGGCAAAAGGCCCAGCATCAAATCTTCGAGGACGGAATGAAGCGGTTGCTAAAGCACGAAGCTCTCGATGCGATGACTCTCATCGACCTACTGACGCTTGTCTCCCTCAAGCCAGAGTCGAGAGATGAGATCGCACACCCTTTTTGGCTGGCCCTCAAAGTGGCGGATAGCAGCTGTCACAGCGACGAAAAGAAGGAAGCCAAGAGGCTCATCTGGAGGAGACTGTTTATTCGTGATGACTGGGCTAAGATCAACGATACTCAACTCAAGGATGACCGTGAAGTGGTGGAGCGATTGGCCGATACCGAACTCTATGCAATGCTTGCGGATTGTATAAGGTTTCGTAAGTTGCACCATCCGTCTCATGTCGAGTGGCTTGCTAACCCTACTCTAGAAGATGCACGAGAACCTTTCCGTCCGTTGTCGCCTCAGGAGGCCATGGGCTCATTTGTCGACCAGTTGGACCGCCGTTTTCGCGACTTCGAGACCAACTTCCGGTCGAAGTTGACCGAAGCCATGAAGTACGAGGATAAGATCCTCCACCAGTACGTGGAGAAGAACCGACTTGCGGAATGGGTCCGCACGACTCTGGAGGCGGCTCGAATCGAGGTCGATAGCCTCATGGATGACGCCACTAAGGCTGGAGCCGTCGTGGAGGAGGAATCGACTGGCAAGTCGCTCTTCGCGGGCGAGTCCAACAGCATCTCGACTGGAACGTCGTTGTTCGGGAAGATGTAAGGATCAGGCAACACACGTCATTGGGCGGCGTTCTTTTGTTTTTCATGATTTCTTTGTCGATAATCGCGTGTACAATAAACCACGGGACTCGCGGCTCCCAACTGGAACCGGAGAGAAACAGACACACACAAAAGGGGTCACTTGGATTGGTTGGAGATGAATTGGACGGCACTGCAAAGGGAGATGAGGGATTTTTCGCCTTTGCACTTGTTTATTTTCCCTCTTACGTTGTCCTTTGTCGTTGATCGGAAGTGATGAACCGGGGAATAGGAGTGGCAGGACTTTGATATCTCAGGGCCGAGACTGGTATTCCCCCTGGCATGGACAGAAACGGAATCTCGTTATCCGTACGCTGGTAATAAAGAACTTATGCTGAACATGCGGCTGTTTTGCATGCGCTTTACACATCGTTTGCCGGATTTTGATCCTTCATGTGAACACTGTACGAAGTGGTTGTGTACAGTCAGTGGTCGTATTGTCACTAATCTGGTTCCTCCTGGGGGGATGATAAACCAACTACCCAGAGCCTCACGGTCATCGCGAATACGCATTTTTGTTGTGCAGTCTTGGTCATTCCGGCATTATGTACATGTACCCATGCGCCACATCATGACCGGCACCCGAACCCATCTCCCGTCGGGCCCGAAATCATTTCATTAAGGGACCATTCCAAGAGGAGGCCGACTCCTAGCTGGCGATGCCCGATCAAAGCGGAACACCGCGCTCATCTCATCCAAGGTACCTGGCCGGGACAACCTCCTGCGCAGATAGTAGGAGAGCCGCCCAAGCCCACATAGTCACGACAGCATCGCAAAAGGCATGGCGAAAGGGCCACCAACTTGCAGACACCAGCCGTGATCAAAAAGAAGCCGCCTGTAAGCCACAGGCGTGGGGAAGGGGGAGAAAAGAGGCGGGCAGCTTAACCCTGCATCTTCCTTCGCTTGCCGACCTGGGCAGAGAAACCGGTCTTGATGGCAGTGACACTACGTCGGGAGCCACAGTTGTTGCATGTGATGAAGTACAGACGGTTCTCTCCCTTGTTGAGCTCGGTATCGGGAGATTTGCAGGTCTTGCAGGTGACGTATTCGACTGGGGGTTTTGTTAGCACCGGGGATGTATCAGGTGGGGGGAAGATGACGGGATGACTCACTGATGTATTTTCGGACGACGTTCTCAATCTGCTTCTGCTGGAATCGACCCTTGATAACCAATCTTCGGCTTCCGTCGACGGAGCCGCTGGTACCCAATTCGGCGAAGAGGTAAGCGGTAACGTGCTCCTCGGTTCGCTTCATTCGCTTGCAGATGTCGGCAATGTTGGCGAAGACGGTCTTTCGGTTGCCTTCACGCATACACTGGGGCGGGGGGATCTTGTAGCTCTTGGTGCCGCTGAGGGCGTGGTCGGGGTTCTTTTGGGCGAGCTGGCTGAAGAAACGGTTAAGGAGCAGGGTGTAGCCGATGGCCTTGGTCTCGTCGTGGGCCCAGATGCCGGTGCCAACATCCATGTCGCCGTCGTCTTCCTGGGCGGGCTCCTCACCCACGTCGGTGTCCTTGACCTCGAGTTCCTTGAGCTTGGCGGTGAAATCGTCTTCCTCGGGGCCGACCTCCTTGACCTTCTTCTTCTTCTTCTTCTTCATGGAGAGGTCGAGACCACCATCCTCGGCGGGGACTGCGTCGTCGGCGGCGTCGGCGTCATCGGTCTTGGCCTTCTTCTTCTTCTTCTTCTTGAGGAGGGAGAGGTCTAGGCCGGCGTCGTCGGCGGGGGGAGCGTCATCCACACCGGCTTCGTACTGGGGATCAGTAAAGGCTCCAAGGGCGGCAGTTAGCGGCGGCGTACGAGGCGTGTGGGACAGGGCCGTCTCCTTGGTATCGTCGGTAGCGTTGACCATGGTCACGGAGCCGTCAGCGTCGACAACGACCTGTTCGTCGGTAAAGGTCACGGATTTGCGGGATTTGCGTTGGGGGAGATCCTGTAAAGGAGAGAAAAAGAAGCAGCTTGTTAGTATCTGATGGGAGGACGGGGGTCGGTAAGTCGGTGGTGGGGGGCGGTTGAGCGTGGTGGAGATGGGAGGAGATGGAGGAATGAGGGTTGTGGTGATGGTGGCGGATAGAAAATGTGACTCAGGAAGTCAAAATCGACGCTGGGCCGAAAATGGCCAGCAAGAGAACGCGGTGGTACAAGCGGTTTCGTGCGGTTTCGTGCGGTGGTGGAGGTACCGTCGTACTTCGCAGGGCAGAGACGGGACAAGAGGGATTGACGGTGGGGTAGAAATATGGCTTTTGGAAGGGAGGGGCAACTTTTGGTGGTGCTGTTGTGCGCTGTGTGGGAGCATCTATGCGGGAGCATCTGTGCGGGTGGGTGCGCTGTGTGTCTGCGGAAAGGAGCGAGAGGCGCGAAAAAGGGTGGGAAAAAAACAGGGCTAGACTCTGCCCATGTGGTATGGGCGAGTCTTCCGCTGCGTGTCTCCTGCTTGTCTCTTGCTTGTCTCTCTCTTGTGTAGGTAACTGGCAACTCTACTCACCTGGCCTTCCATGATTGCGGTTGCCACTGGCTCTGCTTGCGCGCGCGGTCCTGGTTCCTCGGTCCAGGCCTTTCGTTCCGGTTCCGGTTCCGGGCTGGGTCTGCTCGGCCTTTTGCTTTCCTCGCTGGAGATCTCGGACGTCGGGCAAAAATCCTGGTGTTCGTGCAGTTGGCGATGCTTGCGAGGGGCGAGGGAAATCAGGCCCGAACGTCATGGCCAACTCAGACGCTACGCCGCGAGTGAGCCCGTTGATGACCTAAGGTACCAGGGCCCCAGTCGCAGCGAACTCGGCCTCGGCTGTGCCCTGTCACGCTCGTAGTCACGTGGAATGGGCAGAAGCTTGCTCTGGTCCAATCACAGCGCTTCCATGCCTTCTCCAGTAGCTCCGAGGGCAAGTCCGAGGAGCAGATGCGACGACGACACACACCTACTTACTAGGCTGTTGTCGAGTCCTTCATCCGCAACTGTAATGTGACGGACTTGTTGCCTTGGTTGTCGATGTCCGCTGTTTGCTTTCCCGAGGACACGTCCGGGAATTCTTCTAATATCTTCCGCTGGCCTCATCTCCACCTGACCGTACACGTCCGAGTCCCGGCCTCAAGCTCTCCGTAACCCGTGATCCGAGCTCCGTCCCTCTTCGAACTGCCATCTGAGCTCTGCCTAAGCAAGCAACGTCGCCCTCCCCCGCGCCGCTCCATCCAAACCGACCCGGGACTACGTACACATCCTTCCGACGACCGCCGCCGCAATGGCTGCCGCCGAATCCCTCGTCGACCTATTGCACGACATGTCCGACGACAAGGACGACGTTGATTCCCTCCCCTCCTTGTCCACCGACGACATCTACTCCGACGTCGACTCCTCCGATGCACAAGCAGAGTGGGAGCGCAGCTTGGAGCAGCTGCAGCTTATCCTCACTATGATGATCGTACCTTGGATGGGTAAATACTTTGGCCGGAAGTTTGCGTACTGGAGTAGGACGCTCCTCTCCTTCTACGACGCTCACGCATCGTGTTCGGATCAACGCCAGCTGCTGACAGAGTTTTTTTTTTTGCAGGTTGGACGCGATACATGGGATGGGTGCACAACGTCGATGTTCGATTCACCAACAAGAAGGCGTTCAATACCGCAGGAGCAGTAGAAGCAGCGGCGACATTATAGACGAGAAGATGGCGAACATCTCGTGTTGTCTGAAGAATGACATGATAGAAGAGAGGGACTAATTCTCCTAGGAACATATAAGGCTCCATACCGGTCATTAAGGATTTGGGTCTGTGTCTCAACAATGTATGATTTGAAACTATATTGTGGCCGTTGCGATCGCGCGAGAAGCAGGGAAGACAGACAACGCCAAAACAAGACGAGCACGAGCATGAGCACGGATGACCCCATAAAGCGGGAACGAACCGAACCTCGAACACTCTACAGTGGATTCCACGAGAACGGCATCGGAACTGGGAGAAATGCCATCACGCACGAGCGTGGCAGAATTGAATCAACTACATACATATTCATAACCCGTCTCTTGGTTCCCCCACGGCCTAGCCTTGCTGCCGCCCATCCTTTTATACACATGAAAGCATTACTCATGCCCGAACATTAATATTTCGAAGAAAACAACCTAGAAAACCTCGCCTTGCTAACATGACATGTACTGTCTTCTTGCGCCAAAGTCCCAAAATGTGCCCGGCGCTTCCCAGCGCGCCATGGGGTGATGAACCTAACCAGCCGTGCAAAGCGTCTGCTTTGGCTCAAGGGCTCCGGATCCGAGTGCGACGCAAGCAACTGACCGCCAAAGAGCGTGTGCCTGGTTGTTTGGAATGCGCATCGTGTGGTATCGTATGGTATCGTGTGGTATCGTCTCGTTGTTGACGGTCTTGGCCCGGCTCTCAGACGCTGCTGCTGAGCTGGGACATGCTGGGCCTCGAGGCGGCTCGGAACGAACCTCCAAGGTGCTCGCGGGCGTCCTTGAGGGTGAAGAACAAGCTGCCTGAAAAGCACACAAGTAGGAACCAGGTGAAGACGGCACTGGCTTGAAGTTCTCGGCAGCGTTTCTCGTCACTGGCGGACCCCCAGGCGATCCAGTCGTTGGGGAACTTCTTGTCGTCAATATCGCCGCAATCAACCATGCGTAGCTTGGCTGACACAGCGATGGCGCCAATAAAAGTGAAGAGAACAGCTGCGCCATCGAGAGGCGTCTGGATCATGGGGTTGGCGAGGACCGAAGCAAAGAAGGCACCGATACCGACTATGCAGACGATCCATGAAACAACCGTCACGAACATGATGAAGTTGATAGCTGCAGTGGCAGACCCGACGCCATCGATGTTGGTGGCCATCACGTTGCCGATCATGGCCGTGAGGAGCAGCGTTATTAGCAGCGCGATGCAGCGCAGGACCATCTTGATGAGGTTCATCGGTATCATCATGCTGGGCGACTTTGACGGCAGTGCCGGGGAACCTGGAGTTGGCTGGGACTAGGAGGTGTTTCGCGAGGGGTTTTGGTGAGTTGGTTCGTCGGTGGTGAAGCTGATCCTGGGACCACTGATGATGATGGCCCGTCCAAGGCTTGACGAAGCTATGGGAACTCGAGTTAATGGATCGACAGTTGGATAGGTTTGCTGCTCTGTATCAAGTTGTGACAGTAAAGCCCCACGGAATGACGATGAGCTAGAGTATTTGGTGAATTCCAGTGGCAGAGTGGAGTTGGGATGAACGAGATGCTGGATGGATCGGGGATTGAGAGCTGAAGGTGTGGATTGACTTCTTTCTATTGTCCAAGCAACGAGACCACAATGACATGGGGGACTAATAAGGCAAGGGCCTCTTAATAAAAGATGTGCAACCGCTAGGACTTGGACTTATTGCGCTCCTCCTGCAGTCTCAATGCAGCTACTTGCATCCCGGGAGAAACAGGATTGGAAGGCCCGTCAGGTGGCCTGCCTTATCGAGCGACCCAAACTTGCCTCTTTGCGAGATGGTGATGCGGGCTCAAGTTGTTGTGAACTTGCGTGCATCGTAGCTCTGAGTGATAACCAGGCAACCTTGGCCAACCGCAAAGACAGACCTGCGCAACTCTGCGACGAAGAAAAACAAACACAAAGCTTTGCGGCCATTCGGAAAGCTCTTTCTGCAACTCGAGCATGTTTCTTCTGCCGCCTGCCCCGCGTGAATGGCCGCGTGTTGCGCTGAGCCTCTTTCCCATTCTCTAATCTCGGGCGGTTGCTAGGTTGCGCTACCCCTCCATGACGGTTGGCAGGTGGACGAGAAGCAAGTGGCTGTGTGCCATTGGCCCAATCCTTGGAGTGGAGCTTGGCGGATTCGATTGGATGGCGTCACTGCGCGTGCAGACGGCAGGCTTTGGCCCCTGTTATCCACTGTTAAGAGTAGGAGCTGCACAACAGGAAGGCGCTGCAGATGCCCATCAGTGATCGAGAAGTGTCATGCATGCGCTGGACGAGGCGCTGTAGGCGCCGTAGGCTTCTCCAAGTTGTTGAAGCTTCAGAGTCATGAACCCAATCACGACCTTGTGTGACCAGGCGCGACAAAACTTGCGGCCCCAGGCACCGGAACCTTCCTATCTGCCCAATCAACACATGGAACTTGTCCATCCAATCCAAATCATCAATCCCATTCCATTCCTTCGACGACTCGGTGCTGAAGTCTCTCCCAACTGCCGTGCTACAGCTTTAGTGTCAGCACCTACACAGTTAGTCTGTCTTTCGCTGACTTCCTCTTCCTTCATGGACTTTTCGTATAGGGCTCGGTGTGCGCCTGGCCACGGCGAAGGCTTAAATCAAGCCAAGCTTCGTGTCTACATGCGTGGCATATTCCAAAGTTCGCCACCTCGGAGAAAAGTCAACGCGCTTGCCGCGCCCTCAGTGAAGCCATCGCGATGCCGCTGCCGGCGACTTCAACTCGGAGAGTCTACTCCCAGAGTTTCCTGTTGTCGGTCAGAGCTCTCCGAACTTGCCAATGTCAAAAGGTTCCCTCGTGAAGTATCCTCCCGCATGGTCCCCTTCTGTGCCGAGGGTTCTTCAAGCGCGTGCAAGATCACCAGGGACTTTTGAGCTTGAGGAACTTTCCTGAAGAGAACCTTCTGTTTGTTGATAACTGAATTCCGAGTGTTGGATCCGCCGGCTGACGTGTCCCACTGGAGACACGGCAGACAGAGTTTCGTCCAGCTCTTCGACATGAAATGAAGCTCAGGTGCTAAAGAGCTTAGTATGCTTGCAAGCTAAGGGTGATTTCTGTGGCATTCTGTCAGAGCTTCTTTTTCTTCGCCGGCGCTGCCGGGCGTCGAATAACCTTCCGCCCCCGACCCAGCTTCCTGGGAGCTTTTGGTTTGCTCGGCCGGTTGTGAAGAGTGAAACATTGGAATCTCCTCTCCGTGGAAACCCCAATCCACCCTCTCCCGACGGGCCGCGCGCCGAGTCAGCGACAAGGCGTGCTTCTAGAATATTCGTAGAAAGGAAAGAATGTTCGACGATCGTTCCCGTATCCCACCTTGTTGTGTCGGCTGGGGTGGGATAACCTAGATGGAGGCGACTGAAATGCAACGAGAGACTGTAATGTTGCGAGAGTTGACGGACTAGGAGCCCAGAAGAGAGACGGAGGGAGAGAGAGCTCACGCGTGCATATTCGTCAACGCCGGAGAGACTACACCGGCCGACAAAAATGAGACAATGACGGCACCCTCCTTCTCACCGCCCCCCCCCCGGTTTGCTTGGCACGGTTTGGTGTTGCGACTGGGCGCAGCACACACCATTGTGAGCTGGCCTCCAGGCTATTCGCACGCGACAGCTTGCAGCCGACAGGCCATGGACACTGGGTGCATCCCTGTCAAACTGTCAATCTCGTCCTTTTCTGACCCCGGAACCGATCACGGGGTAGATCCGCTGTCAAGATCGAGCAGGCAGAACTGAGCCTCATTATCAGCACTGACACCATCCACGGTGATGGAACGTCGTTTCGCAATTCACCCATCAATGTCGCGGCCCTCAACTTCGACGTCACCGCGCCATCGTCGTGTTCGCCGTCTCGCCACGATCAAAGGAAAAACCCTCCCACGTGCGGAGCCTGCGCGGTTCCCTCACAAACTCTGCCAGCGGACACCCCTTGGCCAAAACCCAATACTACACTGTACGAACACGAGGTTGACCACGCCCTCGGGTCGCCTGCGTTTGGGGCGGGAGTGTCTTTTTGGGCTCTTTCGATATCCACGTTCTTCTCCGCCACAGGCTCAAACCTACGCTTCGGTCGCTTTCTCACACACACAGCCTTTTCTCGTCCATGTACCGTGTACAAGGGCTTGTTGGCGGTATGCCACAGCTCACACCCCCCATCTGCCATCTGCCTCATGCGCCGATAATGCGAAAACAGCGTTTGTTGGGCGGAACGCTATTGTCTTGGGACCGCCGTGGCCGGCGCCATCCCAGACTCGAAGAGGGCTTTCCGGCGAACCTTCTCATGAGACGACGACCCGACTTAGAAATAGCTGTCCCCGGAAACACCCTTCACGATGCCCATTTAGGTATTGTTCTAGAAGTCGAGCTTCAAAATCGCCTTTTTCGGGTCCTCCTTGTTCACGCCCTTCAGCCAATTCACACCCAAACACCCCAAAACTCTCCATATTATTAACTTTCTCGGGCTCCTGCCAGCTTACCGTCTTTTCTAGGCACCACACAACAAAGAGAAACTTTTCACAGGGTCCGGGAGGCTTGCGGTCTAGATTTATCTCCCCTTCAGAAACGGCCCCTGGGCTGAACGCCGCCCAGGGGAAACAGGAGACGAGAATTCCGGACCCGTCGATGGAGACGTTTCAGTTCTTTCAACGTCCCCGCGGCGCGCAGCCATGTCGGGCCCCCCAGAGCCTCAGCGGGAGCGTCGCAGCCGGCTTGAATAGGAGACGCCGAGGGGGGGTAGGCCGTCCGATGGTCCAACATCCAGCATCCAAGAGTGGAAGTGCCATGTTCTGGTTTGTTCCAGAGCTTCCCTATCTCGTCCCGAGCAAGCGAGAGCCGCCCTTGCGTCGGAGAAATAGGCGTGAAAGGGTCCCACCATCTTACGCAAGTCATCGCACGAAGCGCACGGCTAAAAATTCAATAACCCAACCCACCACGCCTCCCGACAAGCGCTAATTCGGTGTCACAGCTCCTCCCCTCAGGTTTTGACGCCCCCCGGTGTGAAGGCCGCCATCTCTGTGTGGATGGAGGAACAATTTATTTCAAAGTTTACGGCTACGACTATTTGCCACGACCATCCAGGGACAGCTCACACCGCTCAAACGCCCACCCCGTGATTTACGCCATGGCCGAGATGGATCCCGTGAGTGGGAGCAAGTCTCCGTACTGGAGTCAACAGTCCGTCATTATGATCAATTGCCCTCTCGACGCATGATGCAAGTGATCCGTTTAGGCAAAACGGAACCCCGTTTTGAGTTTCTACGCTGCAGGTCCTTTTTCTTTCTTCCCTTTCTTGGCCTCTCTTTTCTGCTTCGTGTCTAGTTTCGGCATTCACATGAGCAAGCCAACCTTCATCAAAGTCCATGTATTGGCTCACAGCTCGACCAAGCTGCCGGCCTAGCCACAACTCGGAAGCCACCCACGACACACCGCCATCCGAAGAGATGACAGCCTTCTGACATCGGGCCACAATGCTAGCAAATTATTTGCTTAGGGTTAGGCGGGCACATGCGGGACAGATTGGATAGGCAGGACGATGGCTGCGCGGCGTCACAGTTCAGGTAAGCCTCACAGCTTGTTCATTGACAGCGACAGTTCGTGTAACACTTGGTTTCCTACTATTTTTACGTGGACAGGGATTATCGCGATCGGTAGTCTGTAGCCAAGCATTTTAGGTGTTTGCGTCTAGGGCCTAGTTCGAGCGCGTGCGACAGCCTGTTGGGCCATCATCGTCCGAAGACGTGCATGAGCAACTCCGGCATGAACTTTAACCCCCTTCACTTTCCCCGAACGAGCGAGCCCTCCAAGCTGCGCCTCAACTTCGAGGCCTTGACCTCAGCCTTCATGTCCAAGTTGTGGCCCTCGTACTCCGTGATAGAGGGCATCTTCGCAGACCAAGGTCCGACATGTTGGTGGCCCAGCTGGCCGCCTTGGGCGCCAACACGCCGGGCTATCAAGGGCCGAGGTCCCAGCTAATCATGTAGGTTCAGTCCTTATCACGGAGGGTGTTCTTGTGATCAACACGATGTGACGGTTATTCGGCAGCGCCTGCGATATGAACGCCTCGGATAGGTTGTTGCACGGTCCCCTCCTCCATTCATGTCATGGCGTTTGACTGCATCTGGGATATTGCTTGAACCGCTGGCCGTTGCAGGAAGAGGCTTGGCAATCGATTCACCAGACCCTAGTTGGGAACAGAGATGGTGGTCCCAGGAGGTCGGGAGGTTCACAACTTGCCCTAACGAACGTTTAGAGCTTGGCTTCACACCACCGTGAAAGGCTATAGTCTCGCAAGAGTGACCAAACCGGCTCTAGATGGAGTTTG
This sequence comes from Neonectria magnoliae, assembly GCA_037954305.1. Taxonomy (NCBI): domain Eukaryota; kingdom Fungi; phylum Ascomycota; class Sordariomycetes; order Hypocreales; family Nectriaceae; genus Neonectria; species Neonectria magnoliae. Next base: position 106,695 of record JAZAVK010000091.1, on the reverse strand, counting down.
TAAAACTTGCGTGCGCATGCCAAGGCCGGTAATTTTTCTCCCAGAGACGTGGTAGCTTGGTTGTAACGCTAATCAGATACCCTGACGACATGTCGGAAAGAGCTGATCCGTCGATAGTGACCCTCATGCGCTCATTCCCCCCACACCAAGTTGTCGAGATGATGTCGTAATGTCGTGGTGTCACTACTCTTCCCAAAGTAGACAATCCTGGACGCCGAATTCCCATATGGTGAGACCATTCCAGCCCTGCGGTGGCCGAATCCAGGCCTCGGCCTTGAGACGTCGGGAACTCCCGCATGCCACCAGTGCGTGTAAATGTCAACACCTTCCACCTCTTACTCTAGTCACACGCAAAGCTATACAGTTCGTCCTCGCAGCAAGGTTTACTTTCTCACTCCTGCGAACGCCCGTCGGACGTGCCACGCCCAGCGTCATGGGCCCTCGTGATTTGAGCCTCTGGGAGATGGGCGAGTTGCCAGAGCCCAGCTGGTTGGGTCTTACCTTGGACGCCCCCTTGAGCTTGTATTTTCGCCTTGGCGGTGTCGTCCAACTCAGAACCGTGTCCCGCCGTCAAAAGCTATGCCGCCTTCCAATATTTCCGCCCGGCACCCAACACCCGCAGAGGGGCGCGGTGACGTCGAAAAATCTCCAGGTCCCGGGAGACCAAACGCCCCGGGCTTGGAGTGGGGCAGGCGGGTCGGACGCCGCGATCTTGCCCCCGCAAAAGAGGCCCCGGAGAAGACGTCTTTCGTGGAGGAGGCTCGAAGGGCCAGAAACCGGCATGTATTTTTATTTTTTTTGGCCTGCTGGCTAAGCGTTCGGCGCTGCGCTTGGGATCGGTATGGAGGACGACGCCGGCCTCGTGTGTTACACAAGTTTTGCAGTGGCCGCAAAAGAGTAGGTAGGTGGTCATGTGTAAGTGTGTTTGATCGTGCTGGCCAAAGCCAATCTCGACTTTTAGGGCTGCCTCATAGGGCAGGACACGTATTCATGTGATTGCGGGCGTTTGGGTCACTGTTGCGTTCTGGGTTGCACCGTAGACATGCTCAAGAGCTCCAAGTCATTAGGGAACATGATGGATGGCCGGGTGGCCGAGATGGGCGCCACCAGGCTCTGGTTGAAAAGGACGCCGTTGAAGCCGCGACCTGAAGGGGGAAACACCACGGCGATCCTTGACGAACACGACCGATGAGAAAAAGACATCTTTCTAAATAAAATAAAAGTGGAGTTTTCAAGCTGGGATTTACGCACCAACAATTGGGAAGTAAAGGTGGTCGTGGGTAGCTTTTGGTCTGTGAAAGAAATCCCATACGCTTCGCCCAGACGAGCGTGTGCTCCGAAGACTGAAAGACACGAATCTGCCGTTCAGGAGGTGAAAGTGAAACTGAATTTGTCGTCATAACTCTAACCTAGTGACACAGGTTTCAAGGCCATGGATGCATCAATTCATGGTGATAGTGTCACTTGCAGCCACGGCGACCGGTCAGAGCAATGTGATGGACAAGTTTGAAGTATAGAGGTTCAAATAATGATTTGGTACACAGTCTATATGGGATATGAAAAATAAAAACGCACGCTTGGGGTGGTATTGTCTAATGTACAAGTGTAGAAGTGAATAAAAAGAAAAGAAGACATTCAAAAATGCAGCAACGCAGATTTCCCCAATGCAGGCAGATTAAGCAAAGTCCAAGATAATGATTAGAGAACGTCAAAAGAGAAAGTCAACAAATTAGGCCGGAAGTCAAAAAATAACTTGGCCCCCGGCCGGATATGCCCACTTGCCCCCTGGCGGGCAAAAGGACAGAGGAAGTCATCATCGCGTGCTTTCAACTCGGATGGATCCCGTAAGTCTTGAGTAAGCCGACTGACTAGTGTTGCGGGCATGTTGGGGCGCTGGCCAGCAGCGGCAGGCGGACACCCGGTGATTAGTGATGGATGGAGGTCGGGTCGGGCGGTGGAGTCGAGGTTATAGTGGACATATAGTGGGAAGGGCCCTGTAGTCGCAGGTAGGTAGGTAGGTGGCGGGCCGGCGGGCAGTATGGTGGCCGGCGGGGAGACCGGGGGCGGGCGTTCTGGGGGGCGTGTGGGGGGCGGTGGTGAACGGAGCGGAGCGGAGGCTCCGGAGCAAGAGGCGCGGATGGAGGATGGAGGATGGAGGATGGAGGATGAAGGAGCTGGAGGCCGTGGAGCCATGGCTCATGGGCCGACGAGCCGGCTATGGTCAATCACAATGACGTTCGAGTCAACGACCCATGCCGAGTGCGGCTCTCCATGACACGCAGCGGAGGCGTCGATTCGCTGGGCCGGCCAAGACATCACCCAATATGACACCATCTTCATCTTCGCCTCGATTTCACCTCAGCCTTCAGCCTTCAGCCTTCAGGCTGCAGCCCGCAGCCCGCACTGCAGGAGCGCGGGAGCCTCAACTGGGGCGCTGGGTCCAGCTGGGTCCAGTCGCTGCTCCATGTCTTCCACTTCCATTTCCGCTTCCAAGGCGTTGATGGGCGGGGCGCCATGCGCTGTAGCCCGTGCAAGTGCCCCGTGCCCGCGGTCCACAGAGCCCGCCAGGGGTCGCGCGCACCGGGGAGAGCCCCGGGACCCGACCGGGGGCAGGAGGCGGCGGATCTCTCTCGGCGTCTTAATCTCGTTTTTCCCTGGCGCGTGGTGTGCATGACGGATATGCGGATGTGGGTTGTCGCGAACGGTTCTGCATTCCCGGATGCCATCACCCCTGGATTGGGAAGGGATTTTTTTTTCGTCTTCCTCTTCCAAAAACAAAAACAAAAGTTCAGGTTGTTCCCGGCCCACCGTCTCCACTGCGGTCATGGCCATGGATGGCCTCGCAGTGGAACCCGTCGTTGCTCGTCATGATGAGACGGGCGGGTTTCAGCTCGGGCGTCTTGGCTTGCTTGCTACCTTGGGGTTGGAGCTGTGGTAGTAGGAGCTGTGGTAGTAGGAGCTGTGGTAGTAGGTACGCGAGGTTGGTGGTAGGTTGAGTCAGAAACAGAGCCAGAAAGAGAGAGAGAGAGAGAGAGAGAGAGGAATAGGGATCGCCCGAGCAGGACGGGAACGAAGGAAGGAAGGGCGGGAGGCAGAGAGCAAGATGAGGTGTGTGCCTGGGACGGACGGGCGGGCGGCGGCGGGTGTGAGCAAGTGACAAAGTGACAAAGTGGACGTCGCATGGTGTAGCGTAGGTGAGCAAATTGTCATGGCGCAGTAATTCGTAATAGAAAAAAAGTCGGATATGAACGGCCAGCGTCGTCTTGTTCGTCGTTATGACCTTGAGCGGCCTTGGGGGAGCCTTGGCCTGTCGTTATAAGGTATGGTTCGGATCGGAGTAGATGTCTATGAGGGGAATGGCCCGGAACTTAGGGACGGGGTGGACGGGGTGGACGGGCTGGAAGGGGTGGAAGGGGTGGCGGACGGGATGATGATCCTGGCGGGCGATCAAGCTCGGGCGTTGTCCCAGTATCGTTTCCGGGCGCTCACCGCCGTCTTATCACCGGTGAACCGGTGCTGGAAGAAGTTGAAGACGGCAAACTCGTCGCGCGTCATGACATACGAGTTGGGCTGGGCCTGCACCTTGCCCCAGATCTGGGCCAGCGCGCCCTCGAGGATCTTGCTGATGGTTGGGTCGGACGAGCCGTCGGGGCTCTCGCGCGCGATCTCGAGCGCCTGCGCGACGCTGGCGTCCTGCGCGGATCGTGCCGAGGCTGCGGCAGCGGCAGCCGCGTTGTTGTTGGTGGCGGCGGTGGTCATGGTCTCGAAGGCCGGCGGCGGGCTGCCCATGCTCGTAAAGGCGAAGAAGGGGATCTCGTGCTGGTGTTGGTGTTGGTGCTGGTGAGGCTGAGACTGCGACTGCGACTGCGACTGCGACTGCGACTGCGGCTGCCGGTGCGACTGCGGCAGCGACACGGAACGGTAGGGGAGATAGTAGTAGGGCTGGGGCTGGAGGTCCTGGGGAGTAATGGACAACATGGTCGTACTTGTATGTCTAATATACGCTCGAGGCCACGAGGGAGACGGGGATGATGTTGGCGCAGCGGCGGCGGGCGACTGGCGCATGTATCAAATACTCCAGGCTAGGAGCTTGGAAACGAGCGCGCGAGCAGCGAGGGAAGTGGGGAGATGAGGAGATGGGGAGATGGGATGGGATGGGATTAGGATGGGAGAAAAAGAGGATGGGATGGGTGACGGGATATGGGTTATGGGTTATGGGTGATGGATGATGGATGATGGATGGGAAGGGGGAGGGGGGTGCGAGTCTCTTTGGACAATGGAAAATGGATGATGATGCCCTGTTGGCGTTGCCCTGTTGCCCTGTTGCCCTGGTTCGGTGCGGTGACCCTGCCTGCTCTTTAAGATCTGGCACTCGAGTGGATCGGGGTACGGGGATAAGTTGGGATGGCTGAGTATGTAGGACTAGGTTCCCGATGTTTTGGGTTTTGGGTTGGCCGATGTCTTATACCGACACGGTGAGAGAGAGTGAGAGAGTGGTGAGTGTGTGTGTGAATGTGGGCGAATGTGCGTGTGCGAGTAAGTGCGAGAGACAAACAATAGATAAACACAGAGGCAGAGTCCGAGAGAAGGCACAAGAGCGAGATTGGGGCTTGGACACTTTGTGACTCTCGGAGGAGGAGGAGGGGGGGCGCGGGCTCGAGGATCCCTGGGACCAAGGCGAACTCTTTTCTTCTTCTGTCTTGATGGGGTTGTGATCTGGGGCAAGACGACGGCCGGCCAGGGTTGTTGTGTGATGCGACTGGGGGTGGTGGTGGTTGAACAAGGATGTGATGAATAAATGGGGGAATGGATAGGCGCGAGGCGGGTGGCCAAAACAGCGAAAAACGGTACAGCAAGTACGGATCTTGTACGGAGCGGCGGTGCTGGGTTTTGTTGTTTCAAAGACGGGGGGGGGGCCGGGTTTCCGAATACGTCAATGAGTTTCCTTTTGTTTTCTTTCTTCCCCAGCAAGCGAGAGATGTTCGTAGGCGAGAGAGGGAGAGGCGAGAGGCGACCAAAAAAAGGGACGAGGGCGAGGCTGGATGATGGACGATGAGATGATGAGATGACCGGGGGACCCAGAAGTTCGGACCCAACGGCTTTATACCCAGGAACCCTCTCACCTGGGAAAACTGGAAACGGGGAGGGAGAACCAGCATCGCGGCACTGGGTCTCGGCCCCAAGCCCGACAAGCTTCGCAACCGTCGTCTCGTAGTGCCGGGACAAGGCAACTTTCCCTCTCGAACGCTGTCTCCCACTCGTTTTTTTTTTTTTTTTGCTTGACGCACCCTCTCTCTCCTCTGTTCAAGACTAATTAGGTTGGTTGGTGGCTGACTTTCTAACTTCGCTTTCTCCTGAACAAGGCTGCCGCCGTGGCCGCCGGGACGGGCAGTCAAAAGTCAGTCAAGTTCAGTCAAGTCGGGCAAGCAAAAGGCAAAAAAAAAAAAGTAGTAGGTAGATGGATGGATTGGATGGATTGGATGGATTGGATGGGGGCAGGGGGAGGGGGTGCGAAGCCAGATCGAGGGGTGTGCGAGCGAGGGCGTGTGTGAGAGAGGCGTCAAGTTGTGAGAGAAAGAGAGAGAGAGACAAGACAAGAGAAAAGGCAAGAGTCGAGCAGAAAGGCGTGTGAGAGAGTCAAGGAAACTCGACCGAGTACCTTGGACATGGGGAGGGGGGGGTGTAATGTTTACACCACTCTCGGGCTTCATCTTCTGGCGGAAAAGAGAAATATGCCTGCTCGTACCATAGTCCTCTGTACTGTGCTCCGGACGTGTAGGCTGTTCTGTTAGGCGCGCGCGAGGGGGTGGAGGAACCAGCAGAAGAGACGATGCCAAAGTCTATTTTGCGTGGGGATCGCCAACCAAAGCTCACGCCTACGCCGAACGCCTGCGCCTACTACGCAACCTACGCCTACACCTACACCCACGCCCAGCCCTGCGGCGTTTGTTCTGGGGGGGGGGGTGGAGGGGGAGGGGAAGAAGTCGGGATGTGCGAGAGAAGGGTCAGAGAGAAGGGTCAGAGAGACGGAGGAGGAGGTAAAAGAGAGAAGAGACCGCGTGTGCCTTGGCCGGTGGCGTAACGCTGGGCTCATGAGGTGGGTTTTGGTTTTCGTGTAGGCGGCTTTCGTTGCAGATGAGACGAAACAATAAACTGGTCCCCGAATACAACACGGTCCAGCCCAGATGTGGCGGTGCCGATTCCCGATGCCCCAGCAAGTGAGGCTAGGGGTTTGGGGGCCGAGCCGACTGCGCGTTGTCTCGCCTCCCTCGTCGCTTACGAGTGAGCAAATGCATGTGCCTCGGTTTGGTCACAGAAAACATGGAAACTGAACAAGCCACCAGACACGGGGAGAGAAAGGACCACCCATCGCCAGTAGGGCTGCGTCACAAATGCTACCTACTGAGTAGTGTACTGGTAGTATAGCTGTACGGCGTATAGCTCGACGTAGCAGCGCTACTTGCTTGCTTTTTTTGCAACAGATTGGCGCGGGCCACGAAAAGAAAAGCCAGTTCTTCAATGAGGCAAGGGCTAGTCAGGTAGACGCATGCCACCGGACGCCCGTGGAAGCTTTCTTTTCGTTCTGATTTCCTAAAGGGGCACGCCCCCGTGGGGCAGCATGTGGGAAGGGCGGGCCTAGGGTAGAGGATTTTGCGGAGAGAGAGGGCAGAAGATGGAGGGAGTGTTGTCGGTAGGAAGTGATAAAAAGAGGTAAGGTAAGTATGGTAAAGTTAGGTAGGCGAGTGCGGGTGTGAGTGAGTGCGAAGTGTGAAGTGTACGAAGTACTACGAAGTACGGTTTGTGCGAGTGGGTGGGACTAGGCAAAGACGTGGGAATAGGAACGCCGCAGCAGCCGCCATCCGCTGAGAGCGACAGACTTTGGTACCATCCGGGGCTCCTCCTTTCGTCGTAGGCCACCTCTCTTTCTGGCTTTGGTGCACTGGGCCCGTCGTCCTCTTTGGGCGACTGGCGGTGCGGTGCGCTGGCTTCGTTTGTGGCGGCGGCTTTCTTTCTGGCGTCGTTCGTCTCGTCTCGTCTCGTCTTGTCTTGTCTTAGCATCGAGGCCGGACGTCATGTCTCGTTGTTATTGTTGTCGTTAGTCGTCAATCAGTTCCGATGCCCCTAATTCAATGGGAGGTGGGGGGGGAGGGAGACAGGGGTGGTTTGCTGGCTAGCGCTCTTTCTCTTACACGTCGTCTCTCAATCATCTGGACTCGCGTTCTTACGTACGTGGGAGGCATTCCGTCGAGGACGGGATGGGGGTCGGTCTGTTTTCCTCTCTCCCACGGCCCACGGCCATCACCTCACGCAGTGGGACACAAAGAAAACGGCGCCCCCGGATGGCCGGGTGTTTCTGGCGTCGTCTCCCCTTGGCCTTGGACCGGGCGGTCTTGGAGATGCTTGGCCGACGTTCCGTCTCGTCTCGCTCTTTGTGACGATCACGTTGGACAATGCGTGAGTGTTATGTACTACGTCGCACGTCGGTTCGGTGCGGCGCGAGGCCGTGCTACTCCGACGACACAGTCCCGCCGATATCAAGGGGTCATCCATTCCACCCCCCGAGTGTGCTGCTGCCGCGCGCCGGCGTACAGTGCGGCGCACGCCGAACCGGGCCCTGCGCAGCGCACCTCACTATCGGAGCCGAGTGGGAAATCACGTCAGGCAGGGTGCGTGATGCACGGGAGGGGGTGGCGGACCACGGTTGTGATGCGCCGGGAAGGCGATGCGATGTGATGCACGCACGCAGCGCGGTGTGCAGGACGATGAACCTGTCAGCGATTCACTAGCTGGGTAAACTGCCTAGTTGACCTGTCTTAAGTTAACTCACGGGCATCCAGATGCGGATGGATGCGCATGCATCTCGTGCCGCCTGCAGGGCTGCGGTGCGGCTGCGGGACCACGCTCCGCTGATTCGCAACCAGGACGCCGCGCCCGCGGAGTGTCGGGATCATCACGCCCGCGGATGGCGGATGACGATGGCGACCCACGCCCGGCCGCGAGTTTTCTGCGCACACGCAGGACAGGCAACACAAAAGTCAAAATCTGCCAGGGGAGGGAGAGGGAGGGGGGGATTGTTTGTTTGTGCTTGCCGCTCATATTGCTTGGCTCATATTCCTGACGCAGGGAGAGGGCTTAGAGCTTCGGAGACGACCCAGAGAGACCTAGAGCTGAGCCTACATGTTTCGTCTCAAAGTCTAAAAATCTCACCTACACAGTAGTGGTTTCTCCTATTTGCCTGCTAATGCTCGTTAGTTGCTCGGCAAACCTCGAGTCCTCAGTGATGCGCCGTAGATTATCCATGGACCGCAACTATGGACACAGAGGGAGAGCTTTCCAAGCACGCACGCAGTCATGGAAGTTCATTTTGCCCCCGTCGGTGGGCCCCTCGAGTCAGCCCAGGTCGCTTGGCCCCCCCCAAAAGCCCGCCCCGCCGATGATTCCTTCTACGGGCCATCTAGAGTCATTAGCCGCGCTCCAAAGAGCCTCCTTAGTAGCCAGGAGGACCCCTACTAACGACTGAAGGAGGAAGGGCTGCCTTTACCGCCTCTTTGGTTTTTCTGGTCCCGCGACGTGTTCTGACTCCGTCTCCCGCGAGTCCGTCCGGCGCACCAACAGAGTTCAGCGGAAGGAAGAAAAGATTAAAAATAAAAATAAACAGTTGACAAATGACGGATGGCAAACAATGATGTACAACAAGTCGTAATTAATCAGCGCTGCGTTATTCCTGTTGTTTCTCACTCGACCCCCGTTAGACAGACCCGTTTTTCTTTTCTTCTTCCGCGCAGGGCCCACTGCCCACGCCTATGCTCCCCGACCAAGCAACCTGGTTCCCTGGAACCGATCATCCCTGGGCCCCATTCTCAGAGGTGGATGTCTCTTTATTTTATTTTATTCGATTGCTGCACGCCCTTTCTCCCAAGTTGCCAGTGCCCACTTTCCCCCGTCTTCCAACGTCAGCGCCAAGCCCTCCATCATCAGTCCGTGGGCTGGGACTCCATTTCCTACCTACTCCCGGGTTCCCTCAGTAATATAATGCATGACCTCAAGGGCGCAAATCCCGCCCCCGTCGTCCAAGGACCGGGCTTCGGCCGGACGCAACTCCGATCTTTGTTTGTGGCCCTGCCTCCGCAACCCCCGTCAGGTCCCTCCGCGCCCCCCGTTCCAGGGCTTGACTTTTGCTTTGCCTGTTACCAAAGGACCCATCGCAGGGCCATCCCGGGACTCGCTGCAGATCCCCAAGCGTTCGGCTGGCTGCGCGGACGCTGGGTCTATTCGGATTTAATTGGACCAACCGGGTTTTGGATGTGGGGGGAAGAGAAGCTGCCCTGGCCTCCCAAACGTAGGTACGAATACTATGTACTACAGTACTGTAGCACTTTTAGCCGTGCGCACTTGCAGCCGTCGCTGCATTGCCGGCGGCCGGGGCCCGGAAGGCGGAGGGCAGTCAGTGGCCCCGGAATTATGGGGCTTCCTCCGTCCATGTTACCCTCGGAGCATGGGTTTCTCGTCCGAAATCCTTTGTGGACGGACGAGCGCAGCGTGATAATCTCCAACCGTGGTTCCCAGGTATTGAAGAATAAGTAATCAACAGGACATCGACAGGCCACGGGCACGCACAGCTTGCGAAACCCGCGTACTTCGTACGGCCAGCTAGACCCCCCGGCGCCTCCCCCCCCTCTCTGCAACTCTTGTACTTCACTTCATTTTCGCTTCCGACTCGCGCGTCACGGCATTGGCGCGCTCCCTTTTTTTTTTTTTTTGGCTTGTGCTTGTGCTTGCGCCGGCTGCTGCCAGTTTGCCCGCTTGCCCGATTGCCCGCGTCCGCGCTGGCCACTTTTCCTTCCGGCTGGTGGGCTTCCACATGGTCACCCGCCTCGCCGCCTGAAGACCGGCGTTTTTTTTTTGGTGTTGCAATTTCCACGACGCTCCAAACGGGCTGTCCACCGCTGCTTCACGCAAACTCTAATCCCACCCGCCCACTCCCCTCGCACCTACCTTCCCTCCTTCCTCCCTGTGCAAGCCTACTTTTTCGGCTTGCTAGCATGCCGCGAGCCTCCCTGTGCTTGATTACCTGACTATCTAGGCATCCGTCATTTTCTGTTCGATTCCTGGCAATCTTGCAGGCTGCCTGTCGGCCGCCGGTCCACTCGCCTACCTATTGTGGCAGGACTGTACGAAGCAAGTACGGAGCAAATCCGTTCGCTTGTTCCCATTGTGGTCTTGACAAGCGATCGCGGAATCAATGCTCACGACGAATCCCGCTCCTGTCTCGTGTAACAGTCCGAATCGTCGTCGTCGTCGTCGCTTTGCCGGACTACTGCGGACCCGCTTGTCTATATGGCCTTGTTCGAGTCATTGTCCCGTTGTTTAATTTTGGCATCCGTCTTACTCGATGTGGAAGAAAAAAAAAGGTCCACTCGCTGAGTCTGAACGTCTGAACATCTTTCGTTCCCTCCGTGATGACTTCCGATCAACGCTTGTGCTTCCGCAGTGAGGAATCCGCCCGACGGAGTTGCGGAGTCGCGGAAATACAGCACGGATATGGGACATGCGGCCTCCGCCAAACTCGTCATCCGTCGCTGTCAGTTGTCGTCATGGCTGTCGGTGAACTTGGGCCGATAAACCCGTTATTCCCGGCGCGGAAACCGCCCTTTCATGCGAAGGACGGATCAGCGCTCCCCAGATTTAGGTAAAGTGATACGTCGTCCGTGCTGCACCGGCCGTAGTATCAGCCTAATCTCTCATCTCCGTCTCTCTATGCAGCGTACGGATAAACACCGCCGAGTTAATGAGACACTCAGAAGAACCGCGCATTGATGGATTCCAGCGCTCTCACGCGAGCAAGGGGAATGACTAGGTGCATGCATGTGTCAGGTTGGCCAACGATGCAAAAATAAACCTAAACTATTCGTACAAAGCTCACGACCAACACGCACAGCTTGTCGTCACTTACTACGTCGTATTACCACCTTAACTGCGTGATGTGCTTTATCTGTTGGTCCTAGGCAATGATCAATTGCCCGATTTGTTCATTTATACGTCACCCGGACCACTCTCTCACCTCATCCAAAGCCCTGGATCAGTAATTATTCACTCTTAAGATGACGGAGGATTTAAAGTTTTCCCCTTTGACAAGGTAGATCCCTTCAACTCTCGCTTACCCTTCCCAGTTCTCCAACCCGGCTACAGTGTACTCAAGATTCGGATATCAGCACAGCCCGTATCGTAATATCTGACTCGCAGCCCTCTCGTGCGTGTGAGTTTACGACAACCTTGCCATGTCCCGTTGTTGCGCATCTATTAGTGGTTCCTTTCCCCGTATTAGTTGGTTGTCTGTCTTACACATCTCTTTGTAAGACGAAAATCCACGCCAACATCCCCGAAATACTAATCACCTCGCCGCAGTTCGATTACGAAGTTCCTGAAACCCATTCGTCCAACCCGCCTGCTAACCATTTCTCCAATCTCCCCATTACGAGTGCAACTTGGCCATGTTTTTTCCAGGATTTTTGTTTCACGCTTCGACGGTGAGCCGGCGACATGAGAACTATCACTGCGGTTAGGCCCGATTAGCGACGAGCCCTAGTCCGAGGACTCTTTCCTATTTAGGAAATAAGACTCCGAGCTGCTTCGGGAGTCAAGGTTCATGATAGTTGACGTTTACCTGGATCCGAGTGAATCCTAATCACGGCGTCCTTTAGGAACCCGCCGGCAAAACACGAACGGCGGGTCAGGGCGTGCGTATCTTGTGAGTCAAGAGACGAGACCAGGACATTGGTCCATAGCGGAATTGCGAACCGTGGCCTGTTCGGAGAATATCGCTAGGTCTTAGTTTAGTGTCAAGGCCGGTCTCTTGAGGCTGACGACTGACGGCTGGACGGCTAGAAGTTCACCAAGTTGTTCCGTTGGGCCTCAAGGACGATGGGGAAGTTTGCTGTGGGTAGCGTTCGCCATCAAGGCAAGACGGGCTATTCATACGCCTCTTACATCATCAAGCATCGGGGAAGTCCCTCAGCGTTACATGCCCCTACTCGCTGTCAATGTCAAAAGCTGTTGGGTATAAAACAAGATGGAATAAGCTTCGTCCAAGCATCGGCGAAGGATTCAAATGTGCCCAATGCGCACGAGACAACACGACGTCAGATGTGGGTATTCTTGCAGCGATTCAATGCCAGATGGTGGGCATGGAAGAGTCAGTTACGTAGTAGGATCAAAGACCTTCTGTGTCAAACGCGGTCGAGCCCTCGAAAAACCCCGGGATATTCTGCAGAAACGAAGTTTGGAGTACCCTTTACCCTGTCCTGCCAGCCAACCGTGTCGGTGGACCATGTCAGCAGGCCATGTCGCCAAGCTGTCAACCAACAGACAGACCCATTAAACGCATTGTTTTTCGTCACTTCCGTGTCATGGCAGATCGATCCAGGGTTAGGTTTGAGACCTCAAACCGGCCCGCCCTCTTACATGATGGTATCGGCACAATGACAACAATTGAGGCGAGTCTAGAAAGAAAATGTGGGTTTCTAGCCCTTCTTCCCCTCAGGGAGAACCCTAATCGTGAAAGTTCACACGGAGGGAAGGCTTAAGGGTTCTTTATAGTTCATGCTTCACCTGGCGGGTACGCCCAAATAAAAGCCCCAAGATGGCTTGGGCGCGGGAAGCCGCGTGTGCGGCTGCTCCTCTCCTTCTAGAATTCCGCGGAAGGGTGGGATGGCCCACATGGTTTTCGGATGGGGAACTATGATGAAAACCGTCTCCCTGGTTGTTGGTAACGTATTGGCTCCCCCGCTCCAGAGGAGGCAACTTGACTCATCGACGTCTTCTCACTAAGCAAATAATGAAGAACCTTGTGGGCGCTGCTGAGGCAAGAAAACAATGGGCCAGAAAGTCAATGTCAGGAGACGAGACTGATTGGTCGGGGTCTCGGTGCACCAACTGCGTTAGCGAAAAAGTAAAACAGTGAATCAGCGACAACACATCGCCAACCCGACTCATTGCGATGGCCTTGGCAAAGTCAAACTCGGCGGGAGTGACTGCCGGGTTGTGCATGAACCGTGAGGGTTTTTTTTTTGGTTGTTGGTGATAGACAGGCCACATAGCGTTGCCACCGACAAGGGTCGTCCGTCGGTATTCAGATCAAGGGCCGACATCCTTCGTGAGGTGAACCTGAATCTGAGTTCAAAGCTTGCGGGGTGAGCCTAAGACGGTCACAACCCCGGAAGAGCTTCAATCCGGGTCGTAGGACCAAATCCAGGCCACTCAGGGTTTCTAAGTGTCCAGCATCTTTAGAATTACCCATCAAGACTTTCTCTCATGAACTGGACGCTTGGATGTGTGCCGATGGGGTTCATGGTAGGCACGGTCAGATTCGAACTCTAAGGTGGTTGAACTAATTACGGCCACTTGACTTCATACCTCAAGCCTCAATGGCTAAAATTTACACCCTGGCTAATCCTCGAATACAGTTCAAGGATTTTCTTTGAGGCCGGAAGATCCAGGTCTCTAGGGATTGACGGTGTTCTGGGTAGGAACATTTTTAAATCTCCCGAAGTCTCGAATACGTGTCTAGATCTATATCATTTGCTGCACTTATATACCAGGGGGCTCTGCCGTGCCTTCTCGGGTGGTTTTCTGGGGAAGCTGTGCAGTCTGGAAACGCTCTTTTTTATTTTATTTTACATACCAAGTCGTAAGTTACCCCGTACAATAGGTAGTGAGGGCTTTGTTCGCAGTTCTCTTCAACCTCCGTCCCTATCTTTCGGGTTACGACTGCAACCAGACTTGATGCGAACTGGGACTTCCCGACCTTTAGGGTATGTTGACGTTAAGCCCTTTTACCATAGGGATCACCTTCACCCACTGTTTTGAGATGTGGTATTCGAGAGTCAAAGTTAGATAGTAACTAAGTACATTTATACCTTGAGTACCCTGTAGGAAGTGACAGCTTCGACCACAACCACAACCTGTGCGCGCGAGACATTAATAATACAAGCAACCACGCATTCAATGACTACCTCATCGATACCAATATTAAGGAAATATGCCATATAAGGAAGAAACGTGTGGATGGGTTCATCTTTGACAACCACTCATGTTTCCCCCCTCCTCGTCAGGTAGCTTGTGTCTTAGAAACCAACGACTAACTAGAGCCCACCCCCTAGTCTCGTTCTGAACAACATAAAAGCCATCGTACGTTTTCTGACACTGCATGAGGCAGCGGAATGAATTTTACCGGCCATTCGATGACTCCGCCCCCGCATCTTGCTTGGGCTTGCAGCTCGCGACGGGGCATATCCACCCGTGCCTACATATGCCTCATGTGCTTCGACTTTATTCATCAATCCACTTGGGGAGCTGGCGCAATTGGTAGCGCGTCAGATTCCAGTCATGGAACGACCTGAAGGTTATCCGTTCGAGTCGGGTGTTCCTCAAGAGGTCGTGATCGAGAGTTATCTTGTCACCTCCGCTCATCTTTTTGCCTGCACGAGGACCTGGGATGCCTGTCCACTGTGGTGGGGCACCCTATATTTTGCCCTACTCAAATCCACCAAGACTCGCACGAATGAGGAATTGAATTGCGGCTTGTCGGCTCCTGAGCTTGATGAGAAGATGAATTCATCAGGACTGCCAGAATGACATCCATTTGTGGCAATGTCGTGTCACAAGAGCGCCGGATCCAACAAATTGAGATGCCATTGTAGACGCTTTGAAAAGAAGCTTAATTCCGGCGGCAATCAAGGAAGTGTACCTTTCGCAAGGATCTTGTCGTTAATTCTGGACAGAGAGAGACCCGCGTCCAGCTCGTTTATGCCCAATGTGTCTAGTAATGCACACGTGCTGAGCCATGTACAATCAGACAGCGGCGCATGATCATCAGTCGGGCATTTATTGAAACAAATATTACAAGACAACTAAGTCTACACGTCTTGTGTTGTTGGTACATATCTTTACTGGTACAACAGGTCTAAGCGGAATGGTGGTGAGCGTGTGAGTCGACGCGGTCGTAGGATGCGTAGAGCGGAAATATATCAGCTCTCGCAGCATGGTCCGTGAATCTGGTTATAGACATTTTAGGTCGTCTTCTTGCCGATCTTCCAGCCCCACGACTGGAGAAGTTTGGCAACCTTGGGGGTAAGCCAGGCTGTTAGGGGAACTCGAAGGAAGATAAAGCTCTTGTGGATGGCGTAGGCGAATGCCAGTTGAGTTGCGAGACCTGTGAATATTTCGTTAGATTTCAATGCGGTTTATTGTAGTGCTGACGAGGGTGATAACTTACTAGCAGCATTGTGGTTCTGCTTCTCAGCCTTCTCAACTCCCCAGGTGGCCATCTCCATGGTATCACTGATGTCACCGTCGCCAAACGCCTTCGACTCGGCCTTCTTGAAGAACAGCCAAAGCGAATGCCAGGCCTCCTTTACAGACTCAGGAATCATCTCCTTGACAGTTGTTGTGACAGTGTGCTCAACCCTGCCTAACAATCCGATCAACTTGCGTTAGTCAAGGAGAACCCCAATCGATAAGTCCGAACCAACTCACCAATCGCCTCCGTGCCGACTGCCCTGACGAACAGGAAGCAGAAGGGGAAATCCAGAATCGTCAAGCCGATGTAAACACCGAGCGTAACCCAGCCATAATCCTTGATGAGCTTCTTGAGTCGCGCCTTCAATCCTGTCGGTGGCGCAACCTCCTTGACTGCGGGTCCCTTGTCTGTCCTCCGCCGGGAAGAGAATCGGAACCCGCGCCTCAGTGCGCCTTGAAGTGTGCCCGGGGTTGTGAACGTCTTCGGGCGGATCTTCGCCAACAGGCCCTGCCACGGGGCTGTCTTCCACCGCCACAACTCAGACGATGCGCGGCTTTTCGTCTGAGAGGTGAACATTCTTCTCCAAGCACCGTTCCATGCCGCCTGCTGGGTTGGCTGACCGAACGCCCTGAGTGGAAGCCCCACGCCTCGGACGGATTGTCGCAACATGGTTCTCGACGGAACCGGTGTCCTTGACAGCCAGACGTGAGTCTAGACGTCTACAGGAGCGCCGTGCTATTCCAGGGGTATTCTCGCAAGCGTGGTCAGTCTAGATTGAACCGCCTCGCGAGTTCTGGAAGTTCGGAGCGGGTTTCGGTAATCGAGGGGCGAAGAGTTACCGGAGTATTCGGAGATCGTGTCGACCGTGAGGAATCGTGAGGGAGAGATGCGACAACCAAAAAAACCACCCAAAGAGTATCAACACTGAAAAAATGACAACGAGGTGCTATGCCGCTTGTCATCCAGGAAATGGTACTCCTTGTGCGATAACTTCAAGAAGGGAATTTTAGGAAGGGCTATGATGTAAAAACGCGCCACAGAGGGACGGGCTTCCGGGGCTTGACTGCGCTGCGCCACACATACGTTTCGATGTCGCCCTCGGTGTGCGACATCACGTGCCGGCCTGGGCGACGACGTTCAACGAGCTGCGAATGTCTTCTCATGATGCACGAATTCGAAATGGGTAGCCTTTGGGCACACAAAATCGAGACATTGATTCAAATCGGGAAGCCCCTGATGGCTTGTCGATCCCCTTGTTTTCGACTAGTTGGCTACTTTGGGGACCAGGTGAATGGCCAGATTGTCCTCGTTGCTCTCATCAGAAACAACATGCCCGAATAGAGTAGGCGGTCTCGAAATTGTCCTTGGTCTCGAGATTGGCCGAATCCCCATTGGCCATGGTATCCCGGTCAGACTCTTTCGGCGAAGTGAGTGTACACCATGACTGCCGTGACTAGATCAACGAGGAGTCTCGGGAAGACAAGCCATCCGGAAGGCGTCAGGCATGCCGCCGGTTCTGTTCCAAATGGCGAGAAATTGAGATGAGTGGTATGGCAACTTACTTCTCAATCCGATGCCTTTGTTGCTCGTACGATTTGCCTGCTTCCAGGGGTTGCTCACAGCTGCAGTCATGGCGTGCCTCCATGGGAACTTGGACAGCTTTGAACGGAAAGAACTTGAACGCGACCTCTCGGGCCAGTAAGGAAGAAACCTACTGAAGAGTAGAAAATACGCAGATCTCTCGTTTCTTGCAGACGCCAAAGCGCATTTCTTAGTGTCAAACGTGAGGGTGACGACGCAATGATAGACACCGATGTCTCCAGTCTGATCTCCTCCTCGACGTACCGACCATCGGAACTATCCGAGGCTGAAACCCTAGAATTGCTCTTGTCTAGCCGGTTCGATTCCGCCGCCAGCTGCCGAAGGCTTCACGGCTTGGCTGTATGGATGAAACCCGAGAGACAGCCAACCGAGACCCCAAGATAAGTGGCCGGATCTCAAACATGGCCAGCGGTGCGACGAGCAGCGGCACCTCCCAGTCCAGTATTTGCGTAGCTACACGACGACAGACAATTGCTACAGCATTTGGCCGGAGACCGGATCTCAGGTGGGACGACAGCAGCGTGTACTTCACGCAACATTGTCCGGATAAGTAAGACCCCAGGCGGTCTACGGGAACTTGCTTCTCTTTATGCATTTCCCTTGATAACGAGCTGTCAAACTTCTGGCTGCAGGAGCCGGAGCAATGCCTTTGCAATGGTAATCATCGAGGACCTCCCAAGCTCTGTTCTCGGCGCGGTGTCCTTTCTATTTAGTTCCCACCACGAGACAACCACCAAGTCCCGGTATTTCTCGAGTCACAGTCTTCATAAACCCCGCCACTCGAGCCAAGGGGAAGCTTTTTCTCGAACCACCCAGGCCTCCTGCTTTTTCCAACGTGCCGGTGCGCACTTCGGAGAGCCTTAGAGCTCGAGGCCATCGAATCCAGCCAATCCCGCAGTTGGCATTCCTGCTCCTTCCACTCGGCAGCTGTTGACAGCAGCAGCTTTCTCCGACATCGCACACCAATACGCTGCCGGATTTGGAAACCACTCCAATTCATCGTGACCCAGTGTAAGCTCCTTCTGTTCTCATCAGTACCCCTTCTCACCGCCACCTCTCCTGAATCACTTTTCTCCCACTCCTCTGAAGCCCATTCACGTACCCCGATATCTCCCTCCGCTGGGAGCTGGATCCTCACTGATGAGTCTGCAATCAAAGAAACTCCTTCCTTTCTATTCAGATCATCTATACGACCCTGGCGGTCGTTTGTGACAAGCCTCTTGCCCTCGCATCGAGGCTTGCTCGCTCATTGTCTGATTCACTGCGCCAACTGAACCCACCCACGGCCATTTCTCCTGTCACAGCCAAGATCTCCCCAACAACGAACTTCTTCCCGTCCACTCGTTTTTTTTTTCTTTCACTCTTTTTGTCACTCGTTTTGAGGTCACCTCGGTGCCGAAAATGGCGTCGACCACCGTCACTTATGGGAAGAAGAGGAGCTTGCTTAGATCGCTGGGCTCCCGTCGCCGCCAGAAACACTTTGT
Source organism: Neonectria magnoliae (assembly GCA_037954305.1). Classification (NCBI taxonomy): domain Eukaryota; kingdom Fungi; phylum Ascomycota; class Sordariomycetes; order Hypocreales; family Nectriaceae; genus Neonectria; species Neonectria magnoliae. Next base: position 88,311 of record JAZAVK010000091.1, on the reverse strand, counting down.
GGAGTCGCTCCAAGCTCCAAGCAAGAAACAAGGTCCTACCCAGCCCCAAACCCCAGAAGAAGCATACTGACCTCCACAGAAGAAGCAGAGCTTGCCACAGTTACCGCCTCTGTCTCTAGCGAAGGACCGAAGCGACCACCTCGGAAGAGGCACAGCCGCTACGCAAGCAGTATCGATGAGATGGCTAGCCGTCTGTTGGACGACTCTACTCCGACTCTACGAGATAAGCATGGCACCAAATTCCCTGGAGAGGATTTCAATGAAGAACAGTCGCCGGTACCAACGAAGGTATACAAGACCACCATCGAGTCCAGAGTCCTCCCGACAACATCACCCCGAAAGGTTTCGCCTCGCCTAGAAAAGTTCACCATATCTCCTGACGTTCGCGTTCGACCAGCTCGAGTTGAAAAGCACTCTCCAAAGAGCTCAGGAAGAGCGCCGAGACAAAATACCAGTACCCGATCGCGAGCAGACTCGAACCAGAAACGAAAGGAATCTGGTTTGCAACGACCCCTTCCCCAGTCTAAAACGCTCTGCCTTGACCCCCTCAAGTTCCATCCGACGGCTGGCCTGCAGGCGTCAACCTCTGTTCCTCTCAGAGATTTGGATGGAAACGTGAGGTGCAGAAGGACAGCAGGCCTTGGGGCCTCAGCTGGCGCTGGCGAGCCTGCCGACCCCGAAGAAATCAACCAGAAGCTACATGCTATGCTGGCTGCTACCGACGCCTTGAAGCCTGCAACTCCTCAGGTGGCTAATTCCTCTGCGTCTAAGCTCACACGCATGGTCTCATCTAAGATGTTTTCCAAAGTTTCCCATGCTTGGGATCGTCTGCAATCAAAGAACTCTTTCGAAAACGCGAAAGGGCGAGGCAAGGTTGGAGTGCAAGTCAACAACGAAGGAGACGACGAGCTTGCCAGAACGCCTCTCCCTTCCCCTGCAGCCATGTCTCCGATCAGCACTATTGAGATCCGCCTCAACGAAGGCGACAATCTCAACAAAAAGAAAGTGCAGCGAATTGTCGGCGGTCAGGTTGCCCGAAAGCCGGTCGCAGATGATGGCAAGTCGCTTCGGAGTGGCAAGTCTTTGGACGACCCGTTCGCTGAGTATGGAGGATGCCGTACGCCGACAACTTTTGAAAGCCGACTGAAAATGGAGGCGGACAATGACAGCGATACAATCCCACCAGTACCACGCAATCCCTTTGAGTCTGAGAAAGGATTCGACAACGACATCGAAGATAGGATCTTGAGTACCCCGCCCGTTGGATCATCAACCCCTCGGATTCGAGTTGAGAAAATCTCGACGTCTAGTCCCGACGAGAGTCCTACAATAAGGAACTTGAGATCCACGCACTTGCTGTCGGACTCCCTGCTGGGCGGGGTCTCTCTCAGGCTTGGGCGAGAGGGGTTGATGCAGGCCCGACCACTAGAGTTGATCGCCATGAAAGCAAGTGAGCGAAAACTTGTGGATCCCGTGGCACGAACGCGCCACGACTTGGTCCAAATGGAGCCGGAGATTGACAAGAGTGTGTCCACTAGAGGGGTGAAGAAGCATCCATCTCCCAGCAAAGAAGCTCTCGAAGACCTCGAGATGGCATTCCGAAAGTACACCAAACTCAAGATATCGGGGGTTAATGCGAACGAAGTGGATGAACTCGCATCGAGTTTTACTTCCGTCACCCCACCTTCTCTGACCCCGCGGGACAAGAACCGGTTGATTTCGAATCGCCTATCCGCATCAGATATCCAAGACCTGGTCAGCCCGTCCGCTCGCAGAGGCCACCACCGTCCTTTATCGTCGTCACCAGCAGTTTCGTTTCACCGGATCCCTCGTGCAGCTGACAATGTGCGCAAGCTTCACGGAGAAATACGTCTTGCACCACCCTATCGCCCAGCCGGGGTCAAGGGGGACGACATCGATGAACTACATTAGACGGGGATGGGCGGTGTTGAGGGAGAACCTCGCTCTATGGGCGGACGAGTTCGAGTTTGAGTGACAGCTTACAAGTTCGCCGTTGATTGAGCCCAGACTTTGAGGAGCTCAGGAGGGAAGTGAGTGTCCAGCAGTACGTGTGATGGTAAATGGGTTATTGAAGAGTTGAGTACGATTGTGCACAGAAGCAAGTCGGCAAGAATGATTTCCAGTCTCGGACCTTTTTCTTTGTTTTGGCCGAGTATAATCGACAGTGGTTAGTTACTTGCGAGGCACGGTCAAAGTTCAAGGGTGGCTTCTGCTTTATTGAGCAAAAAAATAAGATTTCATGATCCCATCCAACGCTAGTAACAAGATAGTAATGTACATTCGGACTGGCCTTCCTCATATTCCTCGGGTATCTCTATTCATGCGGCCATTTCTAATCCCCCTCGTGTAAAGATCGCTTGATGGCAGGTTGTTTAAACGACGCGGCGGCGAGTGCCACGGCCGTCAGTGCCATGCATGCGGCGAGTGCCAGCAGCCTTGACAGCGGGACGGTGGGTGAGGCTGCCCTTGAGCTTGAGCAGGGCGCCGCTGACCTTGTCCTTCATGGTGGGCTTGCGGTGCTGATTGACAACGGTGTCACGAGAGACCTGGGGCTTCTTGGGGCCGAAGAAGCCGCGACGGCGCGTTGTGGTGGTGGTGGTGGTTGTGGTGACGGCTTGCTGGTGGTTACGGGGCGCAGCGCGGCGACGACCGAACATGGACTTGCGAGGAGCGCGAGTGGCGCGGGTGGTGGTATTGGGGTGGGTGCGTGTGATAGGCATGTTGAAGTTGTTGGTGTTGAGGATTGTTAAGTGTTTGGAGGAGGTGATGTGGTTTGGTAGAGGTGAGGTTGGTTGCTTGTGTGTATGTGAATGTGGTGGATGTGGCTTGAGATAATAGAATGCCGTCTTAAGGGATCGGACACGAAGTATATATATTGATTCCAGACGTATAATTACTGGTACTGTAGGATTCTTACCTGGCAGCAGTTGGCAGCCACAGGTGACGACGACCAAGAAGTTGGAAGTCGGCTCCATGACGCGACGCCCATGACGATGATGGCCTGCATTGTCGATCCCGGGAAAATCTGCAACGCTGTGCAAAAGCAATAAGTTGCCCAAAAAACCTGCCTCGAAAACGACGTCACCGGGGTGGAGGACACGGATCGTCCATTGGCGGAATTAAATAGCGGGTGGCCCCACGTGCGATGCAGGGACTCAAAACGGTGGCGTCGTTTTGGGGGGTGTGATGTCATGGGGGGCTTAGGAAGGAACAGAGAGAGACTGGGGTAAATGGAAAAGTTGGATAAAATCGGGAAATGTGAGTCGGCAGAGCTGCGACGTCACAGGCAGGCATGGGATATGCAGGTGGTGTGCTCTTGCGATGACGGTGCTAGATTGTCGTGGTTAAACTTCTGCGCCTGGTGTCTCGAACTTAATTAGTTAGTCTAGCAGCTGGCTATTTTCGGATCTTTCTTTCAACGTCTTTAGCAGGGAAGTCGACTGGGCTGAGATAGCTGCCAGTTTCCTTGGTTCATGGTATTCTACACGTATCCAGCAAATCCGTCTCTGATACTCTGAGGCTCTCATCAGCCACTTTTCAGATCTTCAGTAGTAGTACATGCCCAATGAGGTCCGGGATACTTCGGCTTCCACACAAACCTAGTGAGGACAGAAGTGGCTTCCCACATCTTACTCTCTCAAGTTCTTCGTGATTCTCTCTAAATCGGCCTTCGAGAACCCCAGACCCTTGATGACATAGCCCTCCCAGCCCCCGTACTCCTCCCGAAGCCCTTCTATGAAGGCGTTCCAGTAGGCCGGCGTCAGGTTGACCAGATTCCAGAACCCCGGCGTCTCCAAGTCCGCGACCCCCATGATGGACATGGCGAAGGCCGCGAGTCTCTCCCGCGCAACCTCGGTTCCGATACGCGACAGCATGTAGTCGAAGACGACGTCGTCGGGGGATGTGCCGGCGAGGCTCTGCAGGAGACCGGCGACGACGCCAGTGCGATCTCGGCCGGCTGAAGGTACTGATAAGCGTACAACTCAAGCTTGAGACAAGTGTCTACATACCGGTACAGTGAAACAGAAAAGGCTCGCCTGGCCGGTCCCGCACATGCTCCAGCACGGCGCGCAGGATGGGCTTGTACACGCGCAAAACCAACAGGTACTGGCGCCTCCAGGCATCGCTGCCCCCGCCGGCGACGAACTCGTCCAGCGGCGGCGGCGGGTGCGGGCCGATAAGGTCGAACCAGACGGTCTCGACGCCCGGGACATCGGGGCTCGGATCAGCCTCGCGCTCGTGGGGCTTGCGCAGGTCGAAGACGCGGCGCACGTGGGCGGCCAGCCAGGCGACGGCCTCCGGGTCGGCGGCCGCGTGGTCCAGGGCGCCGGACCGGTAGAAGCGGGCCCGCGGGAGGGCGCTGCCGGGCACGGCGCCGAGATCGCGGATGTTGAGCAGGGAGCGCGTAGGGATGAAGGGCGGCGAGGCGAGGGCGCGGCGCAGCACGTCGGGGGGGATGGGCTTGCTGACGTGGGTGGAGGCGAGGGCTTCCAGCTCGGAGCGGGAGAGAGGCATGATAAGTGTGGCTTTCTTCAAGAGGATTTTAACTTGTGTTCTTTGTCGTAGTTGGTTCTTGTTATGTGGTGGTTGGCTGCGTACTTAAATAGGTAAGCTGATGAGGCCAGCCAGCTGGACTGAGGTCGAGGTGAGCCGGTTGTGAGATTTAAGTGAGTATTCGTACTCGGGAGGTTGCGACCCCGGCTGGTTCGCATTCACGAGTTCCCTCATGACAATGGAGGCGAGCAAACGGAGATGCACAGCTAACCACGGGGCATCCCTCGAGAGCTTACCACATCGCGAGGCGAAGATGGTAAGATGGGGACGAACAGGCGAGTGGCAATCCAACACGAGAGAGCATCCATTCAGCGACTTGTAACGGGCCACTCACCCTCACCCTGTCTCAACCAGAAAAAAAAGGCGTCTTGAATTAGCCCGATGGCCATGAAGCACAGCCAGAGTGCTCGGTGCCTGGGCCCAAGCTCCAAACAAGCTCGCCCGAACAGATACGATAACGGGAGGCGAAGCCGGGAACGGGCAGCCACATGGCAGTGATGCATGCATATTTCACCCGCGAGATACGGTGAAGCGGGGGCATTTTAGGCCAACCACGTGCCGTTTTTTTCTTAAGCTGTCGGTAAATTGCATCAACGGTCTCGCAGTTGAAATACGGACGAGAATTGGCCCGAGGTGGCGGTGTGGTGTGGGGATAAGCGGCAGCGTTGGGATTCGATCATGGGCAGGAATCAGTCAAGGGCAAGGTTCTCAGTCTTCATGATGGTCGTCGTGAGAAAATGACTTGACTTGTTAAGACGGCCGTTGGCATTAAAAGCCAGAGTCAACTTAAAAGTACACAGCTCGATATTCATATCATACGTACATCGGCAACCCTCCTCGCCGTCTTATTTCCTGTTTCCTTCGTCAGTCTAGGTTAGCAAAAGGGCAAATAAGCGGACAGCTCTTCCCCAGACTTCTCTCTCACCGATAAGGAAATACCCCACAAGGGTCCTCGCACCACACTGGTTGAAACTCTGGTTCTCTATCGATAAGCTATCTACCTATCCATCTCCACCATCCTCAAGGTTCGATATATGAGTCTACAGTAGCATAGAATCTCGACCACAAACTTAACTTAGTATCATGATTCCTTTAAGTTAAGCCATTCCGGCGTTCTTTGCTTTCCCATCTCCCAGTTTCCATCTCCCTTCCCTTCTTTCTCTCAGGTCCTCCCACAAAGAAAAGCAAAAACGCTCATCCAAAAATATGAGCGCCGTCGCCCTCGTGCTGAAATGGGGCTTAACCCTCCCCATTGTAGTCGTCGTCCTGGCCGTGGCATACCGCCTGCAGCAGGAGCCGCTCCTTGGCCCGTCTAGTTCAAGCCCCGAGACGTACTGCTACAAGGGCGTCCGGACTCACGACGAGGCGCTGCCGGCCGCCCGATGCTTCTCCGTTGTCGACGGCGCCTTCACGGCGGTTTGGTCCGATGCCGGCGCCGGTGGTGAAGAGGACAGCGTCCAGGCTCGTGATGGCTACGTGATCCCCGGGCTCTGGGATGGACATGGCCACTTGTTGCAGTACGGCGAGTTTCTGCATTCTGTCGATCTCTTCGGCTCGCAGACGCTCCAGCAGGTCCGCGACCGCGTCACGGCCTACGTCGCCGAGAACCCGGGGGCCGGATCCAAGGACAACTGGATTCGGGGCGTTGGATGGGACCAGACCTTCTTCGGCCGCATGCCCACAGCAGTAAGACATCCCCCAGTTTCTCTTCTTATACTCCCTTCAAGCTGACTGGCACCTCTGTCAAAGGCCGACATCGAGCAGGACGACAGCCTCCGCGGCGTCTACATGATGCTCGACCGCATCGACGTCCACTGCACCTGGGTCTCCCAGGCCGTCCTCGACCTCCTTCCCGCCGACCTCCCGGCCGCGGTCCCCGGCGGCGAGATCGTCCGCGAGCCCGGCATGGGCGTCTTCTGCGACAACGCCATGGACCTGGTCATGGACCTGTGGCCCAAGCCCGGCCCGGAGCTCAAGGCCCGCCACGTCCGGTCGGCCATGCGCAAGCTCAACGAGGTCGGCCTCGTCGGCATGCACGACGCCGGCGCCACGCCCGACACTCTGACGCTGTACTCGCGCCTCGCCGCCTCCGACGACGACTGGACCCTGCGTGTCTACGCCATGCTCGAGTGTCCCCAGCGCAACACCTACTGCCCCGACGAGGCCGTCAGGTTCGCCCGCGACGACCACCGCTTCGCCGTCCAGAGCATCAAGCTATTCGCCGACGGCGCCCTGGGCAGCTGGGGCAGCGCCATGCTCGAGCCCTACGCCGACCATCCGTGGACCTCCGGGTCGCTCCTCATCAACGCCTCCGCCCTCACCGACGTCTCCAAGCGCTGGGCCGCCGACGGCTACCAGGTCAACATCCACGCCATCGGCGACCTGGCCAACCGCAACGCCGTCGACGCCCTCGAGGCCGCCCTCTCCCAGCAGTGCCCAGACGCAGAGAACCACCCTCACGCCCTCGCCGCCTGCCAAGCCAGACACCGCTTCCGCATCGAGCACGCCCAGATCATCCACCCGCACGACCAGCGCCGCATCCACGCCCTCGGCATCCTCCCCTCCATCCAGCCCACCCACGCCACCTCGGACATGAAGTACGCCCTCGACCGCGTCGGCCCGGACCGCCTCGCCAACTCCGCCTACCGCATGCGCTCCCTGCTGCCCGCCCGCCCCGTCCTCGGCTCCGACTTCCCCGTCGAGCCCCCGAACCCCTTCCAGGGCATCTACGCCGCCGTCGCCCGCCGCAGCCCCGCCACCGGCCGCGGCGCAGAAGAGGGGCCCGACGGCTGGTACGCCGACCAGGCCCTGACCCTCGACGAGGCCCTTTGGGGCTTCACCGGCGCCCCGGCCTACGGCGCCTTCCTCGACGGCCGTGCCGGGGTCATCCGTGAGGGAGCCCTCGCCGATTGGGTCGTCTTGGATCGGCCGGTCGAGTCCTACGATGTGGAGGACCTGCGGACTCTGTCCGTCAAGGAGACGTGGGTAGGAGGAAAAAGGGTATACGTCAGGCCAGAGCAATAGATTCGTTTACTTAGAGGAGTCGGGAGTTTTGGACATTTTGGAAAACACGGATGTGTGCAAATAGGAGTAATTTTGGACACCTACAGGCAATATAGAAGACAAAAGAAGTAGTTTGAACACCGGCGCTGGATGCGAATTAATCACTGCAAAAGGATACGAGAACCAAGGGAATGTGTAACTAATATCATAGTAATACACTTCAGCTATAGAACAATCCTTGGCGAGATTGCAACATGTGGCGGCCACAGGCCCATTGTGTAGAGCTTCTCCTCCCGCCAACCATAAGTTCGAACCTCCGAGACTTTCCCCGATTTAATCATTTCTTTAAAATCCCAAACGCCTCTTTTGGCCTCTGCCGCGAGTGCCCGGTCCCAGCTTCAAACTCCTGGAAACATGTACATGCATGCTGGCCCAAACAAACAAAAGGAAGATTCTCGGGAGTCAAGGAAGATATTTCTAATCGGCCTTGACAATCACCTTGCTCTCAAACCATTTGGCGAACTTTACTGTAGGGATATCCACAGCCCGCCAGAAAATGTCGGCGCACCAGATGACCGTTGGGACGCAGAAGCAGGCACCCAGGGCGAATCCGGCGTTGTACCAGTAGCCCTCAACGCCCGTCAAGCTGTACGCCCACTTCTCCCAATGGTACCCAATCGCGTGCATCGCCGGACCGTGCATCAGATACAGAGCGTACGAAAGCTTGCCGAAGTACTGGACGATGGCTGAGTTGAAGACGCGCTGCCAGAACGCCGAGTAGCCTACGGCAAAAACGAAGACGACCGCACCGGTACACTGCCAATACCGATACTGCTCACTATCCCACCACTTCGGGATCAGGGTTGAGAGATATACCCAACCAGGAGTATCCTCGCCGCCGTCATCGGGCTGACACATAAGATACAGGCCCAGGATGCTGACCAAGTTCCAGAAAATCGTCTTGAGAGTTTGCTGGGCGGGTGCGGCTTGTTTCTCTTCCAACGGCAAGGCTGGGGGTGAGACATGGGCGCCACGGATGTGGTCCCACTCGGCGAGAGCCATGCCGAAGAAGAACATGACCAATTCCCATCGGGAGTTCCGGTAGGTAACGAGCGTGACGATCGTAAGGAAGAAGAATCGGTAAATGGTCCGGAGGCGAGCGGTTGCTACAATGACGAGAAATAGGTAGAGTGAGCAGCGGAATTCGACAGGGATGGTCCACAAGTGAACATCATAGTCTAGATGCTGCTGTTAGAATAAAATGTTGAAGTAGAAGCCAAGAGATACTTACTGGTACTGCCGCCATGGGGTTTCCAGCCGAAGACGTGGACGAAGTAGAACATGTCACCAGCCCAATGTCTGAACTGCGCGTATCCGTCTTCCATCCGCTTAGGATGGGGTTCCACAATGTTCTTCATATAGGCGCGATCCATGGCAAAGTCTCGAGTCCACTCATACACGCCCATTCGAATGAGGCAAACGATCATGAAAGTGGAGATTGCCGTCGGGAGAAATAGACGAATGAAACGTCGGAAGACCAGAGAACTCATGGTGGTGGAGAAATCGGTAGTGTTGCGGCTCCGGATGAACTTCAGGGGCCTGTAGGAGAGAGCATAACCGGAGATGACGAAGAAGACGCAGACGGCGGGTGGTCCTTGATACCAAAGACGCAGGAAAGGCAGCTTTAAGATGTCGTAGTGACTGTCATTGCAGCCCCACCCCTTGGCAATGATGAAGCTTTGATAGGAGTAGTGGCAGAAGTAGACGAATAGAGCAGCAAGACCTCGCATGCCGTCAAGATAGGCCGTGGGTGCCATTTTCGTCGGTCGAATCTGTTCCCGCATGCTGCGGCCCTGAAGGAAGCTGGGGACGAAGAACCAGGCGAGGCGAACGAAGATGACTCTCCATCGCATAGACCGGAGGTATTCTGCAGGGGCTAGAAGATAGCCAGCCCATTTTGCAACGGGGAAATGCTGATCCAGGTCGATTATGCCATTGTCACTGTCGGTATCGGACAAGGATGATAAAGATCGGTCATCGAGAAGGCCCATCTTCTCTTCAAACGATAGTGATTGGCGAGTAACAGAGTGACCGTTCATTGTCCAGCAGTAACGGCAGGGAGATGTCGAGGAGAGAAGGGGAAAGAAGAAAAGTATGAGTGAGGAGCAAGAGAAAAGGAGGACAGAGAAGGTGAAGATGGTGGATTCCTGGCGAGGAAGGAGCGTAGGACCCAGGACTGAGTGAAGGAGCGAACAGGGAAAGAGAGACCAATAGGATAGTTGGTGCTCTCTCTTAATCGGGAGTGTCGGGATACGTTGATGTCATCGAACGGAGAGAGTGACTGGATGATCTTGAGTGAACTGGTATCGAAAGGAAACAAAGAACGTGGAAGAGCCAAGAGATGCCAAGAGATGGTCGCCAGAGAATCTCCGGTTATATCTAGTGGTTGGTATCGAGGAGCACAGGCAGACCCACGATTGGGCGAGCGGTTGACGTGCTTTTGAGTGACGAGGAAAAGGACGAGGATGAAGGAGACGGTTGAAGAGAAGTAGAGAAGAGAGAGAGAGCCAAGGAATAAAAGAAGTAGGAAGAAGGGGGGAGTAGATGGGGATATCTGGGTCTGGTGGAGCGGTACAGTATTGTAGATACGGTGCTGAGCGTGGGAAGGTGCCAGGTGCCAGGTGCCTCGCAGCTGCTCTGGCACTTACATCGAGTTGCGATCGCTCGCTCACTCAACCTGGCTCTGCACCAAACACTCACTCTTCCACAAGTATACAGGCACCACCCTCCATCGACATCAGTTCTCCTTCTTACATACGCCCCTACCCACAAAAGAGCCCATAAATCAAGGAAGTCAACCCACCCACATCCCCATCCACATCCACATCCGCACATCGATATCCCTCCACCCATCGCCCTGACCGTGAGGACTGTATGGCATCCTGGGCGTCTCCAGCGCCAGCGTCAGGGCCGGCTCCTTGTCTATCTAGTTACAACAGTGGTCTCGGGGCTATCGCCGACCAGTTGCATCGGCATCAAGGGGGAGAGGTTGTTCTGTGGGAGTGGAGATGTATTATCCAACGAGCCACGGACGGCATGTCACCGCACTCTCCGTTGGTAAGGCATCGACCCGGTTTTCCAACACAGGGTAGGAAAGCCTCAATTCTCAAGCCAGGCTCGAGAAAAATGGTTGGGTGTGAGGCCGCCTAGCTTTCATATGCATTGACATGATTTGCTATTCGCACAGGCACCCCGTCAAGAGCCGCCGTCGCGAGGCGAGCCAACCATGCGCATTCGTCGAGACAGCGAGTGTTTGCTGTGGACCAAAGGGATCAAGCATATGCCTTCCAAGAATATCCGACCCTGCATAAGATCGCGCAGAGTTCCATAGCGCTCCTGGCACCCTGCGGAATCGATTGGTGGTGGACTGGCATTGATGTGATTGTTGGATTTGTCGATGCAGCTCCGGGCCGTGGCGTTTCAAAAATAGCGCCTGGGAACGAGAAGGAAACCAGAACAAGCATTCTTAGCCAAGACAAAGGCCACTGATGAAGCACAAAGCTTCTATTTCGGAAGATTCCCTGTCGAAGGAATCGAATCACGGATCCAAACGCTTACATTCTTGGTTTCATTCCGTCGAGATTTGCCGTGACGTCCCCCTGTCTTGAAGTTTGGGACGTTTGGCTCGTCACATCAGCATGCCGATTGCCGCGAAAACCCGGTAAACGGCTGCGTTACAGACTACGGACTGCAAACTACAGGATGCTACCTACGTACCTGCAGAGTGGTTTTTCGTACACACTCCATCCTGACGTCGACAATTGTAAGTTTCTTCGATCGATCATCAGTCCTCCTCCACCCGACCTACACTGCTCCAGTTATTCCGACAAGGGTTTCGCCAGCAAGCCAGGGAGGATATGGCAGCAACGCGCGTCGTCTCTTGCACACCCGCAAAACACAAGCACAAGCAAGGAAAATCCCGGGGCCCCATGTCCCGTAGACCGTGGCCGTGGTCCGCGAGGTTATTTCTGTGGTGAGTTCACACAGCAAAGGGGTCATGTTTCTTGGTGAAGTTGGGGGCTCAAACAACCATGGATGGTCCGAACATCTTCTTAGTGCAGTCCAGTGCTACAACGCATTTCCTTTTTGAAACGAAGGAGGAAAGGGCCGAGCAGCCACGGTGATCTGGGCCATCGTCATTTCTGCTTGGAGGGTTTTCCTCTTATCGTTTGGTTCATATTCCTTTTCTCTGTGTCTGTCTGGTTTCTCTCCAGGGATGATGATACTACGCGCTGTGACACGCCCCTCCTGACGCCGGTTACAGACTTGCGGTTTCACATGAACCCTCATTCAAGACAGGACCCACCTCCATCCCGGATTAAATGCCCGACTAAGAGGTTAATCTGCATTTTGTATCGCGGTTCAAGTGCCAAATTCCGACTCATTAGCCGCGCCGTCCGGCGTCATGGCCTCATCGCCAGCCACGCTGAAGGCTGGACCCGGCAGTGAACTGCTGAACATCGTCTCCTTGCCCATTTGGCTAACAATCTTCACGATAGTTGATAGCATCTCTAGCATCTCAACCTCTTCAATATTATGACCTTTTCTATATCTTTATTCCGGGAATACAGATACGAATGCAGACAACGCTACGAATACTCGAGATCTGAACACCAGACCATGCCGACTTGGGTTGACTTTTGCAAAGGCAAGCAATGAGATGCCTTTAACCTACTACCTAGGGCTGAACGCCTGTGCTCTTGTACAATCCCTCCTTGATATGCACAGCTCGCTTATGAAAACCTCCCAGCAAGGCACGCACATTGCAATCGACCGCCCATCACTTCGCTATGATGCTTCACACACAAAGAGATGGAGAACCAAGCAGGGAAGACACAACCAACCAAGCAATGTCATCCCAGTCCCGGCTCCACTAATCCCACCCACCGATCTGCAGGGGCTCCCAAAAGCTTGTCTCGCCTGCCACGCGCTCCATCTGTGAACCAGCTTTCCAGCACCCGCTTCCAGCACCCGCTGCTATTCCCGCGCCATGCCGCCGGTGTTGCGGACCCCGTTAGGTAGTTAACAGGTAACTTAACGGCCCCGGGGTGCCTTCCCTCCTGGAACTTGCCCGTCCGCTGGTCGCCGGGGCCCCCGGTGCGGCGCCGGGCCGTGGGAATAAAGGAAAGACGACTCGGTCTAGTGGGCTGGGAAGAAGGAACGGCAGCGCCTCGGGCGGGTTTCCCAGCCATGTGTGCGCATGAGGCGCCACGAGCTGACGACGACAAGACCCAGAATTTTCCATCTCCATCTTCCCTCCCCCCTGAAAATCGTGATTCTTGTGCAAAAATACGAGATGAAAACAAAACTTTCGCGTCTACCGCGCCCGTACTGTGCAGGATGGGGGATTTGGGAGGTGTCCATGCAGTAAACAACCCCGAGCCAGTGACAGTTTCTTCCCGCGTCTTGTTGGCGCTGTCGAAGAGTCGCTTCTGTGTTTGACGGCTTCACCGTCCGCCTGCATGCCCATCAGTGGATTGGATGTCGTCGTGCATCATCCAGCAGCCCTCCCTAGCCGCCCCGTGTCAATCAGTCAGTTGGAGAACCAGTCGGACCACGCTCCCGCCCAACTCCTTTTCCAGCCGCCATGGGCGTCAGCCGGTTGGCGGAGCGAGTTTGTTCGTCCTTCGTTCAACATCCATTTGTTCAAACCCTACGTCAAGCGATTTCTATATATATTGACACCTCCTGACTGTTCCCTTGCGGCCTCCACCTCCTCTGTGGATGCAATTGCAACCTCTGTTAATACTCTTTTTACTGGAGACCGCTCGAATAACTGTGGTGCCATCACCATCGATCATCCATGCACGCATCCCCGTTCCTGGAGGATGAAAGGTTGTATCGCCGACAGTTGAAACAAGCCCCTGCCATCCCGCCACATCGGAGCCGCGCCCTGAAGGAATGGCACCATCAACCAAACTTGCACGGGAACCGTGGTGTTCTAAATCGTTGTATACCGAGTCTTGCTTGCGACCCGTATTCTATGTGCACGCAGCGAAGCATGCGGTTGGTCGTCTGCCTAAAGCAGCACCAAACCAGTATCTTTTATCTTACAAATTCCTCTCGTAAGAGGCCGCTTAGCAGAGAAAACGAAGGACCCATTATACGTATATCCCCATTCCAGACATTGATTCCAGCTCTAGCTCGCTTTGAGAAACAGCCCAAAGTGGCCACAAAACACCCAAGCCCCACCAACGCCCAATTTGCCAAATCCTCAAGTCATGATACTCGTTATTCAGCACTCCAACCAGTCAAGGAACTGGGGAGTAAAGTAGCTGACCACAATAGTAGCTCCTGCACGGAGAATACCCTCGGTCGACTCGAAGGCCATGGCCTTGAGGTCGAAAACGCCCGCCTTGGCGCCGGCATGAATCATGGCGAACTCGCCGCTGACCTGGTACGCAGCAACGGGCAGGTCCTTGCCAAGATCCTTGGCGTCACTGATAATGTCCAAGTACTGGCTGGCGGGCTTAACCATGATGATGTCGGCACCTTCGTTGATGTCACGAACAATGGCTCGTCGCGCGAGACCACGACCACCGGGAGGGAGCTGGTAACACTTGCGGTCACCAAACGAAGGAGCGGAGCCGGCTGCATCACGGAAGGGTCCGTACAAGCAACCAGAGAACTTGGCCGAGTACGACATCAGGACGACTCGGTGAGCGATGCCCTCCTCAATCAACTTCAGCTTAATTCCGCGGATGCGGCCGTCGTTCATGTCTGAGGGCGCAACACAGTGAGCGCCAGCCTTGGCATATGCGATGGCGACATCGGAGATGCGGTCCACGGACAGCTGGTTGTTCAGGCTACCGTCATCGCGAAGAATGCCACAGTGACCGTGGGAGGTATATTCGCAGAGGCAGACGTCGGTGCAGATAAAGAGCTGGGGGAATCGGCGTCGGATGAGTTGGATGGCCTGGATGACGGGCCCTGAAGGGTCGTCGGCAGCGGTGCCAAGTGCATCCTTGGAACCGGGCCTCATAGGCACGCCAAAGAGCATGACCGATCGGAGGCCCTTGTGGACGAGGGGCTCGAGGAAAGACGTCAATCGGCTAACGCTCACCTGGTGCTGGCCGGGGAGAGAGGGAACGAGAATCATGTCGTCGTCGCCGTCGGTAACGAAGATGGGGTAAATGAGCATCGACTAGTGCAGGCGACCGTTAGTAAACCGTTTGACCCGCCACGTCTCGGGTTTGAGAGGGGCTGCGGTTTCGGAACATACCTTGGTCAGCTGGCGCTCAGCCTGCCACGAGCGAGCGAGAGGATGGAAGTATCCGCCATGAAGCTGGCTGGAGATGTCGCCGGAAATGCTGACGCTGGTGGCCGAGGTGCTGGCGTAGGACATGGCCCGCGAAATGTGCGAGGCTCGGTCGTCGAGGGTGGAGACAGAGGACCGCGGACCAGGAATCTGGGGGCGACGTGCAGCGGCATTGGAGTCGCGCAGACTAAGATCCTGGACGAGGCTGGAGAATGACATGATCGCGTGTTCGGGGGTGAGCGGCTGGAGGAAAATTGAGGTGGATTGATTATTGTGAGAAGAGGAATTCGGCGAAAGGGGGATTGTGAGCGACGGCACTATGAGGAGGAGGGTTGGGTGGCCAAAAAATCGGAGGGGATCCTTGTGAGCACGGAACCGCCCGGGTCTCGAACGGACGGGCGGTGGTGACTTGGGGGACAGGGCTGAAGACTGGAGTAAGGCGGTACGCAGTACGTATGAGGAAGAGGAGCGGGCGGGCAGAGACGAGCTTTTGGGAGGACGGAAGATGAAATAAAGAAGAAGAAGAAGAGCGGGAGAGGGACGAGGATGCAGCGAAGAAATTCTTAATGGCGAAAAGGAAGAAAAGAATTGGCGGATGTACCTTTTGCCAATGAGCGAGTTATCATAGGTAGGAAAGTACGAACCACGCACGCAGCGCCTTTCCGCGGAGAGCCAGCACCTGGGAGGAAGTTCGGTCAACCTCGGAATGCGGAATAGATTACCCACCCAAGTGCGCTAATTGGCCAGTGAAAACTCGCTCTCCCCGTTCCGGCCAATCATGGCCCCTGATTTTCCAATTAGGGTGGTCGTGTGTCCCCCCCCCCCCCTCCCCCGCCTTTTCGCTTGGTGTCTCTGCCTCCCTGCGTTCAGTGTTTCCCAGCGGCCGACAGGCAGATGCCGTGCTGCCGTCCGCTTTCCACCGCTCCTTCACCGTCCGCCGTCGTCATTCTTCCCGGCCGAGTTTCCAGCGGCCGGACTGCACGGCTCGAACGCCTTCCGGTGAGGGATTCAAATTGCCTTGAACTGGTACTTAATAGTACATAGTACTCGTCGCTTTTTCCCACGTGAGTGCCTTCGCCACCCAGATAGACACCCCGTAGTTCATATCTGTCACCTTTCCCCTCTTCTTCAATGGGAGGTCCAATTCGGTAGATAACTTACCTGCGACGAAACGGCGTCCGGTTCAGCTTGCCACGTTGAGACATTTTACCCCAGCCAAGTGCCCCTGTCCGCACGGCGATCCGCTCCGAAAGACGCACGGGATGGTTCCAACCCGGGACACTGAGGATTTTGTTTCTACGGCGGGTTTCCCGTCGCTCACGGTTCTAATCCGTCATCACACTCAATAGTCACCTTTATTGGAGCTAGGCCCATGCCTCGAGAGAAACCCAATAGCAACCGCTTTGCCTGGCTGCGGAATTCTGGTCTGGCTCACGGATAAAACCAAGTGTCATTGTTTGTAAAAGCAAGTTCTGTCTCACAGTTCAATGGAGCTAGTCGAAGTGTTGAGGGCTAATTGCTCCAATTACATAGTAGCCAAGCTAAGTTACTCAGGAGAACTCAGCATATTCATCACCAGATGGATCACGGTGTCCGAGAGAAGATATATCGAATTGAATAACTAAGTACACATTGCATTTCGTCCTCACTTATCATTGGCTTTTCTATTGGCACAATTTGCATCCTCACTATAACTCAACTGGTCAGAGACCCGCGGACCATTGTCATTAGCGATCTCCGACCTACTAGTTTCGATATCT
Organism: Neonectria magnoliae; assembly: GCA_037954305.1. Taxonomy (NCBI): domain Eukaryota; kingdom Fungi; phylum Ascomycota; class Sordariomycetes; order Hypocreales; family Nectriaceae; genus Neonectria; species Neonectria magnoliae. The sequence goes on along the minus strand of JAZAVK010000091.1, from coordinate 71,655 downwards.
AGAAAAACAAGCCTTACGACCCGATACTCGGGGGCTTTGGTTTCTTCTCGGCGAGCTGCATGGCGATGTTAAGACTATCCTCTCGTCGGTTTTTTTCTTTGTTGCCGTTCTCATTGCCACCACTCCTACCTGTTAGTTCCTTGGCATCTAGTTCTTCCCGCTTCGATGTCAAGTCTTCAGTGATATTCTTCTACTTGGCCTCATTGTCTGACTCTGGCTCCGGCTCCTCATCCTCACTCTCGCCCCCTGACGCCTCTGGAACTTCGTCTACAATTTCGAAATCTGGCTCTGGCTCCTGCGGCACCTCTTTCTTCGACGACTTACGGCTCCGGTGCTTACTTTCCTTCGGGAACAGAATTCGCTCTGCTCTTCTTCTATCCTGCGCGACCCACGCCTCGTGTCGAGCTCTTCTCGCCCTCTCGCCCTCCTTCTTGGCGTCCTTGCTGCCGAACAGAGTCTTGACAAAGGGCTCGATTGCAAAGTGTAAATCCTGCTTGCGCCTTTCATGACCTATAATGGGCCTCGGACTTGGGGATCGCTTGCGATCCTTTTCCTTTTCCTTACCTTTACTGTGGTGGCTACTACGATGGTGGCGATCGTGTTTGCTTTCATGATCTTTGCTATGATGTCCCATGCTGTGCGATTAGTTAAGGCGTCGTACTATTGTAAGTCTACTAGTAATTTGATAAAGGAAAGAGTTTATGGTTCAATTGTTGAGAAGCGCTTTTAGGGGCCCTTTGCCCCTGATATAGACCACAGCATCTTCGTGATTTACCCTCCGACTAATTGCTCAATACGCACTTACTCCAATGCCCTGACCCTTTGGTTGTATGAAGTTATCAAAGAGCCCGATTTCTATTTGAGCAACTCTAGGGGGATAGTGGTACACAATCAATGTACAACTAAACAACATACACTCGTCGGAAGGACAACTTCTTCACGAGACCCATTCACACACCCCTCAGCACCGAGTTGTCCCTCTTGTTCATCGGCTTATATCGCTCCTTCAGGGCATCCTCCACGCTCTGATTCACTTGGACTTCGGGCTTCTCGAAGCGCTGGTTGAGGGCCATCTGCACGGGGCTCAGGGTTGGTACTGCGCCGCCCTCCAGCTCATTGACAATATCCTTGCCGTTCTCCAGTGTGGCAGCGATGGCCTGCTTGCCCTTGGCCTTGGCCGTTTCAAAGGCTCCCTGAGCAGCAGCCGCCACCTGAGATCCACCCTCCTTCACCAGGGACAGAGTCTTCTTTTGTGCCTGGCTAACGCTTTCAGAAGCTTCAGAGGGGACATGGCCTAGTAGTCGTGATGCGCTGTCCTCCAGGTCCTCTCGCACGCGGACCCAGTCAGTGCGCTGCACCCACCGGACAGCGTTCTCAATCTCGTGATTCCATCGATCCTTGGCGACCTCGACGGCGGTTAAGCGCTGGGCGGCAGCGACTTCGGACCGCGTAGGGGGCGGCAGCGGAGGGAAGGGGTCAACGAGGCCCTGCAGTACGAGGGCCTGTGAGCGGAGGACCTGGCCCTGCTGTTCGCGAGTGCGTTGGTGGGCGAGGACGGAGAGGTAGGCGAGGGAAAGGGTGAGCGTAACACCGCCGGTCTATATCAGAAGAAGATCCAGAGTCAGTAAGCTAGCCGACGAGACGAGGCAGAGAGCTCGAGAGCAAGGGAATGCGCACAAAACCTGTGGTGAAGCCCATGGTTGGAGCTTGCCCGGTCGGCCGAGGGCGAGGTAATTTGCGGGTGTTGCGTGTCGGCTGGAGCCCAATTCAAAAACGACCGTCGGGAATGGACCTAGATGCAACGTCTCATAGCGCGCGCGAGCTCCAATGGCTCCCGGATCGCGGGTAAAATGGTCGTTGGGGACGGTTTGTTGCCGGATTGAGGTTGCGGCGGGTGGTGGGTCGACGTAGTGCAGAGCCGCCTCTTCTGCTCGGCGCGGCAGAGAAAACATCCCGGCTCCGTGCCAAGCCCAACATTTCCAAACCACCAAAAAACCCGTACCGCCGGATCCGAAACGACGAACGAACAGCCGCCCCCACCACCGACGACTACGACGACGACGACGACGACGACACTGTTCGCCCTCTCCACGCCCACTGCTCCTCTCCCACAGTCGCCCGCCGCAGCGCAGCCACCGCCACAATGGCCGGCGGCCTCGTCAAGTACCGGCATCTCAGCCGCACCTCCTCGGCGCGAATGGCCCTGCTGCGTGGTCTCGTCACCCAGCTTGTGCAGTACGAGCACATCCAGACCACCTACGCCAAGGCCAAGGAGACCCAGCGCATGGCCGAGAAGCTCATCACCTTAGCAAAGCGCGATAACGAGCCCTGCAGGCGATCAGCACAGGGAATTCTCTACGTATGTGCCCCCAATTGGCGATGGGACGTTGGACGAAGCACGATGGGATTGCATGGCTTGGATACGGCATAATACATGTAGCTTATGACGGGAAGGAATCATGCTGACCGAAAGGGAAACCTCTCCCATGACAGAGACCTCACATCCTCATGCCCAAGCTCTTCGGCGAGCTCCGAGATCGATACTTACCCCGCGAAGGCGGCTACACCCGCGTCGTCCGCACCGAGTCCAAGAACACATACGACCAGGGCGAGAGCGCCATCCTGGAGTTCGTCGATGGCCCCAAGGACTCGCGGTTCATGATGACGGCCAAGACCGTCGCCCGCGACCGCATGCTCGGTCACGACCACACCGCCGTTACCCGCATCAACATCAAGAAGGTGACGCAGTTCCGCGGCAAGGAACCCTTCGAGGCCATGGTGCAGAAGTTCATCGGCCTGCACGCCGAAAAGGAGGGCAACGCCGCCGCATTGGAGGATGACACGCCAGCCGAGAGGGAGGCTGAGAAGATGGCCGCCGCCGAGGAGAAGAAGGTTAAGGATACAAGAACCCCATCGTTATCTAATTAGCAAGGCCAAGGAGGGAACATGAAATAAAGAACTCGCAACAGAGGCGAGGTGTATCATTAGAAGAGTAGCAAGACGACTACATGTACAAGAGCTGTACCAATTATACTATGACACATTGGCTCTCCTGACAACTCTCCTATTATTCAAGTAATAATCGACTTTTTGAGTTCCGTCCCGCGCTCTATGATATATGATTCCACAGCAAATCAAATCCGACCAATCTTCCCATCAGATAATAAGTAATTGCCGTCTATATAAACTCAAAGGTATCACCGCGCTCCTGAATCATCTTGCCCACCCTCTTGGAGCCCACGATCCGCTCCAACTTCATAACATCGTACTTGGAGAAGATAACTCTCACGTTCCCCTGGCCAGGCTCAATCTTCAAGTCCTGCTCGCTCTTACTCAAGAACCCACCGGCAATCTCATTGTAGAAGATGTGGTTGTCAGGTAGTCCATAGAAAATGACGCGCTTTACACCCCGGAACTGATATCGGCGGAAGTGGTGCGCTCGCTCCGTGTAGAGCAGAAGACGATGTCGGCCATTGAGGAAGTGAGAGCGCGCGCGGGATGCCTCGGGAACGTCTGCATACTCGGAGATGGCGCCGAACGTAACATCGTTGACGGCTGACGAGTTGGCAAAGTAGTTGCGCACACGGACAAAATCGAGATATGAGGGGATGAAGATGAGAGTGCCGCTGGCGTCCTTTGCCCGCTTGACAAGAGACGGGACAATGGCAGAGGTAAAGTGCTCAAATCTGGTATCGGGGTCCTTGTCGAGCGAGGGGGACTGGTATCGAGAGAAGGTCTGCTTTGCCTTGACGCCTAGCTGTTGTAGCGTACCGGGGTACTCTGGTTGTAGTCGAATTTTGCCAGCCCAATTGTGGCAGTGGAGTCTCTGCAGCTCAGCCAACTCGGGGGTGTTGAAGGCGGACAGTATAATGGTCTGCCTGAAATGCTTTGCCCAGTCTTCCAAGTACCAGTTGCGGACGCGGCTGAAGTCACAGCCATGGGCGTCCTTTGGCTGCAGGTTCAAGTGCTCAAAGATGAACTCAACGTGCTCCCAGTTTTGCATTAGGAGGGCATCGGCCTGATCTATAACGACCATTTCAATGGAGCTGAGAAAGTCAAAGTCAACCTTCTTTTCCTCCTCCGAGCCGATGGCCATTCGCAGACCTAGGGGGCTAGCAAAGAGAATATCCGAGTTGTAAAACTGTGCAAAGTACTTGATGGTCTTCCGCGTGAACTTCATACCAAGACGGAACATGTCATCGTCGTTGCCTTCAAAGAGCTCCCGGAAGTCGGCGGGTCTGTCTTCTCCAAACTTGGCATCCCTGTCAAGGTAGCTTTCGTCAAAGCGCTTCCGGTTTTCTTGCTGGTCTGGCTCGCATAGGTCTCGAATGATGTTGATGATCTGAAAGCACGAGTTGCGAGTTGGTACGAGAAAGAGAACCTTGGGACGAGTGAAACCCTGGTCCCGAAGCTCCAAGTCGGCATTTTCTCCTCCTTTAGCTAGTTTGTAGTTATCCTTGATGACTCGATCTCGCGTTCTGGTTAAGGTTAGTAATATAGCCATGAATAAGTGGGATGAAAGCCTTACTTGAAGACATGGTTCACAGCGTGGAGACAAGTCAACTGTCTCAACTGCTCCGCGTTTCGGACTGTACGGTCGCAATGCAGCACATCGCGATAATCAAACAGTAACGGGCTAAAGTCTCGGTGAACTGCTTCGAACGAGCCAATCTTGCGAGAGGCAGTTTCCTTCAGCTTCTGCTTAAGGTTGAGGTCGCCGAGTTTTGACACGGGCTTCGGAAGCTCAGATCCGGCATCGGACTTGGGATACGTAATGGTGGCTCTCCATGACGGCGTCAGCGCGCGCTTCGTTGCCCACTCGCCATTTTGGATGGCCTTGACCCGTTTTGCGACAAGGTCATCATTGGGATGGGCAAAGTGCAGGTCGAAGGGGTCTGCCACTTCGGCTTCATCCTCCGAGTCTTCCTCTGGCTGTTCTTCGAGTTCAGCATCCGCATTGTCCTCAGGCTCCTCATCGGCGCGGTCGATATCCTTGTCGCCGGACGCTTCGTCAAAGGAACCATCGTTTTCTTGTGGCGAAGACGCTCGATGGTCTAGTTTTCGTCGCTTGGCATTGGGGGCATTGCTATCGTTGAGGGTTTGGAGGAGGGCCATGTATGGACGGGCAGCGGCTTTGTCGTTACTTTCATCATCGTCGTCGTCCTCGGAGTCGACGCCCTCCATGACATCGCCTTCGGCATCGGATTCATCTTCAGATCCAGAGCTACCTTGTCTGCAGAGGAGAGGGAATGAGTGTAAGTATTTGGACAGAAGGTAAAGTAGTGGACAAAACCAAGGAATCATTGAGAAACTTACTCGTCATTATCTGCAAGTCGAGTTCCATCGAATCGTCTGTTGGGTCCAAAGCGGCTGGTGGCTCGTCCTCGTCCTCGTCCTCCTCTACCACCTCTGCTGCCGCCTCGACCTCCCCGACTTTGGGAGCCGCGCCCCCTAAAACTGCCTCCTCTACCGCGAGGCGCCATTCAATACAATTCGGAACTTCAAATGGCCTCGAAACGAACAACGACATGTAGTGGACGGCGTGGTGGCTCTTGTGTTCGCCGGGGTGGTGGAAAAAAAGTTGTGCTTCCAGGCTCAGCCTTGCAGAGTCAAGCCACACATTGGTGGGGTTTCGGCTGGATGCGCCACGCTTTGGCACGGTTTGGTACATCCCGGCGGGTTGGCGGGCTTATCAGCTAATCTTAGTGCGCACAACCCCAGGCGGTCCCGCCAACGGTAAATCACACAAAATCGGCGGCGAAAATTGGCGGAAACGGCATCGCGAAGACGCCTCAAGACGTGGTCCCTCTTTTCTTCCCCCCTTCCCGTCGCTGCATTTCTCGCCTGAACCATCTTTTCCTTCGCCCGCCTCTTCTCTTCCTCCCTCCCAGCTTGTACGCGACAGTCCCCCCCTCAGTCCTGCCCAGCATGGCTGCCGATACCGAGAGCTTCATCCACCTCTCGCGCCCTTTGGCGCCGAATACCGTTGGGCTACAGACTAACCTTGCCCCGCTCGCCGTCAATATCCAGCCGCAGGTACGTTGCCGTTCTTGCTCTCCTCTGGCCTCGAAGAAAAACTTTGGAAGAGGAAATGGGAAACTTCAACCACGCCGCCAGAGAACGCGCCGTCCCTGACTTGAGCCCTCCCTTAACCCCTCGATAGGCTGTCCTCTCCATCCTCGACCACGCCGTCCGACGAGACATCCGAGACACCCAGTCTACCCGAGTTATCGGCGCCCTCGTGGGCACCCGCTCCGAAGATGGCACCGAAGTCGAAGTTCGTTCTTGCTTCGCCATCCCCCACACCGAGGAGGAGGACCAGGTCGAGGTCGACGTCGAGTACCAGAAGAACATGTTGGCTCTGACCCTCAAGGCCAACCCCCGCGAGGCCCTGCTCGGCTGGTACACCACTTCCCACGAGCTCAACAGCTTCAGCGCCCTCATCCAGAACTTCTTCGGAAGCCCCGACACCGGCACTTTCCCCCACCCTGCCGTCCACATGACCATCTCCACAGAGCCCGGCGAGGACATCCAGACCCGATGCTACATCAGCGCCCCCGTCGCCGTCAACGCCGAGCGCGCCGCCGAGAGCTGCCTGTTCATCCAGGTCCCCCACAAGGTCCTCTACGGCGACGCTGACCGAAGCGCCCTCGAGACCATCGCCAGCGCAAAGGAATCCGAGTCGAGGACGGCGCCCCTCGTGTCCGACATTGAGGGTCTCGGCCGATCCATCGAGCAGACCATCAACCTGCTGGACCGCGCCAGCGAGTGGATCAACGGCGTCCTGGATGAGGACGAGGAGCCCAACAACGCCATCGGCCAATATCTCATTAACGCCCTATCCCTGGCCCCCAAGGTCGACCCCTCCCAGATCGAGAGCGACTTCAACAACCACATCCAGGATGTTCTGATGGTTAGTTACCTGGCGAACACCATCCGCACCCAGATCGACCTGTCCCAGCGACTGGCCGTTGCCAACCTGTCCACCCCCGAGAAGGACGGCGAGGGCAAGACCGATGAGAAGGGTGGCAACCAGCGAGGAGGCCGGGGAGGTGGCCGAGGAGGACGAGGCGGCCGAGGCGGCGGCCAACGGGGAGAGCCCCGCGAGCCCCGCGAGCCCCGTGAACCCGCAGAGTAGGACTGGAAAATTCGTGACAGGGGGTGGGCCAGGTAGAAAGGAATCACCAACGATCGAAAAGTTGGGGATAAATCCCTGACAAGGCATGTGAGAATGAGAATGAGGAATGGGTATTGTGTTACAATAAAATCCTGGCGTTGTGGTAGGCTTGAGAATTCTGGCACTGCAAGCCATAGATATGAATTCAATCGTCACATTAAAAGAAAAAGAAAAAAAAAACTCAGCACCGGAATGGGAAAGAAAAAGGAATTACGTCACAATTATATTGAGTCATCTAGTAAATAGGCCTTGGCCTGTAAAATTCATATCATCCATCCTGTCCACCGATAACGCCAAGATGCTAATTATGCCGTGTACGCCTGCTCCAGGCTGTCTGCCTTCGACATCGTCGTATGCTCTCTTATATCCCAGTAGCTGGCTTCTGCGGCAGGGTTGCCGGGTTGCCGTACGTCGGAAGGTGAGTAAAGGGATGACTAGGCCCCTGTGGGACGTTGGGGCGATTCGGGATATGCGCTGGGAGGGTCTGGGGTAAAGGCTGGGCCGTCATATGCTGAGGGTTTTGTAGCATAGGGGGTGGTGGTCCATGGGGAATATGGGCAATGTTAACGTGTTGCGGATGCGGAGAGTGGTATGCTGGCATCGAGTTGCTGGATCCTTGCCGGACCATGCCGTAACCACCCCCATAGGGCTGTGGCATCGTTTGTTGATAGCCTGGATATGCCAGGTGAGGCGATCCAACCTGAGGACTGCCATGGTGAGACCCCGGCGCAGTGAAGGGCGGTTGAGGAGGTTGCACTGGTGCCATGCCGTTTCCGCCAGGTACAAACGACTGCGTCTTGGGGTTGAAGGAGTGGTTTCGGTTGTAGCTGCCCGGAATGGGATGTTGACTCTTAGGATCATGCGGATTGATGTTCGACGGGAGTTGACCGAATGCATATGGAACTCCCATATGTCCCTGGGGGCCAACAGGAGGACCTGGAGGACCCGGCGGCCCCGGAGGACCAGCTATGGGGCCGACAGAAGGGCCGACAGGAAGTCCAACAGGAGGTCCGACTAATGGGCCAGCTTGGGGGCCAACGGGAGCAGGACCTCTCGCCTGGTACTGGGCAGGGGTGAAGCCTGGTTGCCAAGTTTGCTGTGGAGCAACTGGGGGAGCTGGAGCGCCATACGCTGCCATAGGGCTCCCGCCAACTGGATACCGCGGCTGAGTGGGTTGGGGTTGATACTACGGGGAGCGTTAATATTTCAGCGAGGCTGGAAGTACCATGGGGTTCTTACTGGAGGTATAGAATATTGAGGGTACGCCTGATTTGGCATCATGCCAGGCTGCATATTAGAATATGCCGGGGGTTGCTGAGCGTAAACCGGAGCCATCTGAGCTTGGAACGCGGGTGACGGAGCCTGAGCATTGTATTGGGGATTCGGCGGCGGCACATATTGGGGCTGTGGTACCCAAGTCTGCTGTTGAGGGCCCCAGTACGGCGTGTATTGATTTCGAGAGTCAAAGCTGTCCGAATCGTCGCGCCTCTGTTTGCCGCTCTTGCCCCTCTTCCCTAGGTTGGACTTGTCTTTGGCGGATGTTGAGCTAGTCCTAGATACTCCGTTGTCGCCATCGTTTTCTAGACAGTACGGGTTAGTCTCAAGTAACGTCCTCGGTCGTTAGGGCACTTACCAGTCACGCTCTCTTCAGAGCTGCCAAAGATACGCTCTCGGGCCAGCTTGTACATCTCTTCGCGTTCTTCTCTCGTCAACCTGATATTAATGAGCATTTGGCTTTCAAGGGCTGAGCATGGTCAACCTACTTTTGACTAGCCAAAGTCGGCTTAAGTCCATCGCTTCCATTTTCGGACGTTGCCTTTGACTGACTGGCGCTGGGTCCGCCCTCACTATCCTCTCCACGACGCATGATCTTCCTCGGCAAGACTGCAGGAGGCGGGGTACAGCTGCTGGTGACCTCCGAGACCGGGTTGATGAGCGCCAAAGAGACTGGGACTCGACAGAAAGGTGTCCTAAAAATGCGTACTGATCCAACGTGAGGTTCATAAGAATGGGTCATGTGATAATAGTCGGCCAGCTTGTGAGTCAACATCCTACAGAACGAGTTGGAAGGGGGAAGGTCCATATATGGTTCCCTGGTAAGTCGGTCAGTATGGATTTGGTGAGAGCTGGGTATGTTGACATACTTGGAATCCTGGACAAAGTCGATGAGCTCATTCTCCAGCCGCAGGAGGAACAATCTATCCTTCGGGGAGGCCATGGCCTCGAGGAGCTTCTCATCTGGCGTTTGTCGATAAATGACATTCAGGGCATCAGAAGAAACTCCTACACCCAAAGGCATTGCGGGGTTCACACCAGGAGGCTGTTCGGAGGATGAGCTTTGGGGAGTAAGAACCCCAAGGGCTGCAGAGCCCGGCACAGTTTGTGGTAGCCTGCGTTCGGGGATATCGCCAAGTGGGATGCCTCGAGCTCTTGCCGCTACGTCTGAGCCCATTCGGGAGCCGGCTACAAGTGATCCCCGGACTGAAAAGGTGTCGTCGTCGTCCGCCGCGGCTTTGACACTGGCACTATCATCAGGCCGAAGAGATTCCTTCTCATCCAGTGCGAAAGTTGTGCCCGAGGTGATGCTCTTTCCGTCCAAGCTAGGAGGTTTGGTGCCTAGATCGGAGCTCGAATCGGCCCTCTGGGAATCATCCGACCCACTGTCTCTACCAGTCGCGGCATTCGTCCTCTCTGCAGACAGTGGGCCACTTCCATTGACCACAAGGCTTGGAGCTTTCGAACCAAGGCTCAAATCGTTCAGGGAGTCGGTAATGTTATCCGCCGAGGCACTCCGTTCGGCTAGCCTTGAGGTATTCCTAGGCTGTGATGAGACAACCTGGGGCGGCGGCGGCTTCGCCGACCCACCATTGGCAATGACGGGCCCGGTCGACATTTGCTGCGTAGTAAGGCCCATGGGGTGCTCTTTGGAGGGCGTAGCAATGCGGCGTACGGATTGTGTTGGCAAGGCGTCTTTAGAAATAGATGCGGCAACCTAGAGCCAGAGAAAGAAGAGAAATGGTTAGCAATGGGCTAAGGAGTTGACCGGATCATGTTCCAAACAGGAGAAGGTGGGATCTTGGGGGACGGAATGGTAATTACCTTTGCAAACGAGGGCTTCGAGAGATCAGGAGACAGGTGGGCCGTGGCCATGATGGACAGCGAACGGGTTGAAGAACCAAGAAGACAGACAGTCGATGAGGAGCAGGGTATTCGGACAGAGAACAAATGCTGCCGAAGGCCAAAGTCGATGTGAGGCTGCAGTTGCGGTTGCTGCTGCGGCTGTGGCTAGGGCTGCAGCGGTGACGACAAGGCGGCACGACTTGAAAGGACAGGATCGGAAATCAAGAAGCAGAATCGATAGAGGCGGACCAGCAGAAAGAAAACGGAGTACCGGTGCTCATCGTCGTGACGGAAAGGTCATTGTTCTCCGGCTAACGAGGTGCTTCTGGAGGGCGACGAGTGAGCTTCGCGTTGGTCCAGACGTCTGGCTGCTTGCTCGTGCGGCTGTCTGAAGGACTGGCCTGGTTGCCGGGTGTTGAGTGCTGAAATGGGGTTCGAGAGGTGAGGGACTGTTCCTGGGCCTGTGACGCGCGGGTCAGACGACGGGCGGCCGGGAGAGGGTGTCGATGTGCGCGCAAACGAAAGACGGGAAGCGACAGGGAAACGACGATGAGAGACGGGGGGCGCACGAGGAGGCCAGGGCGATGACGGAGGATTGGAGGGGGAGCGCGGGCGACGAGGTTGTCGTTGTCACAGGACTGGTTGTGAACGGTGGAGGGCCCAGCAGGTGGAGGGGGGTGCGGGAAGAAAATTACGGGCGGAATTATGGCGGGACAGGGACAACAGAACGGAGACTTACAGTGGGATGGTCCAGCGGGCCGGAGGGTTAGGTGCGAGAGGGATCAGGTAATAAAAAAAACCAGGGCTCTGTTCTCTCTTCTTGTCGCCGAGAGAAATGGAAGAGGGGGTTGGACATGCACCAGCCAGGGGGGAGGCGAAGGGGCTGCGTTGTTCGATTCGCTCACAAAGCGGGCATCCAGATCAATAGGGGGAAATGATGAAGAAGGAGAAGTATGCTGTCAACGAAGACGACGATGCGTCTTTGGTGCCTCGCTTTGGAGTTGCATTGCAGTTCTGCTTACCTACCTTGCGGGACAGTTGCAGCACAGTGTCATTGTCAGCGTGCCTACAGCAGCGCATGCCATCGCCCGACGGACGGCCCAGCTGATCCAAAAACAACCTAGCGTGGCAGATTCCTCAGCCTCTCCCAGCGCCTCGCAAGAGACTGTTGTGGCGCTGTGCTTAGGTAACTGCGCGGTTATCCCAAACACGCATCCAATCAAAGCCGCCAATAGCGTTGCCTCAGGCCAAGTCAATTAGGCCGATTCGCTGCCCGCTAGTCCTAGGGTAAGTGAGTTGGTAGTACGGAAATGAGGCTGGCCACATCTGCGCTGGCAGAGGAGTCGCTCGGCATTCATCGTTCTTTCTGGGATTTACCTGCGGTATGTCTTCCACTGCCCATTGAGTTGTCTCCGTTGGGCAACGCCAGTCAGTTTTTATCTTCTGATCGGTCAGCCTCATGCTGCCTAACTGCCTGGCTGCCTAACTGCTCGGAGTTCCGCAACCAAGCCATCTCACGCTCCCATGTACTTAATCACGTGATACCGATATTCAGTCAAGCCTCATCGCCTCCTGTTCGCCTTGTTTGTCACGTCTCAAGCCGACACCTGAGCCAACTGGTGAGCTTGCACACCGACGACAAACAGAAGGCGGCATAGGTTCGCCCTTTCGCCTCATTAATCGCTATTAACACCCCTCGTATCTCTTTGTCCTTTATCAGCGCCTGCACGCTATCCCAACACCCAGGTCTGCATTTTCAGGATTAATCTCCCTCACAACGGCATGTTCACTTATAGAGGTCGAGGCGGACCATCCCGCTCTACGCCCTCAAATGTTCAGTGTCAAAAGTGTTTGAAGAGAGATATGTACTCCAGAACGACGTTGATTGTGGTTCTATAATGCTGACCGTCTTAGAACGTCATTACTCATATGAATGCAAGGCATCTTCGCAAGACCGTCCATATGTGTCTCGCCCGTCTCGGTCTCAGCAACTCCGGAACCCCAAGCTCGTTCCAAAGCTGACGAACGATGCGCTCAACCCCTTGGAGAGGAAGTGAGTCACAGTGAATTGGCTTTTTATTGGCGTGTATTAACTAGTTTGCTAGGCAAGGGGTTGCTGACGAGCAGCTTGCGAAGGCGGAGTCTGAACGAGCCCGTAAGCGGGAGCGTGAAGAACGTGAAGATGAGCTGATTGAATCGTCTTCGAAACGCCAAAGATCAGTGTCTTCGCACTCTGTGTCAACCATATCGACTGGGGCGTCAAGATCGCCGTCACCCCCTAGGAGACGGAGCAGAAGCCCCCCTCCCCAGCGACGAGGACAGAGTCCTCGCTCGAAGACAAAGGGAAGCCTGCGAGACGGTCGTCGGGACTACAGCAGCAGCCGTAGTCGCAGTCGCAGTCGCAGTCGCAGCCGTGGTTCGCAACCTCAACAAGGACGAAAGCGCTCCCTGTCTCGCAACAGCCGTTCCCCCGACGCCGACGACCGTAGGGGTGACGATGCGCCTCCTAGGCATTCGCGACGCGAGTCGCTTGGATCTAAGGATTCATCCCGCTCTCGACGTCATCTTGCCCGTCAGTCGAGGTCACCGGAGCCATTGGCCAGAACGCATTGTCGGCCGGAGCAACATACGTTGCGAAGAGGACGTGGTGGAGGTCCACGTGGACGGAACGATGGATATGCGTCTACATCGAGAGGTCCGCCGCCGGAGGAGCGCCCGCGAGAGCGAAGCCTAAGCCCTTTCAGCCGGCGGTTAGCCTTGACCCAGGCGCAGAACATGGGGGGAAGATAGTTGGGTATCGATCGATGTACACTTAATATCAACCGTGGTACGCGAGGCGCCAGCACGGGAATCCGCTGTAAGAAAATGAAAAGCCAACGTACAAGTGAGCTCTCAAGCATCTAATGACGCCTCTTCTTCCCGTTCTCGTCGCTCGTCCTCTTCCTCCTCCCTCTCCCTGACTCTGAGTCCCTCGACCAATGCCACGCCATCCATGCCCACGGCCTCTCCGTCGCCTTGTCCACCATCCACCGCCTTGGACTTCTCAGCAGCCTTTTGCGCGCCGGTGATTCGATCTCGAACCAGCCGCGCGATCGCATTGTCTGTCCGGACGTTCAAGACCTCCATCTTCCTGTCCAGTTCTCTTTTCAAGTCCCAATTCGGCTTCTTGGGCTGCAGCTTGAACAGGTCGATCCCCTTGTCGTCCTGCGCCTCCTCGGCGGCTTTCTGTTTAACCTGGGCCTCAAGCTCAGCGGCTCGCTCCTCCAGTGTCTGCTCCTCGATGCCTAGGGTCGGCGGCGCCTCGAAACCGAGCTTCGGCCCTCGCGTCTCGTGGTCGTAGTTGCGGCCGGACACGTGTAACCGGGAGACATCGGGCTCTGCGGGGGGCGACGCGGATCGCTCAGACTCGGGCGCGACGATTTCGTCGGTGGGTTGCTTTCGCTTGAGGTTCTTGAGCTTGGCGAGTCGGGCTTTTCGATCGTCTGATGCGGCGCCGAGGCCGAGCTGAGAGGACATGGTGGAGAACGTTTGTGAGGCGGAAACTCTTGAATAAAACGTAAGAGCTACTTCGAGGTGATGTCTTCGTTGTTAAGAGTTGTGATTATCCAAGTGTTGGTGGGATGGAAAACAGAGTTGATGGAATGGAACGAACTCTAGGTTGGATTGATCCTGAATGGACGCGCGCGACAGCAGAGCCGCTGCAGGACCAGGGGGCGGGCCACTAAAACATCCGGGGCTAACCACTAGACTACCCCCTGCTAAAATAGTTGAGGCTGTCTCTGTAACCTCCATCATAAATATTTACAACTTCCAGCTGCTCCAACACCAGTTTGCGTATCGTGACAGCTGGCCCCCTTGTTGCCTCTTTGCGGCAATTGTGCAGATCGCCGACCTTGAGCTGGGAGAACTTCTAACGGCACAAATGTACCGCACATGTCGCATGAGGCGCGAGTCCGTGATAGCCTTTTCCTTGACACAGCAAGCAGCACGATTCGGAACGTACACTACGAGACCTTACCGTACCACATCGCCCTTGCACTCGCACTCGCAAATTTCAGACGAGAAGCCGCCGAACTTGACTCAATTGAACATCAAGGACGCATCGGCGCAACTGCTCAAGCCGAGCCCGGCCCACCTAGACCCCGAGTCTGGAGTATCCGAATACTACAATGCTAAGGATGCGCCCAAACTGAAACCACGCTCAGGAAAAAAGACGGGCAAGATAGCCTCTAAGTACCCCCCAGGCGTTCGGCATGTGCGACCCAATATGTCTGAACTAAGTCCCGAGGAACGTACCAAGCGCAACGCCGTGTTGAGTAGCGAAAAGTTCAAGTACAATCAATGGGGATATATTAGGCACCAATACCCTCCTGAGGAAGTGTTGCTTGCCCGAAGACGATTCAATTACTGGAAACGGAAACTGGACAACATCATGGAACCGAAAAACCCAAGCTCCTGGCCCTGGCGTGACGATGGCAAATGGTTGTTCGAACTCGAGGATGCATACAGTATGCGTAAAGCTTGGGAAGAGCTTGACGTCGAATCTCGGAAACAACAATGGCCGAATGTTATGTTGTCAACGCTCCACAACTGCCCTGACAAGGCAGTTCAAGTCATTGAGGCTACCTTGGACCCGTTGCCTCCCGGCTTTGCTATTTCTGACGCTTTATTCTACCATGTGTTGAAGCTTCCGGACCTTGCGCTCAAGTCTCCTCAAGACCAAGGTTCAAAAGCTGACGCAATCGTCGAGCTGGTTACCAAGCTCATTTCTGATCTGCCTCCCAAATACGTCCCGCTACGCCAGCACACTCTTGGTGTCCTTGCCTCAAAGATGCCTATTCACCAAGCAGTGGAGGTGTACCAGGTTATCCGACAAGCTGGCATCAGCCTGCACCAAAACACCCTTCTACATTACGCCAGTGCCATGGCTAAGAGCCAGTCCCATAAAGGAATGGCATACGACATCTTACGGAATATGGCCAAGGACAAAGTCAACCTGAACGATCCCACTGTTGCCAGTGTTATCACGACACTACTGGTTTCTAGACATATGGGAGATGGGTGGTCCAACTCGGAAGATAGCACATTCTCGCCGCAGCGCGCCATGGAGTTCTTTCTCGAGATGGGGTATTCTCCCAACCTCGTCAGCTTCACCGCTCTCGTCGACTCCCTCTGCAAGCAAGGAGACATCGCGGAGGCAATCCGGCTCCCGCTCCTACTCGCCGAGAATGGCGCCGAACTAGATCTGCGGTGTTACACGACAGTCTTCAGGGGAGCCAAGAATAGCCTGAAGGCGTCCAACGTGCGCCAAGCCCTCGAAGTGGCCAAGGCGGCAAAAGCCCCTTACGTCGATGTGCTCAACAACACTCTTCACAGCATTTTCTACTTTGCGGAGACAGAATGTCGCGACAAGAAGTACCAGGCACCGTGGGTTTTGCCCCTCTTCGCGCCGATGCTGGCCATATACGCCAACAAGTTTAATTTGCAACCGTTGCAATGGCTGGTGCCAGACACGTTGCCCTTGATACTCGAACAAGGCAATCCGGACGGCCCTGAGAAGTTCAGGTCCGGTCCTCTCAGGGAGTGGGATTTCAAACACACCATCTTGCCTGTCGTCAAGGAGTTCTTCGAATCGGGCGAAGGGGCCCAGCAAACGCCGAACTCGACGACTCTAGCCATCATGCTGCGTGCATACATCAAAAGTCTCAACAATCCATATGACATTATGGCATTCTACGCCTTCTTCAAGAGCCGATTGGAGGAGCCTGATGCGGGGCACAACTGGGCGGCTGAGTTGATCAAGGAGCAGGGGAGCATAGTTCACGACACGCTTATCTTGGCCATGTTGGAGCGCACATCCTTGCTACGGCCAGCGCTGCAGGTTTTCGGCGATATGCTCCGGGACACGATGAAGCCAAGATCAAAAGAAGATGCCAAGGAAGAGCTAGCGACGGCGGAAGCGCCTGCACTGCATCCGGCGCCTAGCCTCTTCACATTCAGCATCCTGATCCATGGCTTGATGGTGCGGGGTGAGAAGATGCTAGCAGAGCAGGTCCTGCAGGTGATGCGGGAACACAACCTGGAGCCCAGTCTTGTGACGTGGAACATGCTGGCGAAAGGCTATGCATCAATGCAGAACCTATCTCAGACAGTGGGCGCACTGCAAGACCTGGAGGCTGCGGGCTTCAAGCCGGACGTATACACGTTTAGAGCATTCGCGCGGCTGAAGGATCAGACGCGGGCTCTGCAGACGATGGAGCGAATCATTGACACGAACAAGAAGCGGCTGGAGAAGAACCAGTCGGTGTAAAGGATGTTGGAACAAGTCCGGACACGGAGCACTCGTAGGGTTTTGAAAGGGCGCTGTCCAGGACGGCTGGCGGAGCAAGGTGGCGTTCTGTATATTACACATCACACGGCAGATGCCGGCACCGTACGAAGCACAGTACTTCACACCATGGACGCGGGCTTGTTGGAGGGGCCTCAGACGGTGAAGACGCGAGACCTGCCTTGTGCGGTTTGGTCTGTTCCGGATATTTGGGACCGAGTCTGGATGGCTTATTGAGGATGCTACAGGAGACTCTATTTGATCAAATGGCAGCTCACAGCCAACACACAAAGCCGCCAAAGTTGCCGCCGTCTACCGCCCAACAACCAAAGCTTCCCCGCATCCGGCGCCTTGTGCCTTCACGGTCAAGGGCCGACTCGTCTGGTGGCGTCCCCGTTGGATTAATAAACCATGGCCCAGCGGGTTTCACTGAACCGGCTTCAACATGAATCCCCTTACCTGCGACTGCGTCACTACCAAGCTTCAGCCCTGATTGGCCGAGACTCATTCCTGTTTTTATTCACCCGGCCTTGTTGGACCCGGGGCTGTTAGGGTTGGTTCACGTCACACACTTGCACCTTTAGCAAGACGCCTGGCCGCAGCTGATTCCTACAAAGGCCAGCGGGAAGGTCTCTTCGTTATCCCTCTACGACCCTTCCACCCAGCTGTAAAAGGCCGTCCCGAGTACCTGGTTTCAGGGTTTCTCTCGACAGTCTGGCCCGTTGTCTTGTCTGAGCCGCCCGTCCGGCCAATTACCCGATCCGGGCACCCGCGTTCCGCTTGTTCCATCCGCCATGCCGTCCGGCGCGGAGCTCGCGGCCTTCACCTCCGTCTTCCGCGCCGCCGACTCGCACCGCGTGAAGCGAAACCGCCAGCCCGTCTCGTGCATCGCCTGCCAGCGCCGCAAGAGCAAGTGCGATCGCCAGAAGCCCTGCGGCACCTGCGAGAAACGCGGCGATGCCCCCGCCTGTCGCTTTGGCGCGTCGGTGAACCCCGCCGGCCGCCTCGAGGTCCAGGCGAGGTTGGCCAAGCTGGAGGAGATGGTCAAGGATCTCGCGACAGCGGGCTCCAAGGATCCGGGTGGGAGCGTCGGCGACAGCCTCGTGAAGCCCGAGTACGGGGCTCCGTTTGGACCGAGAGGGATTGGCGATGGCACGGAAGCCAAGTATCATGGCGCAACGTCGTGGTCGGCGTTGGTCGAGAGCATCCACGATATCCAGAATGTCCTCAGCGCCGAAGACGGTGACCTGCCCCCTCAGTTAGAGGAACCGGAGAGCCTACCAGTGCCAGATATCTTCCTCGGTGACATGGCACCTCTCACCATGAGGGAGGTCGTCGACAGCCTCCCGTCCCGCCAGGACGCTGACAAGCTCGTGACGACTTACTTCAACGCCAAGTTCCTAGCAGTGACCTTCGTCCACGTTCACCACTTCCGGCGCCGTTACGAGGCCTTCTGGACCGACCCGTCGCCCACCAGCTTCCTCTGGCTCAGCATCATGTTCTCCATCCTTAGCATCGGCGCTATGGTAGCCAAGGCCAAGGGCCTTGTCGGGCGCTCCCTGTTGTCCGTCGCAGAGCCCAAGTTCTACATGTTCCGCGCGGCGCAATGCCTCATCACCGGCAAGTACCTCGAGGCCAAGCCCTTCTCCGTCGAGGCCATCATGATGTTCGCCCACTCGCGCAACGTCCAGAAGGAGGACTCGGACGCTACTATCTGGGCGTTGTTCGGACTTGCTGTGCGCCTCGCTCAGCGTAGGGGGTATCATCTCGACGCAGTCAAGGTCTCGCCTAACATCTCCTCATTCGAGGCCGAGATGCGCCGCCGCACCTGGTTCATGATCCAGTCGTGCGACCTGCTCTTCTCCTTCCAGCTCGGCATGCCGCCCATGATCTATCAGGACGTCTGCAGCGCGGACCACCCGCGGAACCTGACCGACGATGACTTCGACGAGGGCGAGGAGGTGCCGCCTTCGCGCGACCCGACGGACCCAACGCCGCTCCTCGGCTGGCGCATCAAGTCGGTCCTCTGCCGTATCACCCGGCGTGTCATCCGGCACGCCTTGGCCGTGGACCGGCCGCCGTACGAGGAGACAATGGCCCTCAATGCCGAGCTGGATAACTTCTACGAGTCCATCCCGGGGTGCTACCGCATCCGCTCCATCCGCAGCACTGCTTTCACCGACGAGGGCTACACCATCATGCACCGCCTGATCCTCGAGCTGATGTTCCGCAAGACGCTCTGCGTGCTGCACCGGCAGTACCTCACCGTCGACAAGGAAGATGCCCGCTTCAGCGGCTCCCGCGAGATCTGCCGCGACGCCGCCATGCGCATCCTCGACTTGCATCTTGAGTTCGACCAGGAGATCCGGCCCGGCGGGAGGATGTATGACGACCGGTTCATGGTGTCAAGCCTGACGTTGCATGACTTCCTCGTGGCGGCCATGGTCATCTGCCTGGACCTCAGCGAGTCCACCGACATCAGGTAAGTCAAGTCAAGTCGCCATTCCACATCCTCATCAAGTATCTCACACCAAGTATCTCACACCCTGACCACTAGTGTCTACGACCGGCAACACCGCGTCCGACTTCTGCAACGAGCCTACGCCATCTGGACCGAACGCGGCGCCAAATCTAAGGACGCCCGCCACGCCTCCAGGGTCCTCGCCGCCATCCTGAACAAGGTCGAGACTCCCGCGGCCGCCGACACAAGCCTCTCTGACGGCTCCACGCTGGTTGCTAGCGATACCCCCAGCACGGGAGACGCATTTGCGCCGCCGGACCTTAGCCCCATGCAGCTGACCGACTATCCCGTCAATTTTGACGAGCTTCCACCGCTGGACAGCTTCTTTAGTAATGCGGAGGGGCTGGATTGGGTACGCGACTTCTCCTTGTTTCCCATTTTCTTCGTCCTCCGGATGTTGCAGAACAGCAAGACTAACAGTCCTGACAGAACTCCATCGATCAGTACCTCCGTCCAGGGCACGCGGACGAAGACAAGTGGAACCAGCCCTTCGCGGATTTGTCGGCGTGACGACACCCCCTGTCACCTGTCCCCTGTCTTCGTATGTCGAGTTTAGGAACACTGATGTGTTGTGGCATAACTGCTCGCCCATGTCTTCTTCCCTTGTGCTTACACGTTAAAAGATCATGTTCGTCAATTCGTTGTGTCTGTTAAGAGTAGCAAGATTATTCGCCTTTGATACATCTAGAACGAGACATTCAGGGGCTGGCTGAGGATTACACGCGTACTTAGTTAGCCAACGTATTCTAGCGGGCCATGTAACAAAGACAACTTCAAAGACCGCTCGCTGGGCAAACTTGTGAGCACCGTCTTTGCCGCCGGCAACAAATCCCCCTGGTGACAAGGGATCCTATATCATGCCGAAAATTTTCACGTTTCCAGTAGATCAAGACGCGCATGGCCAAACAGGTGGCCGCAGGAAGCAACCAAGGTCGCAGCGTGGCGGCCGGACAAGCACGAGGCCTCTTGGATGGTCAACACCGACTGGTCTAGATCCAACGCAGGATGCAAACATGTTCGGACACACCGGGCAACGAGGAAGAGCGGGTCTAAGTTGCAGGGGAAAAAAAACAATAACATGGATATCTCCCTCCGCAGGCCGAAGGCCTGGCTTGTTTATCTCTCGTAAATCATGAGCACATGCAACGACAAGTCTGTCAACCCATCTCATCCCGAACCTGGCCTTTTGTTCTTCTGCCCGTCATTCCTGTATCTTCCACCTCTCTGAGCCTACCCTCTCCCTAAAGGGCATCCAAATTTCACCGATCATCGCTCCAAGAGCCCCCCCTTTTTCCGCGGTCGTAGCCCATGTACCGATAAACACATGCTGAGAAGCAACAAACAACGCCACAACTTTTCGATTTGTGGTTTTTTTTTCTTTCTTTTTTGAACTGGTGTTTGTTATGACTGAGACATCTCGTAACAACTTGCTGAAACGAGAGTAAAGATGTACACGATAGAATACGCTGGGGTATCATGACAGGAAATGAGAAGTGTAGCGTCGCAAAAAAAAGGTTGGTATTAAGATGCAATGCCGCGGAGAACACGCGCAGGGTTTCCGGCTACAATAGTAAAAGGTGGAACATCCTATTCAGGCCTGTTAGTATTTGGCGTCTGAAGACCGTGGGAATTGCAGAACATACCTTCGTCACAATAGATCCCGCACCAACGGTGCTTCCCTTGCCAATCGTCCGTCCAGGGAGGATAATGGCTCCTCCGCCAATCCAGCAGTCTTGCTCGATTGTAATTCCCTTGCCAAGCTGGGGGCCCTGTCCGCCCTGACGCTTCTTAGGGTCGATGGGCAACGTGGCGGTAAAGATGCTGACATTCGGCCCAATGATACAGTTGTCTCCAATCTTGACCTCCCCAACATCGTTGACAGTGCAGTTGCGTCCGATGACGACGTGGTGCCCGATGGTGATGTTGTAGCCATAATCGCAATGGAAGGGTGCCTCGACGGCTACGTGCCTGCCCACACGGCCCACGTTAGTGACCGGAGAGGCTTCTGTCGGTGAAACTCGAACAGGGTCGCGAGGTTGCAATATCTCGAGAAACAGACGGGCTCGTTCCTCGGGAGACAAGCCGTGGGCAGGGGGCGTGGTCAAGTTGTTGAATCTCCAGCACGCAGTAGTGCAGCGCTCGCGCTCCAAGCACAATTCTTTGTCGAATGGATAGTAATGCCGCCCTGACAACATCTCCTCCTTTTGGGTCCGTCTCTGGGGGAACTGCGAGTGGGAGAGCGCCAGCTGGGCCGCGACCTGGACGTTTGACGTCGGGGCCTGCGGAGGAGGCGCCGGGCTGTTCGTCCTCGTCGGATGAAGGATGTTGATCTGGGGAAGCTGGTTCCCGGGATGGGGAGTCTCGGGTTCCGTCCTGCTGAGGTCGTGCAGCGGAGGCACGCGCTGATACTCCTTGGTCATCCTTTCTCCGAACGGTCCTTGGGTGTTGGCGCTGACTGGTGTAGGAAAGACGTTTGCGGGAGTGTAGGGCAGGGCGGAGAGCTTGTTATCGGGGCTGGCCACAGACGCGCTCGGGATTGTTGACGCTGTTGGCCGGTCATCATCGGTCACCAAGGGGCGGCCTTGTGGCGGGTCAATCCTCAAGGCCTGGCCGCGGTACGGTGGCAGGGGTTCCCGCTTCACGGGCTGGGCCCCGTAAGGATTCTGCTGCGGCATGCCATAAGCTCCCGGGGGGACGTATGTCGGGTCCTTGGATTCGAGAGGAACCGCTGAGGCTTTGTTGTCTGGCTTTTGCCATCCCGGCCCCCTTTGAGGCGGATATCCGGCGCACACAAAGCTGCCGCGGAGACAGTTCCCACCTGTGAGAGATCAGTATCACGCTCTAACCGTAACTCCAAATCTGCAACTTACACTCGGGCTTCTGCTCGTCGCACTTCTTCTTTCGCTTGCGACACGTCAGACAACCCGTCTTGGTTCGGTTGCTAAAATTTCGCTTCCGCTTCTTGGGGTCATGCTGCATGACACCATCTCGCCTCTGCTCAGGAGTGTATTGGCCGCCGTACACGTTGATGGAGTTGTCGTCGCCTTCAGGGCTAGTTTGGGGGTAGTCGCCATGATCCATCTGACCAGCAGCTCTTCGCAGCGCATCCCCAATCTGTTCCTCCGTCTGACCATGAGGCGTGGTAGCTGAGTTTTGCTGAGACTCGTAGCTCCGCTCGTCGCGCTGTGAGTACCACCCATCCCTGTCCCGCTGATCATCACCGTAATGCCGGTAATCTCGCTGAGGCGTTCCATAAGGCTCACGGGAGACGATAACCTGGTTGGGAGCCGACGTCGCCTCTGGAGTGCGTTCCTGGACGGGAGGTTCTCGCCGTAGCTCCAGCGAGTCGGAGCGTTTGCGCTTGTGAGAACTTTCAACATCGGGATAATTTGGCGATTGGAAGGGTGGTCGGTCCGGATTTTGGGCTGACCTCTGGTTCGATGAGACGTCTGGGATGGGCTGAGGCGGAGCTGAGGCCGTGCTGTTTGCGCGTTCTTCCGAGGCAGTGCTCTTGTCGGCCGTCACAATCACAGTGGGCGGATCTGATGTTTTGGGCGAGCCCCCATTAAGAGCGGTGAAAGTTGACATGTTGAACCGGCGGGCAATTGGTGAGATTTGGCGGCACGAATTGAGTTGTTAAAACAAGGAGCGCTATGTAAATCAAACCCGGAGCGCACAACAATGCTGAGGCGGAATCGCTGGAGATTCCTGGAATTCGTGTCGGCAAGTCACCTAAGGCGTTCCGGGGGATCCGTGGGTGGCCGGCGCTTGATTTCGGGTCTCGTACAATTACTGGAGCCGACACAGAGACTCGACAACGAGGCAGATTAAACAAGACCTGGCGTCAAGATCTGGCGCGGGGCTGACAAAGAGATGCGCGGGGCGCGTGACGGCAGCGTACGCACGCAGCGTGGAGCTGGAGTTTGAGGTGAGGCAGAGCAGAGCTGCCGTGGTGAAATTACCAGGAATGCGCGCGGGTGCTCGTGTCAAGAAAAGGAACGGCGAGACAGTGACCAGACTGCGCTCGCGCCCTTTTACTTGAACTGATGAGTTTCCGGTTCTTGGCGATCCGGGTCGAAGAGGCTCCTCCTCGGGGTCCTGGAGGCTTTGCGCGGGTGCGCACAGAGGAAAAAGGAATACGGGCGCGGCGGTGGTGACGATGGCGATGATGGAGACGGCAAGCAAGTATCGCGGCGCTTGGGGCGTAGGTTTTGACGCGCGATTATGGTACTGCGCCTGTGGTCGGGAAAAAGGGTTGGCTGGTGCTGGTTGGGGGAGGTTGGTGGCGGGGGAGAGAGGATGAAGAGATGAAGACGGCGAGTGAGTGAGCGAGTGAGTGAGTGAGTGAAAGAAGAAGAGAGAAGGTAGAATCGACCAGGTCCGGTGAGTCCAAGATACAGGGCGAAGCCGGGGGCGGAGCGAGGATTTGAGGGTGAGAAGAGATGAAGAAAGGGTACGGAGTAGAGGTAGAGAGAGAGGCAGAGGGTGAGAAGAGGACTGAGGACTGAGGGACCGAACCAGGTTCAAGCTAAAAAAGAAGGCGGCGGCAAGGACAATGGTAGTCTCTCAACGAAGGGGCTCGAGGGCATGGCCGGGTCTAGGCGACTTGGTCAAGGCTGAGGAACCGCCGCACCGTACGCAAGTAGGTAGTACACCCACAGACAAAAGGACGGGACACAGGCGCAGACGCGGATGCGGACGCGGACGCGCGCGGACACAACGTCGGTTTCTCTACACACACGGACGGACACGAGCTGCTGGCCCGCCACAAACTAGGTAGCAAGCGCGAGAGCAAGGGCCACGGACAGACAGACACGAACAGGCGACGTTTGGCTTTGAGGCGGCGGAGAAGGAGGAGGCAACCCGGAGCGGACGAGCGAGCGAGCGAGATAGGTAAAAAAATGCCTGGCCCGTGGACCCTGATACTGACGGGGAGATGCTGCGATGCTGCGATGCTGCGATGCTCGAGATGCCGAGGGGGGAGGGGGCGTGGGGAGGGGGCGTGGGGAGAAGAAAAAAAGAAAGAAAAGAGCATGGGGGACCGGGGGGGGAACCTGGGAACCTGGCACTTGGGTGGTTTCTTTTGGGGGTGTGGGTTGCGGACAGGCCGCGGCTGTAGGCGATGGATGTGGTGGTGAGGTGAGGCGAGGTGAGGTGAGATGAGATGGACGAGCTGAGTTGTAAAATCCGGAGGATGGGAGCAGGCAGAACAGGACAAGACAGGACAAGACAGGGCAAGACAGACACAGACAGGACGGCCAGATCAAAACGAGCAGGGGAAACAAAGCCAAAAAGCAAGGACTCTGGCGAGTCTATCGCTGAGCCCGGGGACGGCCTTTTTCCCTTCCCCCCCCGAATTGGGGCGGCATGGCGCTTCGGACGGCGTCAGTCGTCCAAGTGCGCTTTGTACCCTCGGTGCTCGAGGTACCTGAGGACTACCTGGCATGGATGGTACCCTCCACCTCCGTTCGTCCCCTCCCATCCACCCTCCCTCCCTCCCTCCCTCCCGTCATGGAGCCCTCCATTCTTCCATTTCCATTTCAAGTTCCAGTTCCAGTTCCAGTTCCAGCGCTGGTGGGGACCGCCCGGGATCGGTTGGACGGCGGCCATGTGTGTGCGTGCGCGCGTGCGCGTGTGTGTTCTGCAACCGTGGTATATTCGTTCTAGTAAATGTCCCATCCCGTTCCATCACACCCCTCGACGGGATAGGCTGGATCTGTCACAATCCCGATGCCCCAGATGCCGGAGCATTATTTGTAAACCAGGAAACGCGGCGTCAGGCAAAGGCAAGGCGAGGCAACGCCGTCTCTTCACAATCACAAGGCGTGCATGAGAATTCAATGGCCTGGGCGCGCGCGCGCTGTTGGGCTTTTTGGGCTTGGGCTATTATTGGGCTTGGACTCGAAGCGAATGGGCCACCTCACTGACAACTGGGTCATGACTAACGTGCTAGTCGGGCTGAGATCAGTGCACTTTGCGCCTCAGTTGCATGTCACTTTCAGTGGCCCGCGGTACTTGAAAGCCAAAAGGTACATGCCTCCGCCGGGCCCGGACCTCTCTCCCGCCAGTCGGGTGCCGCACTTCGCTAGTCTTCATCGCTTCACGCTTCACGCTTCACCTCGACAACACCTGAGCACCTATTCGCCCTTCACCTTGACGCACCCATCTGGCCTCGTTCATGGGTGTGCCGTCACTGGCGCCGGAGCCTCAGGCCTCTGTCACTCCGGGTCAGATCCCCCATTCGTCTCCCGGTGGAGTAATCACCGACTGTTCCAATTCTCTCACTCTTCGCTCGTCTCTCCCAGCACGCGCGGATGCCCAGTGGTTGGCTTTTTTGGTACCACGCGCGACTGGCTGCAGCACCACCGCCGCTTACTACTGTATGGGGCCCTAGTCCTCTCGAGTCGACAAGCGACAGGGATCCAGCGGCAGGGGGCGTGACGGTGTGGCTCGAGTAAAGTACGTTCCAAGTCTTCAACCTACCACCCTTTGGGTCAGGTTGTCCTCTCACTTACTCACTGGACTGCCTCTGCCCACGCCATACCATACCCTAGGTGCCTTACCTTACCTTACCTCATCATACTGCTAAGTAAGTACCATATCTACTCCGTGCCAATGGGGCTGTCTTGTCGCCCGTGGGATACCCTGAGATGGCTCGTCGACCGTCTGGTATGGTATGGTCTGGTCCGTCTGTGGTTGTGCGCCTCTCACCCTCTCTTTCTGAGTTACCTCGTCTATCTCATGCGTGGGAACCAGACAGAGATGCACATCATTTCGTCAATCCACTCTCAAACACGCCCCGACTCGCCCGAGCGCCATTGATGGCCAAAAGTATCGATAGCCGCCACGGGATCAGTCAGCAAACCCTTCCTTGGACGTCTAACGCACGCCCGATGTAGCATCACAGAACCAGAGACAAAATTTGATGCGAGGTACGTGCTACATTCGTGCGAAGACTCCCTCCCTCTGTTCCGGCCGCAAAGACCAGTTTGCCGCCCACTTCCGCCTGCGATGATCGGTGATCCTAGAACAAGCGACCCATGCAAACCGTCGTCGGAGCCGGAGAAGCCATCCTTGTGTTGGTCGGCTTCCCGTCTTAAATCTATATCGGGATGCTGGAACCAGCGTGCTTGCTCCCTGGATCCTGCATGGAGCTCGATGTCTGTCCGAGAGTCCGTATCTGCGCCGTCTATCCAGGTCCGGACATGGCATTCATCATCACTCTGACCGAGCCACAATCGGAGCAACAATCGGAGCAACTTTGTTCATCAAAGGTTCCTGTCAGGCTGCCGTTCTGTTACCGAGATTCCAGATAGCGCGCCTCCACTCCCGGACGGGCAAGGAGGGCAATCTCGTCTGTCCGGTCTGAAGTTAATGAAACTTCATCCTGTCTGCCTGCCTGCCCTGGAACTCGAAGCAGACGCGAAGCTAATTTACGCCCTTGTCTACGATTGAGCGGCAGTCGGCTACGCATCTCATTTCCAGATTGCCCGTGGTGGAGTCGATTTGTCTTGGATGGAGGACATCCGCACGGCGCACCCGCACGCACATTCTCACACGCACATACTCACCACGCACACACCCGCACGCACACGCTCCCGGCTTCTTTTTACAAGGTTACACTACCGCCTCGTGTCTGTATCGAATGCCGCTCTGGATTCGCCGCTCCTCGAGCCTTTCCCTTTCGTTCCCTTTCGCAACTTGCCATCCCTGCAAGGCCATGCCGTACCCTTCGCCGTCTGTCGTCATGCTTCCGCGCTTCCTCACGCCGACAGTGGGTGGCGGCCATCTGATATTCGCACATTTGAGATGATGTCTGCGTCATCCTTTTTGAACTGTGTAGCACACTTAAGCAACTCGACGCGGCCTCATGTTGCTCCTTGATGTCAGTATTCGCCTTGGGCTAGTGTCCCGTCAGCTCAGGTAAGGCATCTTCTCTCATATGCAGTTGGTACGCAGTTTACGCTCAGCCTCAGGCAGAGTCCTCCCTTCTCTTGGTGCTAGTGGGGAGGCCCCAATAACGCTCCTACCCACCACACTGCATTCTTCATCCTCAGGCTCTAAGTAGCACCTGATATGATCACGGGGAAGGCGGACCATGCAATCAAAATGGAAATACTGGCAGCTCTCTTTTCCTCCAGCCACAACGTGGGTACAGTAGCTTTTGACCTACTTTCCCTTGTCTAATACTGCATCCCGACCTCGGCTCCCGTCCACTCTCCTCTTCTTTCCCCTTCTCGCTCGAACCCTCCCCTCCTCTCACGTCGTATCCGTTTACAACCACCGATGTCTCTATTCCGTATCACACGTTGTGTCTCTTCGTCACCCTCCCTCGCACCGCCTGGACCACATCGCGAGGTTGAGCCCGCACTCTCGCCAACTCCGAACAACACCATCGACGAAGGCGAAAAGTCTCACATTTCTCATCGAGCTTTGTTTTAAGAGCCAGCCGGCAGCTCAACTGTCCAACCACAGCCCTCTTTCTCACCGATCTTGGTGAGTCGGCGGATGTGCTGTTGGTCGAATATGCCCTCTCGTGCCAACGCCCAATCACACGTCCCATGCCGGGGGAGGGGCGTAAGCATAACACACCCTTAGGCGAGACAGGTCACCCTCAGCGCCCATTAACGCCGCGTCTAGCACGTTAGGACCGTTGTCTCGTATCGCCGTCCGCCGTCCGCGGCTGTGCCAGATCCGTCACGGACCAGGGCCCGAGGTACTCGCGTCGCTCGTTGTCCTTGGGCCTGGTGCGCCCGCGACTGACCGCCGACTAGACGACGCCCATCTTGCTAGGCTCGGTGCGGCGACGCGCAACTTGCCCTGAGATCCCAGAAACTCGCCGACATAGCATGCCATCATCCTTGGTTGTCCCCAGCCCAGTGACTTGGGCTGGGGCGGCGCGCCGGGCTAATTCGCGCTTCTCGCTGCTCTCGGGGCTGGGAATCTGGAAGCTGGAGCCGGCGACAAGGGGGTGACCGAAGACCACCGCCGTCTTGTCACGGTCATCCAACCTTATCCATGCTGCCTGCTGACCGTTTCGGGGTTTCACCGCGAGGGCAAGGCCATATTTTGCGGGTGAGTGCATGGTGTGGTGTTGCTGTCATGGGCCCTCTCGGTCAAACGGTCCCCGATCAGGACACCGGGGGCCAAACATGACGGTCTGATTCCCCCTACGTAATGTAGGCCAGCATGAATGAAACAAGAGACCGACGGACTGCCCGTTTTGATCCTCCGTCGGAGACACCCAAGCAAGCAAACCTCCACTGACGATGCGACGCTAATCATAAATTTAGAACCGGCTTTTCAGTCCCTGCAGCCCAGGTACCCAAGTTCGTTCTTGATTTCTATCGGACCTATCAAAATCACCGTCACATCGAATCAAGTCAACGAAGGTTCAACTCTCGGGGCCTTTATTTTATTTTTATTTACGCTTCGGTGTATTGTTGGAGGGTCCGGAATCTGAAGGTCAAGCTACATCCAAGCAGGTGTATGCGCCTGTACCAACCTGTCACACACCCGCTCAGATACACGCAACCTAGTGCCGTCCCAGGAATGGGAGCGCTTGTCGCCAGATGCTGACCCGACAGAAATTATTAGTGTCCTTCGAGGGACTTTTACCGCCGTACCTTTTCTCCTTGGGGTAACATCCCAGTCGGCCTGTGATGGAGCTAAGCGGCTCCCCACCAGTGATTGGATGCCCATTCATGAGGGGGTCGGCCAGTTGTAATGCAAAACCGTCACAACCAGCTAGCAAAAGGCACAAGATATGCGTGACGAGGTGTTTTAGCGGCATCGGCATGGCCAACGAGGAAGTATTTCGGGAGTTTGTCTTGATGCACAGGGACTCTATTGCGGCACACCGCTGGTACCGCAGCCTCCGCTTCTACTTCCACTGCTATTACTGCTTCTCGCTCGAAGAAGTCGTGGTCTCGTCGTCACGGTAGTGGTGCTCTTACCGCATGCTGCGCGGGGAACCGACCCGCGCGGGGCGCCGACCTTTTTGCGCTCAACGGGCCAACAGATCCGTCAGCGATGATCCCTTGCTGACAGTGGGATGCGCAAACGCTCGTCCTGGTCTTCGGTGGACATGACGGCATGGGCTGGTCTTTGAGACGGGGAGGTACGTAGTACCGCAATCACTGATGATGACACGGCCAGGACCAGCGGTTCTGCTTCTTTGGGGACCAACTTCCCAGTAAGGATGACACGATCCTGAAGCCAAGACGAGTTGACTTCTTCCACTCCAAGCAGACAGTGAGCAACATTTGGCTCACCTTGAGTTTCAATCCCTCCAAAGTCTAAACTGGCTGGTTGTGAGAGATTCATTCCTAGGGGACGGGTGCCGACAAGTGACAGGGGAAAATCGGATCCTCGACAACCAAAACTTCAGAAAGATGGGGGTCGTTAAATTATCAGCTCCTTCCAAGCGCCCCAGAAGAAACAAACCGTGCCGCCAGGTCCAGAACGGGAGAGGAGAGAGCTGGCCCCAAGTAAGCGATCCATTGACGTCGTCGCCCGATAGCCCTGCTTAACGCCGGTGCCTCGCGGGGAGGGGCTGTCGACCGGGGTCTCAGTCTCTCATGCGTGACATCCCTCTTCAGTCGAGGAACTGCAGTCTGCAATTCCTTCACTCCACCCACTCTGCTTCTCGGGCGGCAGTTGGCTTTGGCTGGCTAGGCTGCTGGCTGCAGCGGTCCCTGCTCCCTACTCCCGGCTCGTTGATCCCTGAAGACCCTGCTCCGCGATGTTCTGACGTCGCAACAGGGCCTGGCTGATCACAGGCACACCACAACACACAAACGAAGCCAAAGGGCTAGCTGTGGGAAACATGCACAATCCATCCTACTATATAGTACGTACGCTGGGCTCCGAAGGATCATGTTCATGGGTGGATCGATGCATATACATAACCCCATCGGATGCCGACCGACTCGCTCCTCGCTCCCCACCAGCGGCATCAGCGTTTGCGTCTAAGCTGAGCGTCTGCGTCTGTATCTGTGCGCTTGCCTGGTTCAGCCAAAGCCAGTGGGTCAAGGTACCTAGCCAGCCGGTGCTGAGCGTCTCTGTCCCTCGCCATTGCCGGCGTTCCGGGGTTTTACGATGCCACCACCAATTGTTGCCTCCACAGCCCCTTGTTCTATTTCCCTTCACACCTCGCGGCCTTTTGCGTTTCCCTCGGCGTCAGCCCCGTTCATGCCGTGGGCGGCGAGGCAACATATTGGAAGAAGGAACCGGTGCTGTAGAAGATAGCACGAGGCGGTTGGCCGTGAGCCACAGTTCTCGCTCCACTTGCTCGAGGCGCTTCCATGTATTCATCGGATGGTCTCTGCCGTGGCGTACTGCTTCCCTTGAACCCCAGCGCCAAGCGACTGGGGAGAGCCAACACAGCGGCGAGCCGAGAGTGCCGCCGCCGTCCATCGCTTGCCCAGCTTGTCGGAAACCGGCGTTGTTGGTGCTGACGTTGACAGAGGAGCATACATAGCCACCGATCAAGTCAAGTTTTTCCACACAATTGCTTCCAAGCAGAGACATGTCGGTGCGACCGACTTGTGCAACTACAGAGTGGCATGGAGCGAAGACTTAAAAAGGAGTCAAATAAAGGTATTTCGGTTGGAACTTTGATGAAGGCGGCATTGTGTGGCACAACCTTGTTAGAGCCTCGGAGGATGGATGGGTGGACGGATTGGACGGTTGGTTGGCTGACCCAGTCGGTCGCATGGTTTGGCGATCCTCAGTCATTAGGCTCAGCGACCTGCTCATAATTCCACCATCCATTCGAGCAGATTTCCTCGCTCGGCCTTCGATCTAACCCTCCGACCAACTGGATTCCCCAGACCCCTGCCAGATACCCTCCCGAGACCCGAAAGAAGTTCTCGGGATTATCAAACTCAAAGCAGAGGGACAAAGGCAAGGAGGAAGACGAAAATGCCAGGACACCAGAGATCAGGGGCACGTTTGGCCCCTCCCATCAAGCGCGGCCCGGTCCCAACAAAGGAGACCCGCTGTTCGCCGAGCCGTCCCGTCGCAGCGTCGCCGGGTAGTGCGCTTCGTGCCGAGGTTGGAAACGGAGAACTGGGACTTTTCTACTGCCCTGTTGTTTTTTCCTTCTGACAGGCGCATGGGGGCGGCGATTGCACGAGCGCTTTGGCCAAGACGACTTCAGGCGAGCGTTTTCGATACGGCCATTCTAACATGACGTCGGCACAGAATGACGTTCGTTTCTGGGTGTTTATCAACAAGTGGGAAACATTTCTCTCTTGGATCCGAAACGTGCCCAAGATCGACGTCTTCTGCTTCTCTTCCCGTTTTTGTCTCCGACGCCTTCACCATGGGGACGATGAAACCAAACCACAGCCCAGATCCAGCCAATCACAGCGCCGTCCTGCGAAGTACCCCTGCACGTCACATCTCAGAGCCTCAACACCAAACCAACGAAACCATTCTCGACGGGATATCTCCCCTCGGCGCATCTTCATCTTACATCTTTACCCCCATATTCGCCCCCTATGCATCGCATCCCCCTTCCCTCATATTCCCCACGTCTAAAAATAAGCTCATGCTGCCTTTACAAGGCAAGACTCGTCACAACTAACCGCCCAATGGCATATGCTTCCTGTAGCCGCCGGCTAAGCGCCCTGACTAACACGGTCTCCCACCCCTACGTTCTGCTTCCATCCCCCAGTTTCTAGAACGCGCCCCTCCCACCCTCCTTCTGCCTACCGCAGGTACGGCGCATAGGGCTACTATTTTTATCCTCTTCATGGCTTCGCTTCCATGCAGCGTCGAGACGTCATCATCTCCACGGGTCGTCCTGATGGGTCCGTCATGCAAGGCACGAACGAACTACACCACTGCCATGCGCTCGACGATGAACGCCGGCAGCTTGCCATGCGCTTACTTACACGCACGCCCTCCTCCTTGAGGACATCTCCATCGGCGCCGCTGCGAACATGATGCATCTTGCCGCCTCCTGCACAGGGCAGGAAACGAACCCTCGTCTCCGCGAACACCAACCCATCTCGTCCGTCCCCCGCCTCTCGTCGAATCTTCGTCCTCGTCTTGACGCCCAGTGACCTCATCCTCCTGCGATGCACCTCCGCATACGCCCCCTCCCTCTCACGCTTCGTTCTCGGGCACCGTCCCAACATCATCCCGACCCACCGGGCGCGCTTCCAGGGATCCGGCGGCGTCTGGAGATGGCCTCGTCCCGCCGATTGGTGTCCGCCGTGTGTCCCGAGACGCCGGTATGGCCCTTCCTCCACCCCACGGCATGCTGCCGCCCGCCCGCCCACGTCCCCCGGGTCCAACACTACAGGCGGAAGAAAGCAAAATGTACATAGCCCTACAGGTGCCCAGACCGGGCGTTTCGTCCCGATCTGGGTCATCTGGGAGTTGGTTTCCACGCGCGCATGGGGGTTTTGGTATTTTTAGGAACCGGTAGCTATATTAAGCCATAGCCTCACTGCAGCCGCCGATGAGCTGCAGGTTGTTTAATAGGACGACAAGTCCTATCCTCCGGCGAGTCTTCCCAGCGTCTATTATTCCTCCACAACTGTACATTACCCACCGCCCTTCGTGAGCCACCCCTGTCTTCGAAACAAGACCTCCTTAAACTCCTCGAGAAGCGCTCTTCAAGTTTTTTTTTCTCATGTCACCGGCGTAGGCGCTCCATGTCACCCACCTCACTCCCGCGAGATGATGATCCCCACCACCACCCGTGTTTCGAGATCTGCCATGCCACCCATCCATCCATCTCGGGGTCGTCCTCGCTGTGGGGGAGGCGGTTTTCGCTGCCAAACAGATGTAGACCTAGACCGCCTAGGCCGCAGGGAGCTGCAAACGGCGTTCTAACCATCACCATGCACTGCGTCGTGGTGGGCGCTTCCCTTCGGAGTTGACGTCATGCTTCAGATCCAGTATATGCCCCGTTGGCGATCTCCACCCGTCGTCGTGGTCCCCTCCAAGGCCAAGCAAAAAGACCCTGTTCCTGCTAGGGTTCGTCTGGGCTAAAGATAACACCCGACAACTACCGACGCCGGTAGCCTGTCGTCATAGGACCATGGGACCCTGTGTCCCAACGACATGTTTCACCAGCTGGTCGTCTCTTGCGTCGAAAGTCACCAGCGCGTCGAGGCAAGTATAGGTGTACTTCAATGATACATCCTACTTCTTCTGCCGTTTGACACTCTTGTCGCTCGCCCCGCTGAGGACACTCGCGCTGCGTTTGTGTGCAGCAATGCTGCTACCCGGACGGCCATCCTTGTCGACCTCGCCGTTATTTTCCTCAGTCTTCATAAGGACTTCTGAAGCTTCCGTCTTGGAATCTGCTGTCTCAGTAGTGTTCTTGATCGTCTCGTCGCTGGCAGGCTTAGTAACCGCAGCAGCATCTCCCTCAGATCTCTCCAGAATCGAATCCCCCGGGGGTTTAGGTGGGCCTTCCGTATCTGCTGCTCTCCTCTCCGATCCCGCTTCAACTGCAGTGGTCTCTTTCACGACGGCCAGTAGTTCTTCGTGGTCTGCCTTCTTGGCCTGCTCCACTTTGATCTCGGCTTCAAGCTTGTCCCACACCTTGCGAGCATCTAGAAGACTATTCACAGCTCCGAGAAGCTGCTCGTAGTGGTGGGTGGTCGCCGCGGTAGGCATGGCCAGCTTATTGGGCACGTCCAACTCGTTGAGAACGTTGGTGATGCGCATTTGCTGTTGATTCGACTTGTGAGAGAACAATTTGTTGATCTTCTCAGTGCGGAAGGTAGGTCCAGAGCCCAGACGGTCATGATGCGTAACACCATATACCACCTCCTCTTGGGGGGTGAGTTTCCGCCGCTCGGGCTTCTCCTGTTGACCCTTTTTGCTGGTGGAAGTAGGTGTCGGCGCGGCAGTAACAGTCTCGCGAGGGCCAGTTGAAGTAGCAGTGCTCTCGCGTCGTCCGGCTTCCTGAGCAACAGCAACTTGAGGAGGCCCAGGAGGAGCTGACGGGCTGGCACCTTCGAGGGGCATCAACGACTTGCGCTTCTTTGACTTATCGGCACTCATTAAATTCTGCAGCAGGTTCTGCAAACCGGCAGAAGACTTGAATGCGTTGATGTCCGTGTCCGCGCGGGGGTAGTCGAGGCGATTGTACAGTTCCCGACGTTCGTCGTTGAACCGTTCGCTGCGCGCCAAGATTCTCTTGATTTCCAGCAGCAAGGACTCCTCCTCTCGCGCCTCCTCGCGTGACCGAGTCAGGGCATTTAGTGCAAACTCCTTTCGCAGTCTCTCTTGTTGAGGGTTGAAGTGTGCCATCAGTTCGTGAAGCGCAAACTCGGGTTGTGTCATGTACTGGGCCGGCTTCTGTGCCGCCATCATTTTGGATGCCACCTCGTAGTACCGGGCCTTCAAGTCCTCCATTGAGCGGGATCGCATTACCGGCATGATAGCCTTACTCTCGTCGCCATCCGTGGTTGATTCCCCGTTGGTTGCAGGCGGATTCCACTCGTATCGGTCCCAGATCAATGGCCATCGGAGGTCGAAGTCGCGGGCAAGCCCCAGCAGGTAGTCCGTCTCGCCCTTCGTCCAGTCGCTGTTTTGAAGAGATTGCTGATATTGACCTTCGCTATACTGGGGAACCGACACCTGGACGTTGTATTTTGCGAAGGCACTATCTTCCATTTCGTCCTTTGGGTGCTGAGCATTCCCATCCGTCGTTTCCGGTACCTGCTCCTGCGAGTCTCCCTCCGCCTTGTCCCCAACCCGCCTCCAGTGTCGCAGCGTCAAGGTGGGATCATCGCGTGCGGAATTTCGAAATGGTCGTAGTTCCCATCGTGAAGCCGGCTTGCGATTAGCGAAGCGACGCTTCTTGAAATGGGTGACCTCTGGGACGATCGCAATCGGGTTGTCGCCGCCTAAGTTGTGTACTTCGCGCGCAAGGCCCTTCAAGTTTGGTCTAGGTGCCGCAGTCTTCTGTTTTTTTGCTGGTCGGGAACC
This sequence comes from Neonectria magnoliae, assembly GCA_037954305.1. Classification (NCBI taxonomy): domain Eukaryota; kingdom Fungi; phylum Ascomycota; class Sordariomycetes; order Hypocreales; family Nectriaceae; genus Neonectria; species Neonectria magnoliae. The sequence continues at coordinate 36,546 of JAZAVK010000091.1, read as the reverse complement.
TGAAGCTCCGTCGTTGAGGTTGAGCACGTCGCGGACGTCGGATGTCATAATGGCGGGCGGTCGTCGGGGATGTCGCTAAATGGCGGGTTTCATCCCAGAACCATCAGAATTGGGCTTTCTGAAGTGTTGTGATAATTTCCAAAGAAGCTCCGGCTGATATTCGTCTTGTCGAGTCTGGTTGAAGCCGGTCGAGGTTCGCCGACGCGAAATTTTGAAGTCATTGAGGTTGACGCGCAGGACTTCAATTCCAGGAGGCGTTATCTCCACGTGACCTCCACCCCTGGCGGGCCGATTTTCGAACGTGGCAGCTTCCCCTTGCGCGAGCGCCCCGACAGCTGCGCTTCGCAACCTCACACACGACACTCTCTACGACTCTCTCACGAACGATCCTCGACACGGACGAGTGCTTCAATTGCGCCAACCGAAAGCGCCTTTCACCGCCCCAGCACCTGCACCGTCCATTCTCCCGTCTCCCTCCCCCCGAAACCGCCAATATGAGGGGCCTTCTCCCGCTGCTCTCCCTCAGCGCCGTTGCCAACGCGCTCTACTTCTACATCGATGGAGTAACGCCCAAGTGCTTCTACGAGGAACTGCCCAAGGACACCCTCGTCGTGGGACACTATACTGCAGAGGAGTACGACGATCGAGTGCAGGCATGGCAGAAGCACGACGGCATCAGCATCTACATCTCCGTTGATGTATGTACACACCTGTCCCTTATTCCCCAAACCCTCGATCAGCTCCGATACGCCTCCCCCAGGCCGCCAAAGAACTGTACTAACTCTGATACCTCAGGAAATTTTCGACAACGACCACCGTGTCGTCTCTCAGCGTGGCCAGGCCTCCGGTCAATTCACCTTCTCCGCCGCCGATTCGGGTGACCACCAGATCTGCTTCACCCCCTCATCGAGTTCCGGTCGCTCAAACTGGCTGTCGATCAAGAACCCCAACGGTGGCATTAAGTTGACGCTCGACCTTGTTATCGGCGAGACCAACCAGATCGAGAGCAGCGACAAGAACAAGATCCAGGACATCACGACACGTGTCAAGGACCTGAATGCGCGACTGAACGACATCCGAAGAGAGCAAGTCTTCCAGCGAGTAAGTATACGTCCCGTCCTTCGCATTTGTGTTTATCAGTGTTCTGGGCTTTACAAGCACTGTTCCTCGAGCCGTGCCTGGATAGTCAAATCGCATGACCTGGCATATGATAGAAGCAAAGGGCTGATCACCGTTCACCCACTTAGGAGCGAGAGGCTGAGTTCCGAGATCAATCCGAGTCTACCAACGCCCGTGTCATTCGCTGGATCATTCTCCAGCTTGTCGTCCTGGGAATTACTTGCACCTGGCAGCTCTCGCATCTCCGATCCTTCTTCATCAAGCAGAAGCTGACCTAATGTAACCGTTCCGTGATTGGGTTTGATATCCATATTTCAGAGGAGCAGAGCATTACCGTAGACCCTTGGTGTCGACGGAGCAGTTAAGCGGGTTAGGGCAGTGACAGCATGGTAGTCTCTGGTTTGGGCGTCCCTTGGGTGGGATGCTAATGTTACATAAATGTGATGATACTTAGTGTGCGGTTATTGAAAAGCAAGGGGCGATGATAATATTGGCAACGCCTTTTTTTCCCATTACAAGTTGTACCTGACAAAAACTCCCTATAGTGCTCTATCTCATCTCACAAACAAATCACCAAACTTCCATTCCCGAATCCCTCCCCATACACACACGCGCTACTTCTCGCATCTGCACCCGATACAACGCGCTCTTTCGCTTCACCCCACTCTCACCGGCCCCAATGACTTCGTCTCCGCAGGAGTTCAAAGACAAGTATTATAAACAGCATCATGAGAAAGAGGAGAAAGTAACACCGAATCACCCAATGCTGCCCTGCTCCATCTCCCTGCGCCGTGCCGCGCTGAAGGTTAAACTGGTTTTAGTATAGTTTCGTGATGGAATACCAGACATAAAAAGGAAAGCCTTCCCGATTCCCAGACCTGTATCCATCGGGCAGTGTCGGTCTCTTTGAAGTAGACCGTGAATGGACACCGTCTCCCATCAGCTCCGGGGATTTCTATAGTACGTAGATGGTGCGGGCTGATTGCGACTGATGGAGATCCCAGGACCGTGTTATCGTTCGAGATTTCCCTTCGCCGTTCAAGATCCCGAAAGCTCTTGTCACCGAATGAGGCTGCTCCCTCCTCAAATCCGCTTCCGTTCAACGACAAATATTCGCCAATCAGTCATTCGCCTGCTAATCATTCCTCCGGGCGTGGGATCATCCTTGGAACCGGGTTGCCATCCGTGTGAAGATCCTGGGGCAAAATGCCACAGCAATAGATACACAAACAGTCCCGATAGCCGACGGAATGCAACTAACCACAGCACAGCGTCTTCATGAGCTTTTGGAAGCCGCTGGGCTGAGGGTCGACGGGTCGGCCGTTAGGTTGGGTTGTTTGGGTCGGCGGGCCCTGCTGGGAGGTCCTCGGCTGGGGCAGGTTCTGGGCGCTGTTCTGGAACTGGGCTTGAGTTGAGCCAGTCGGGGTAGCCATATCGCGGAGACCCCCAGCTCCGCTCCCCCGCTGCGCCGACAACGCGCCGGGGACGCTTGGCCGATCTCTCTGCTTGCCCATCTGCTTGATCGGAGACGGAGGAGGGGGTTGCGCGGCGTTTAAACGGCCGACAGTGAGGTTTTGTGCTTGTTGGTGAGAGGTGGTATTCCCGGGGCGGTGGCCGCTGTGGAGCTCCATCTGAGAGGGGCCGGGGCGCACGTTTGGGTTGTGTAGGTACGCGTTGTGGTTCTTCATGGAGTCCCATCCCTTTCCCGAATCCTTCGAGATCTTCATCCAGTCGTACTCGCCATCTTCGACCTCGCCGGTGTTCTTGAGAGACTGAGTGAAAAGCTCTCGGAGGTAGTCGTAGTCGGGGGTGTCCTCAAAGCCGAGATTTCGGACGTAGGTGAGATACTTGGAGAACTCCTCGGGAAAGCCCTCGCACAGATCCTTGATGACGGTGGTCTGCTTCTTCTCGCCAATCTTCTCGTACTTCTGCTTGTTGGTGGCAGCCTTCAGACCCTGCCAGGGAAGACCGCCGCGGAGGAAGTACAGGAAGACGTGGCCAAGGGCCTCGAGATCGTCTCGTCGGGACTGCTCACGGCCGAGATGAGTGTTGATACTCATGTAACGAGCGGTTCCAGAAAGGGATTTTCGCTCGCGGTAAGGAATGTGTTGCTTCGTCTTGGGGTCACGATATTGCTTGGCCATGCCAAAGTCGACGACGTGGATGACGCTGGAGGCCTTGGTACCGGGCCGGCCGATGAGGAAGTTGTCGGGCTTGATGTCACGGTAGATGAGGTTCTTCTCATGGATGGTCTGGACCCTTGACAGCATCTGCTTAGCGACCATCACAACAGTCTTGATGGAAAAGCGTCGGCCGCAGTGGTCGAAGAGATCTTCGAGCGAGGGACCAAGAAGGTCGATGACCAGGATGTTGTGGAGGCCTTCCTGTCCGAAGTAGTAGACATTGGGGATGCCGGCTATGGGTGTCAGTCACGCGAGAACAGGGATAGGAGTCAACGAATTTCTTACGGCAGCCGACAAGAATCTTGTACGTTCGGTATTCATCTCGAAGCTGGGGAGCATCACTCTTCCGAGGTTCCTATTGCGCATGGTTAGTCGAGCACGATGAGGAGGCTGAGATCGGGTCTCGGCAGCCGTGATGTAGTGCACTCACGAATTTGATGGCAACCTGCTGGTTGTTCAACAAATTGGTGCCCTCGAAGATGACACCAAAGGAGCCCTCTCCAATCTTCTTGCCGACCCTGTAGTGGACGCCGACGACGTTGGACGAGCTGGAAGCCATGGCGGCGTGGGGCGGTCACCGCAGGACCACCTTCGGGACGCGTAGGCAGGGGAAACGGCGGTTCGGGACGAGGCGGGGGGTATGCAATGATGGAAAAGCAGAAGCTGGAGGTGGAAAATCGATGTCTGTAAACAAAGTCGAGAAAACGGCGGTCAGCGCTGATGAAAAGCGGTTAAGTTAGAGTTCTGCAACGAGTCGAAGAGGGAAAGGGGAGATAATGAAAACAAGGACGAGTGGCGTGGCGTGCGGTTGGACGAGAGAGGATGAGGCGAGGTGCCATGCTTGTCAGGGCGTTGGGTGGGATTTTGGGGGCGCGGCAAAAGGACTCTGTGCAGGCCAAACGCAAACGCAGACGCAGCGCAGCCGCGGCCGCAGGAAGCTGGTGTACAGTAGGACGCGGACACGACTGCTCTCGCCCCTATTCGCTATAGGGCGGGCTTGGGGAGGGAAACTGGAGACGGGCAGAAGACGCAGGGCGGCGAGGGCGAGAGACAGCAAGCAGCAAACGGGCAGCGGCCACCTGGAGGTCGTCGTCGAATCTGGACCTCCCAAGCCCCAACGCACCAAGGGACTACTGATCTGCACACCACACCTCTCGCTCCGCAACGCCAACGCACCGCAGCTCCAAGGGAAACGGAATGGCACGGAACGTGTGTTGTTGTTGATTCACTCACCTGCAGACGCTCAGCAGGAAGGACGGCCGAGTCGATTCGGGTCGAAGGGACGTCCAAGTCGAGCCCCCGAGGAAGTTCGACAAGAGGCGGATGAGGATGGCGATGGCGGATGGCGGATTGGGGAATGGAGAGATGGGATGGAGGAAAGGGGAAGGGAGACGGGATGGTCGACCAGTACGAAGTACCGGGGTACCTCCCGCTACTATGTACGAACGTGGAGGTGCGGTAGGCCGAGCCAGTGGCCAGTGAGCAGAGGCCGGTCAGTGGAGAGCCCAGGGCGCAGAGGCCACCTGCACCACCACTACCAAGCCCAGCCCCAAGGGCCTAGGCCAACCCGCTCCAAGTGGACGGCCGGTTGCAGCGGGCTAGCCGGTACCTTTGCGGAAGTACCGCCTGTCGCGGAGACTGGGGATCCTTGGGCCGCGCATCCCACACCGAGTTTCGCCGTCTGCGCACTGTGGGCGCTGCTGGTCCAGGCACGACGAGCCGGGCCTTGTCAGTCGTTGCTCCGGGGCCACAGCCAAGCAACCACCACGGCTAAGCCGGTTCTCACAGTGCGCATTGCCAGAAGCAACACCCGCTTCCGCGACATCGAACACGCCAAGCAAGGCGGGTACCTGGCACAAGGGTACCTCCCGTCCCGGCAAGGATACTGGGCAAGGTACCTGAGGTGAGCTCCCAGTCCGGGCATGGGCAAAGTAGATTTGTTGATGGAGCCCGTACGAGTCAATAGCTTTGTTGGACCTCAGACACTTGCTTTCCCACTGTCAAAAAGCAAGCCATCAATGCAGTACATAGTACTTCGTACCTCGGTTTGCCTCTCCATCGCCGTCAAGTCAATCTCTTGAGGAGCTTCTCCTCTTGGGTCGCTTGGGAAATCCGCATGGATGGACAGGCCGAGCCGAGATATGGCTCTGCTCACGGACCATCCAGGATCAACTGGGGGATGGGATAGAATGGGATGAGATGAGATGCGCTCGACGTCTGCTAATTGTCATGGCACTGTCCAATGTCTCCTGTCCTCCGTGATCCGTCCTCTCTCAACCTCAGTTGAATCCCCCCGGTCGGCCGCTTGACTCGGGCGCTGTCCACTGAGGCGGTCCCGAGTGGAGACCTCGCAACGGCAGGCCCGGGGTACCTCAGCCGCGGTGCAATCTCCCAGCCTCTGCGCAGGTACCTGAGCCGGCAAAACAGGCGCGAGTCGTCTCCCCGTGCGAGACTCAAAAGAACCAGAGCAGACGCGCCGGGCAGCCAGCTGGGGAGAGATCCGCGACGACCCCGGGAAAGCGCCCTGCACCTTTTTTTTTTTTTTTTTCAAATTTCAATCTCCTTCCGATGGATAGGAAACCAGATGGGATGGGTCGACGGCGCGCGCGGGCCCGGCTAGCTGCAGTATGCGTCGCGCTGCGTTGCCGCAGAAGAAATAATGCTTTGAATTTCGACTTTGACATTCACATTGACTTCGATTTCGATTTCGATTTCGATTTCGTATCTGCTCGGCGGGGACCTTCGTGGGCCATGGAACGAAGCGCATGGGAACCGGCCCGTTCTGCATCCCTCACCGCACCCTCACGCCGCCAACGCACCGGATGAGGCTCTATCGTGGACCGCATAAGTTGCGCACCGCGTACCACGTTGTACTCCCTACAGATGCATTAGGCCGGTCGGGTCCAGAGGAGGCGAGCAGCCACGACAAGCGCTATTACAGGTCGCGCCAGAGACTCGAGACGTTGCTAGCTAGCGCCCGTCCGTGAATCGAATTCTAGCCCCCATCGGCGGCTCCATCAGGCCCCATGTGCGGCATCTGTCTCTGCCAGTTCGTGCCGGCAGGTACATTTCAAGGCTTCACGTACAACAATGTAACTATACGAATACCCAACTCCTATCGCCTGATCCGTCATCTGCCTTCAGGCCCCATCCGACACGGGGTCAAACCACGGGAGGATGCGCCAGAGTCCCACGGTTCCCTGCTGGCCCCTCTTCCCGGGCCCAGCCATACAGTGTACTCGGCCAAGAAGAGATGGGATATCCTCTTGCCGGGTTCCCACGCCAGAACCGATTCTCTCCTTAAGTTAGGCCCCCTTGGGCGAGACGGGCTGAGGGGGACGGCTCTCGTGCCCACTAAGCAGACGCTGAATGCGCTGCACGACCGTATCCACCTCCTTTTTCGGGATCCCGTCCCTCCCTTCAAGCCCCCTAAAAGAGTGTGCCATTGACAGACGGGCCAACAGTTCTCGATCAGACTCCATCTGATGCCCACAAGATGAACCAACAAGTGCTGCATCACAACAAATCTCTCCCTGGCCAATTGACCTCATTATACAATCGAGGCCCAGAAAATAAAACTGCCGGCTCTACCAAAGCATGTCAGACTGTCTCCATTCCTGTCCCGTCTAGCCATTGGCTTCTCTTCTCCGATTATTCACATGGCCAGGCATTGTGCGTGGCGTTCCAGTGTGCGTAGCATGATTCATGTCTCTCATCCGAGACACAAGGTTTTGGCCTTCACTTGGCCCTATAGCCTTCGACGACTCAGGAACAACCTACAATCCAGTGTCGTTTCAGAACCGCTTTTGCGAGCTAGTTATTGCTTCTCGGGGTCCACGGTCTCGGGGTGAATTCTCAACGTCCACATCACCAGCGGCTTTGCCGTAGTCGTACCATGCCCAGGAATGGAGCGGCTGAATCGTAACGCCTTGTCTGAGCCTCAACGGGTGGCATATTGGCAAGACAAGTCTGTACCAGCCACTACACTCGTGAATCATGTTCCTGTTGCAAGCCTCCAAGACTGTAAGTGCTTCATCGGGAGTCCGATCCGTTCAATGCTTGATTATCGCTATCCATCACATATACATAGTAGTATAGAATAATACAGCACGCCTGGGGGAGAAAGTAAGCTGGGTGATCAAGTTCTCGCTTTCGGAGATTTGGTCCCCATTTAAAGTTGGCTAATATCCGGGGCAAGCGCCAATTCGGCGCCTCACCACTTTGTATTGTCGTGGCCGGCCAATCAACCGCCGCCTCCCTCATCTCATTCAGTACCGCAGTGTGAGCCTAGCCAATTGTGAGAACCAACCGACAAAGAAAAATACTGAATTTTTGTGTTATTCATTCCTGATCTGTCTGTTTACTTTGCATTGGTCAAGCCATGCATGGATCATCACCATTCGAGCTCGGCTTGTTGACTACCTCCTACGTACACAGTGCCTTTGTAAGGATGTTGGTTTTGAGATCGTGTAGAAGAGGCGCCATAATCCTGCGTTTAAACTATATATTACGAACTAGATTGGTAAGCAGACTGGATCGAATGTTGGGAAGATAGCTGATATGTCTAGACTGTTAATCAAGAAGTCGCCTCTTTCCCCGATGATTCCGATTGATCAGAATATCCTGCAATGTTACACATCAGGTTAAGATAGCTGTAAGACGGGCTTACAACAAGGAACCATTGCATGCATCGGTGCTTTATAAATCGAATGTGTTGTAGAGACAAGTCTTAGATACCTAGACATCTGCTACGTCCGAACTAGATCAAGCCTTTGGTACAGGGTAGCTTCCCCTCACTGGCAACGGGTGAGATGAATTGTCAAGTATTGACCTATTAGTGCATCTTACGATAATGGTGTTAACCTTGGTAGTAATAAAACAGAAACTAAAGAGCCTGCAAAAACCGTGTAGTACAAAAAGTTAACGTCTTAAAGTCGTGTTGTTGAAACACCGCATTCGCCGACTTCGGTACAAGTCAAGACACTCCCGCACCACCCTCCACCAATAACCCTGGGAGGTAAGTCGACACTAGAACTATATTACAAATGCAACAAACTAGCTGCATCTGCTGCCAGTGTGACGCACAAGTTGACGGGGTCAGTTGCAAGAATTACCCCGTTGAGGTTGCCGGATGGATCCAAGCTCGGAGTCGTTCCAGCATCGGAAACCAGTAGCACGAGCTCATGTGCTATCCCCGACCGGAAACCAGCCACTCGGTCGTTGCAGCAGCCTCAAGGAAGCCAAGCCACCTACACTGCTGCTCACCACTTCATAACATCCAGATGGTGCTGTCACCGCTTTGGTCGTCGTCGACGTAACAGACAGGGTGGGGGAGGGGCACATCGCACACCATTGCCCCGCATGAGCTTCCTTGTATGGGAAGTCCAAGCTATCGGCCCACGTTCTGGTTGCGATGCGAGCAACTATAAAAGCCTCGAGAGGGGGACGACCTGGATCCTTTCGTCAACACCGGTCCCTGTTCTCAGCATCTTGTGATTCCGCTTCCCTCCATCCCCATATCTCGTCCAACACCACCAACCTCCACCATGTCTAAGCCCGATGATGTCCCGGAGATGACCTACCGGTTCCTCGGCCGGTCTGGTCTCCAGGTCTCGGCCATTGCTCTCGGCGGATGGTTGACCTACGGTGGCCATGTCGATAAGCGTAAGACTCCCACAGTCTTGTCGGAGATATGTCCTGCGTGCGGTGCTAACTCCGAATAGAGGCCACCTTCAAGTGCATGAAGGCCGCCTACGACTGCGGAGTCAACTTCTTCGACTGTGCCGAGGTTTATGCCGGGGGCGAGTCTGAGATCGTCATGGGAGAAGCCATCAAGGAGTTCGGATGGAAGCGTAACGATCTGGTCATATCAACAAAGGTATATATGTCCATGTCTGTCTGTTGAGAATATCATGAGTTGACACAGCTGGCCTTGATAGCTCTACTGGGGTCACGCCTTTGGCGACAACCCTGTCAACAACAAGGGTCTTTCGCGGAAGCACATCATCGAGGGTACGGACTTTGCCCTCAAGCGTCTGGGCCTCGAGTATGTCGACCTCATCTACGCCCACCGACCCGATCGCCAGACTCCAATGGAGGAGATCGTGAGGTCGTTCAACCACATCATCAACACCGGCAAGGCGTTCTACTGGGGCACCTCCGAGTGGAGCGCCGACGAGATCGCGCAGGCCTGGCGCTTCGCCGACAAGCTCGGCCTGATCGGCCCCGTCATGGAGCAGCCGGCCTACAACATGCTGGACCGTGTCAAGGTCGAGAAGGAATTCGACAACTTGTATCGCGAGGTCGGCCTCGGCCTGACCGTCTTCTCGCCCATGAAGCAGGGCATCCTGTCGGGCAAGTACAAGGACGGCATCCCCGAAGACTCGCGCTTCGCCCAGACCAGCATCGAGTTCATCAACGGCTGGTGGAAGACGACCGGCAAGGAGAAGTGGGACGGCATCGTCGAGACGGTCAACAAGCTGCAGCCCATTGCCGAGAAGCTCGGCGTCAAACAGAGCCAGCTGGCCCTCGCCTGGGTGCTCAGTAACAAGAACGTCAGCTGCGCCATCACCGGAGCCAGCAGCGCCGACCAGGTGTACGAGAACGTCAAGGCCGTCGCCATCGTCGACAAGTTGACTCCCGAGATCCTCAACGAGATTGACGAGATCCTCAACAACAAGCCTCCGGCATGGCCCCAGCGATTCTAAGTGTTTCCCCACACAAAGCGGATGCTGCGGAACAGGAGGAATCAAAAGGGAATAAAATAAGATAGAAAATGTGAAATAAACCTCCCCTCGGAGATACAAAAATCAGCATGCAAGTGATAGGCGGACGTTGGCCGAAAAGCGTTGAGCAGTGTAAGTAAGTGGGAGAGCTTTTGGTTCCAATGACAAATCATAATCGTATGTGCTGCACTACCTGCTTGTAGGGCCTCAAGCTTACTGCTTATGTTCCTATATATGTGGCTTCCCGCTCTGGAATAGATTCTCATCGCAACCTTCACATCGCAACCATGACCTCATCCAAGCTTCTGAGTCGGTTTCAGTGGGCCAAGTCGCCCCTCATCATCAACGCGCCCATGGCCGGGTCTGCAACCCCGCGCCTCGCGACGGAAGTGAGCAAGGCCGGTGGCTTAGGTATCTCCCCAATCCTTTTCTAGGGAGTGAGACATGTAAGCTGATATCGTGGTGAGGTCTTCTTGGGTCAATCTGGGACCTTGGCGCTGATGCGTCCCAACTGTCGAAACTCGACGCTGATCTGGGCGAGGCTCGCACGCTCCTTGGAGACGACCTGCCTGCGAGCAGTCCGATTCAGATCGGCGCGGGCTTCATCACGGGCCACCCCTCGATGGCGACCTTTGCAGACACGGCGCTGCCCGTCGTGGCAAAGCACCGTCCCGCAGCGGTATGGCTGTTCGCGCCCGATGGCGACCTGAAGCCTCACCCGGCCATCGTCAAGGCCCTCAAGAGCCTCGACCCGGCCGCCACGGTCTTTGTCCAGGTGGGCAACGTGGCTGCGGCGAGGGAGGCTGTCGACGACGGGGCAGACGTGGTTGTGGCTCAGGGCGTGGACGCCGGCGGCCACCAGTTCCGTCAGGGGACGGGCATTGTGGCCTTGGTTCCCGAAGTGAGGAATATGCTGGAGGACGAGTTCCCGGGAAAGGACGTGGGTCTCGTGGCTGCGGGAGGTATCGTCGATGGGAGGGGTGTTGCAGCGGCGTTGGCCTTGGGTGAGTCTCGGAGTAGCTGTCTACGTGTTGGTCGACGGAGTGCTGATTATTCGCAGGCGCGGATGGGGTCGTGATGGGAACAAGGGTAAGTGTCGTTTTATCCTTTTACTGGAACGAGACTCATCTAATATAGTTCACCGTTGCCTTCGAGTCGACTTACTCTGAACACGGCAAGGAAACCGTCCTCAAAACTGTTGATGGTGGAGTGTCAACCTTGAAGTACTCATCCATCCCTCGCATTGAATCCTCCGCTGTCGATACTGACAACACCCAGATCGCCTTTTAACGATCAGATCAACAAGATTGACTTATGGGGTCCCCTCTACGACGGCCGAGCCGTCATCGGGCCCATCCATGAAAAGTTTCTTGCCGGAGCATCCCTGGAAGAGTGCCAGAAGAGTCTGAAGGAGGACTATTCCGAGGAAGAGGGGAGGAAGATCACTCGCACTTGGGCGTAAGTTGCACATTTTCAAGCTGGCAATCTCGTCGCATTTACTAATGTAAACAGGGGAGCTGGCGTTGGACTCGTGAAGAAGGCACAGGCTGCTGGTGATATTGTTCGCGAGGTGCAGAAAGAGACTGTGGCGACTATTCAGCGTCTAGCAGGTCTGGCATGATCGCCGAGGTCGGTGGAATGACCATGCAGAATGCCCTTGGTGCGCATTGAGACGGAAGATTGAAGGCTGAGTGTGGGGTTATGGCCAGTTTTCGACCCGCCCCAGCGTGTATTCGTCTATATGTACTCGCATACAAGCAATGGTACGGATGACAGAACAGCAAAAAGTGATATCATACAAATAAGCACACCTGCGAAACTCCCACCCCTCACAACTTGGCCTTGGTCTGGGCCTTCTTCAGAATGGGGTCCAGCTTGGTGGCCTTCATGACATCGCCCGTGACCTTCAGCTTGCCCGACATGAAGAGGCGCTGGGCGTTGGCCTTGCCCGTGACGAGCTTGCCGAAGTCCTCGTCGGAAAGCGACAGCGTAACTGTGTAGAACACGTAAGTATAAGCTAAACCGTTGAGGACGAACATGGATCCGCCATCGCAGGGGTTCGCAACCCCCCCCCCAAAACAGCGACGCGTCTCATCCGCACGTACCATTGGGCTTTTCGCCAGTGCCCGTCGCGACCTGGCCCGACTCCTTGAGGTCGATGTGCCAGCTCTCCGTGTCGCCGGCCTTGTTCTTGAGGGTGAAGGCGTAGACGCCCTTGCCCTGCTTGATGGCGTCCTTGCGGTCCGCATCGCTGGCGTTGATTGCGGCGTGGATGGCGTCAAAGGCGGCCGAGGAAGGGAAGTTGTCTGCGGCGCGAAGGGGTTCCCGTCAGTTCAGGACAGGTCTGGAGGGGGAGGTTTGCGCTGCGCCCGAGTCATGACAGCGGACGGTTGTTTCTTCCCTACGTACCGTTCTTGAGAGACATAGCAGCGACGCGAATTGATGATCAAGTTGAGAATCGGGATTTAAGGAACTTCGACAATGCAGTATTCGCAGACAAATAGGGGGCGATTGCGTCAGAAATGCGATGTGCGTATGAAGATGCAAAAGCGAAATGTGTGAGGGGAGTTGCCCGTGTTTAAATGCGAGCGTTGGTGTTTTCTTGGGGGGGGGTTTCGCGAATGTCCGGGGTCGTTGCATGTGATGCGAGCCTCGGCGATGGAGCTGGAGAGCTCCATGGCTGACATCATGTGCTTTTTCCCTTTTTCCCCACAGTCCACACACGACCCCCGATAGATCTGGATCTGGGCGTGCATTGGGATAACTCGTGACGGGCAGATGCAATTCGACAGTATGGAGTGAGGTAGCTTGGAAACGTAGACTGTACTGTTGTCTGTGTTGCCATGTTAGTACAGTACACATCTCACGCCTGCAGCTCTTCTCTCAGTCACCTCTAGCATGCAACCCACCCTCCGAACCATCGCATCGGATGCCGAGCTACAATACCATTCTACTACGGAAGTGGCGCACGTGCAGGCTGTACTGTATGGTCAACTCGCGCCAACCAACGGGAATAGAAGACGCTACTCAGTATGAACAGAAATCATCTATAGTACACCGCCGGCAGGAGAGATCTGAATAAGAGTGCCATTCTATGCGAGTGGCATCCCATGTACATACATCGTGATGGTACATCACCGGGATATGGGTAGACGAATAGTAGCAAAATGATTTTACAGTGTTTTGTTGGAGCCTTGGCGTGTTTGGCAGCTCTCGTCACTTCATAGCACCGGCCGCAATCTCCATCCTCATCTTCCCTTACAGCTGCCATTCAGGCACGCCAAAGTCTCGATGCTGGGGCCAGTTCTCGGGTCTGCAGAAACTCGTTAGCTGTATTCTCATCACCCATCCTCGCCTTGCACACGTACCTCGTCAACAGCAAGACGGCCATCCGACGTCTCCTCTCCACAATGTCCTCCGCCGCGGTCAACCGTAACCAGTCCCCAAACCAACTTCTCAGTTCCGTCTCGCTTTTCCCAAGGGTATCGATGCCCCGATCCACACAGGCCAGCCGCAACTCGTCGTATTCCAGCCCCGTCGGTCCGCCGTCCTCGACAATATTCTTGTCGTCGCCCTCCAAGAAGGCCATGCGATATTTGCCCTTGGCCAGCCACATGCCCGGCGGCGTGAAGCCCAACTTGTCCCACATTGCTCCGCTGATGTGCAGGCTCTTGAGGACGTGGGAGCGAGCCACCTCGGGCGTAACTCGGGGACTGAGCACGCCGTGGGGATACTTGTTCTCGAACTCATCAAACGCCGCCTTTCGACGCTGCTCGCCCTTCTCGAGAGCCGCGAAGATCTGGGTTGGTATCCTGCAGGTGTACGGCACCAAGTGGTCGACATAGGCAACCACTATGACAGTGAGCTCGCCGATGGCGATGAGCATGAGTCCGAAGATCGGGAGCCGGATCATGTCGTGCCGCACTCGCCACAAGAGCACCCAGTCCGCCCGTGAGAAGGTTCGCGGCACGTAGTAGGGTCTGAATATCGACGGTCGGTCGTCATTCGGAGTCCGCTGGAGTTTCTCACGGAGCAGGCGACGACTCGCCAAGACATTCTTCAGGCCATTCTTGTAGAACGTCAAGTAGCCCTTTCCCAGCTCAAAGTAGTATTTCGGGGCAGACTCGTAATCTCTGCGGCGCGGCAGCGTGAGCGGCGGCGGTCGAGACACGGCAGGCGGGTTGACGAGGGGATTGGAGGTTTTGGGGCCGTCATTGTGAATGAACCGCGAGGGCGCCACGGCGACGACGGGCGCGGCGTTCGAGGCCGGCGTACGGAGGCTCGGGGGCCAATGGCCGACGGTATGAAAGTGTCGTCGCGGAGCGTACGCGCAGTACCGCCATGGCGTTCGGCAGTTCATTGCATTGGCGGGTGTGTTCGATGCGAGGGCGGAGATGGAGGAAAGTTTTGGTGCTGGCGACACCAAATTCAAGGCAGCACGGTGCGTCATTGGTTCCCAGGTGTTGGTGCCCAGGCTCGGTAGCTTCGGGAGTACTGCCGAGACGGAGCTCGGAGGTACCTGCGCCGGAAGAGCCCCAAACAAGTCCGCTTTTCCACTGTCAACTGCGAGCGCCTCTTGTTATTGATCCGGTGGCTTGGATGGATATTCTTCATATGCTGCACAAGCATAGGTTGCCACTTGGGAATGGAGTACAAAGCTCAAAGGACGGAGAATTCTGCATGTATCCTGGGTTCGGAATTATGGGTAATCGACCCATCATCACATTGAGAACCCCCCGGACTTACTCTGCAGGAACCAGGAGTTACAGGACGAAGATTCTTTCTTATCATACTGGTTCATCTTCATAGTAGGAGTGTGGTTTGATCAGGACACACACTACGAGCCGGGATGTAACCATTGGTTGCTCCAACCGTTTGTGTGAGCTGAGACCAGCTACTTCGGTGGCTCAACCTGCACGTGTAATTCATGGCATCGGACGAAGTACACTTGGGATAAGCATGCTTCCGGTAAAGCATGCATGCCCATCCCATGCCAAAAAGCTTGGGTGAGTTTGGGCCATTGTGATGGATCCAACCGCTGGCATCAATACCGCTAAAATTGCATAGGCAGCCAACACTTTGCGGGGTGGTTAGTAATAACAGGGAGCAGCAACTCATCAGAGCTGTGATAATTTCAACTGAAAATTGGATACCGGTGCAGCAGTAACCCTAATTGCCCAAACAACCCATTAGCGCAGAAGCTGTGGAACAGAGCCATTCTCAACTCTCTAAAAGACCGCTCAGTTTCGAGACGATATAATGGTATCCCCCCCTATGCTGACGGTGATGATCCTGGCGCTATTGGGAGGCTAAAGGCATGGAAACAAGCTTACCAAGCTGCCTGAATAGGTACACGCCGATGCGTCCAACTTCGCTGAAGGCGTCACGAAGGAGGATGCCTACAAGCAAGTTCTGGTGCAGGCCGAGGGTCTCTTCATTGGCCAGCGCAACTGGGTTTGATTTGCCCTCTTCCTAGACTGGGGTGGTTAACTTCTTGGCTTACGCTCTGGTTTCCTTCTGCACAGGTCTGGTGAGCAGTCATACCCGGCGCGAATTGACAAACGTGGTTCCTGACCAAGTCTCAGTAATCTTGCAAACGCCGCGTCTCTTCTGTGGCATGCCTATAAGTCGATGGGTGCGCCGAGCACAGAGGTGAACTGGGCAGGTGAGTGCCGGTCAAACCATGCTTTGCCAAGATGCTCACCGTGGACCAATGTCTTTTCACTCATAGGATTCTACGTGCTGGACAAGTCCTCGCAGGAGCCGCAGCTCATCCTCGGACCCTTCCACGGCAAGGTAGCCTGCCAGACCATCCAGTTCGGGCGAGGAGTGTGCGGGACCGCGGCGCAGACCGGGACGACCCAGCTGGTCAAGGATGTGGACGCGTTCCCGGGGCACATTGCGTGCGACGGGGATAGCAAGAGCGAGATCGTGGTGCCGATTCTGGCGGAGCAGCCCGGCGACAATGGGGAGAGGAAGGTTGTGGCAATTATCGACATCGACTGCGCCGTGTTGGATGGATTTGATGACGTTGACAAGGCGCACTTGGAGGACCTGGCCGCGCTGCTTGCGAAAAGCTGTGACTGGTAGTCGGTCTGGCCGAAGGATTTCTATGAGGGTTTCCAAAACGCAGATCAATCGTTGTTTACATTCTTTCTGGATGTCTTTTGTCTCTCTCTTCTGCGACTTAAGCGGCTCATCTTGAGAGCGGTGCCAAAATTGAGTGTCCCAGGGCTTGTGGGCCATTAGCTTGCATCTCGACGAGAATATCTCGAAACATGACTTTGCTTCTTACGTTCGCAGCCAGCGTCCCACTTTCAATGCGAATGGATACCTGTGTCCGATTCTAGAAGCCAGCACAGGTGAAACCCGAATACGGACGGTGTAAGTGCATAACTTACAGAAGAGCAATGCGGCGTAGAGTGAAATGCGAGACTAGACGCCGAAGCTGAGGACGGACGGGGCTGCAATCGGGGGCGTCTCTAGCCTCAAACGATGCCATTCGTGGAATGGAGCTCTGTCTCCAATGGCAACATGTCGTCATTGGAACAACCCACGATCTGGTTCCTGACGGCGGTTGGAGGCATGGCAACTTGGGTTTGGCCTGGAGACGATGATAGGGATGCGATTGCGGCTGTGAGTCTTGAGTGTCCTAGAGAGTCTTTTCGTAGCTAATCGCATCCGCAGGCAATATCCAACTCCTCAGCATCGCAAGACACCACCACCACTCATGATTCCAGAAATTAGGGCGAGCGGGCTCATGCAACTTCATCGTCGCCCTGGCCACGGTTAAGCTCGAAACCAGGAACCTAAACACCGGCAGTGGAGCCGTGGACCCCAGGGCCTTCCGCACGGAACAGAGCTTTCCCACCTCATCCACTCTCCCCCACAGAAATCGAGATCGGGCCATCGTCGTTGGTTCGTGTCGCTGGTGTTCGGGTTCGGTTCTGAACTTCTGTCGTCTCCCAGGATACGCGGCCAGCCTCCACCATTTGGCGCTAAAGTGTGATGCCACGGTCACGGCCGTTAAGCGTTAAGACCAGGGGACATGAGGGAAACCTTACTGCGTAGTAACGCCAGGTACGGATGCTGGTAGTCGTCACCCCATGGCTTGGCAATGGCTCGGCCGGAGAATTTCAGCTCCTCCTAGGCTTCTCTCGCACTCTCGCACTCGCTGTGGCTGTGAAAAGTAGCCACATAGCAGCGAGGACCCCCTTCGGATTTACTCGTATCGACATGTACTTTGTACCCAAATGCACTGTCCGTATGCTCTCCGTACTCCGTATAGACTACATTTGACGCGCACTCCTGTTGCGAATGCACCATGGCGGTGCAACTTGGCCCCGCCGTTTATGAGTATTGGATCGACCCGTCAGATATTGACACCCATGTCTGCAAGCTGACGAGGGGGGAGACGAGAAAAGAAGTAAAATGCCAGGCTGGCTGGGCGAATCAGGCCTGTCCGATCCCCTGAATACCATCGACAGCCCCTCCCTCGATGTCGCCTTGGCTGAGTCTGTAACCATTCCATCGTCGTTGATCCCGCCATGCCCAGTGACGGGCCACGCTGACAGCCTGCCAACGGCCACTGGGCGATCCGCGGATACAAAGAACCCTGGCAGCGCCCCTGGAACTACGCAGCTCCCCCCTGTAGCTCAGTGGGTGGTGGCTCCCAACTGCCCGACACAACCCCTGCAGCAGCCTGCGCCAGCCCCCCTCGTTTTCAGCCCAGCCTCCCGCAGCGGCCCACTGCTCGCCAGGCCCTTACCGCTTTCGGGGCCCCAACCACACGCAAGCCTGGGCTGTATAACGCTACGACATCCGGACCCGTCGCACGCGCTGGGCTGCGAAACAAGGCCCCTCCATTCATCCAACCAGCCCTCCATCTCTCAATAACAATAACGTCCTCCAGCTGGTTTTGGTCCAGCCCAGTCCAATCCAGTGCTAACTAACTAACTAACTACTGCAGCTCATTCTATTCCCGCCTCCGCGCCGCCTCTTGTCTTGTTCTTGGCCTGTCTTATCTTGGCCCTGTCTCGTGTTTCCTGCATCCGTCACGCATTCTCTCCTCGCACACACTCCCTCATTGTCTGGCCGCCTTCAGTCTTTCTTGACTCCCTTGTTTCTTTTATTTTCATTATTATTGTCGCCATTGTCTGTCTCGACGTCCCTCACTCCGTCTACAACAACCGCATTGTCGATCTTTACACACCACAACCGAGTCGGAGTCAAGACGGGTGCTGCCGATGTAAACAAAACAACCCTCCCATCTCGAACTTTACGACCCCCTCCCGTGCGGTGCGCGACTTCGTCATGTCGACCAAGGCCAAGTCCCACCCTCTCAATGGCGTGCACACGGCGGGTATCTTTGCCGACTTGTCCGTAGACGGGCCGGTCGTCGGAACCCTCGTCGCTATCGTCGATCGAGCCAAGAACTTGCCCAACCGCAAGACCATCGGAAAGCAGGACCCCTACTGTGCTGCCAGGCTAGGCAAGGAAGCAAAGAAGACTACCACAGATATCCGCGGCGGGCAGACGCCGAAATGGTAAGTCTTGTGGCTTGGGCGCGTCTGGCTGAGCTCCAACTGATCATTCCGCCTCTAGGGACCAGGAACTTCGGTTTACCGTCCACGATTCCCCGGATTACTACCAGCTCAAAATCTCCATCTTCACCGACGATAAGAAGACCGATCTGATCGGCGAGTCTTGGATCGACCTCAGAGGCATCATCATCCCCGGCGGTGGTCAACGAGATGTTTGGCAGACGCTCAGCTGCCGAGGAAAATACGCCGGCGAGATCAGAATCGAAATCACCTACTATGACTCGCGGCCCAAGCCCGAGAAACCTGTAGTGGTGAAGCCAAAGCAGCCCGCTCCCACCGAGCCAGAGCATGGCTCTGTCAAGCAGAGGACGCCCGTGAAAAGGCGCCCTCTGCCATCGGACCCAGTCACAGGCGAAGCCCCCCCAACGCCAGCTGCCCCTCCGCCGGCACCTGAACAAAGCACTCCACCGCCTCGAGCACATGCAAAGCAACTGTCCCACGGAGGCTTCATCCCTAATCAGTCTCCGCTGCAGATGGTAGAGTACACTACGCCTCCCTCGCACCGTACCCGTCAGCCAGAGCATCACTCGCCTTCGCCAGTTACGCCTCAGGAGTATACCACCCCTACTCGCGGCGAGGCACCACGGCAGTCACGCCGTTCCATGAACCCTTCTTACGACGAATCCCCGAGACGCATTGAAGACCGGGAATACAACCAGCAGTATCCTATGCAGCAGCAGCAGCAGCAGCAGCAGGAGCAACAATTGGATCACCGGGGCTCATACGCTCCCCAGCAAGATGCTTATGAAGTATCGCTGATGGACGACCCCAGGCAGCTTCCCCCTGCGGAAGATGATCGTCCACCACCACCGCCGGCGCATCGGAGCAGACACAACAGCGGAGGCCAGGAGCTTGTGCCGAGAAGCACCTACGATGCGTCGCCACCAAAGCCTTTACACCCCATGAGACACGATGTTCTGAGGAGCGAAGCTCACAGGCACTCGATGCCCTCATACCCAGGCCGACCAACGTTCCGAGCTTACGACTCGGCACCTGTCTCGAATACAGCTGCCCCTCCCACTTACGATCCCTCACCAAGGCATAGTTCGTATGATGCGAACTACGACCCCCATCACCGGTCGATGCAGCCTACGGTGGAGGACGCGCCTGAATCACCAAACTCATACCCGAACACCTACAGGCACAGTGTTGGGGCACGGCAACAACAACAGCAAGACGAGCTGGGATTCGATGACTCTCCAGCCCCCCTGGCCCTGGGTCGATCGCCAGGCGGGTCTCCATTCCGAGACGATCGCTCACCATCGCATGGGTACCAGGATCAGAATCCATACCAAATCGTTGCCATGTCGCCATCTCATGCCCGAGACTATGCTCGGAGTCCTGGCCAAGAGCAAAACTCTTATGATCAGAATTCCTATGCTCAGGATTCTTACCAGATGGTGGCTGCATCTCCGTCACACGGCCGAGACTACTCGAGGAGCCCGGGTCAAGACCAGAACTCTTACGATCAAAACTCTTATGATCAGAACCCATACCAAATGGTAGCTGTATCTAAATCTCATGAACGAGACTACTCTCGGAGTCCGGGGCAGGATCAAAATTCTTACGAGAAGGACTACTCTCGAAGCCCAGGACAAGATCAGAATTCTTATCAACTGGTGCACATACCATCTCATGGCCGGGAAATTTCCAAAAGCCCAGGTCAAATTTCTTACCACTCGCACAGCAGCCAGAGCCAACATTCGGGTCACCACATGGAATTGGAAACTCGGCAGATACAAAGCTCATCTAGCCATGGGATTCCCGGGATGCCAGCTTCCCTCGTCCCAGGGTTAGATCCAAGTCTCTCCCAAGAGATAACAGATGGCATCTATGAAGATCGCCGCTCCGATAGGCGGAACCACTCACAAAGCGTGTCAACGCCTTCACGAGGTCGCGCACGAACGGAGTCTTATCAGCAGGGTTACAATGAATCCGCAGACATGTCTCAATACGCTATTCAACCATACAACCGAAGGGCCATCACGTATAATAATGGACCTGAGCCCCCGGCGACGCACACTCGAGGCGTCTCTCCCAATCCTCGAACAAGCCCCAACCCCCGGACTAGCCCCAATCCTCAACACACTATCCGACGGAAGTCGGTCAGTCCTGCACCCCCGCCGACAGAGACTAGGAGATTGTCTGGAGTCCCATTCGGACCCGACTCGTATGATGCGCTCAACTCCAGCCTTGTATCAGTCAAGGACGGGAATAGTCCTACGCCGGATTACATGAAGCCCGAGCCGAAGAAGATCATAACTTACGATGGGCGGGAAGTTGACCCATCCGATCACCTACCTATCGAGTCATGGGCGCCGGAGCCCGAGCCGAAGCACAAGGAAGCTCCAGAGCCACGATCGCGACCGGCCCTATCCGGAGCTCAGCCTCTACCACCCACTACTCGCAGGATTCCTCGCGCTGGCCGCCATAGCATGTCCGCCACTCTTCCTTATGGAACCCCTGACGAACCGCGCACGCCCCCAGCGCCTGCCAGTGCAGGCCGAACTCGCCTCCAAAAGCGAAACCCGGCCTCTGTGGGAAACTCTCCGGCAGCCGTCAGCCCTCTGGCACCGATCTCAACGGACAACTACCGTGACAGGCAGAGCCCATACACCCCCACCCGAGGTCTGCCACGTGCGAGTACTTGGGATCACCAGAATGAGAACAGGGCGCCACAGTACGGCTCTGCTCCTCCGGTCCCAGCCAAGGTGCCACTTCCGCTCATGAGCGGGGCGAACGGCAGCAGCCACGAGCTGGCGCTGATGGAGGAGATGCAGATGATTGATATCGGTTCGGGGAGGTCGCGCCGCAGGGGTGGTTACTGAATAAATGAAAGAAATGAATGAGGGACTGGAATGTACAATACATGAAGGGAACGGTTTGAAAGGCGTTTATATACTATATACGGGAAAGGCAGGAAGGACTAGGATACGGGGATATTCTACGTACGGATATGTGAGCTAGTTATGAACTATGCAAATCATTATCCGTCACACCAATTGCTTTCAGTTTCAAAGTCCTCGACATCTATTGAAGTCCGTCTGTTTAGTAGTGTTGGTACTGTAATCAAGATGGCTGTGGTGGAGGCCGAACGCGTGCACTAGCCTTAATACGGCTAGGCCAAAAGCCCCGCGGTGGACTTCCGCTGCCAGCCATCCCGTCCTAATCCTAATCTTATCGGCCGGGCTGAGAAAAAAAAAAAAATATCACAGCCAACTGCCATTGACCTCGAAACCACCACCACCGAACACCAGCAATCACCATCAGGAACATGGCAGCTCAGGTGGGCCCTCTGCCACAGCTCAAGCTGCCCTCGGGGCCGTCGCCGGTCACCGCAGAGCAACGCTACTGGAAGACGTTCAAGAACCAGCTGCTGATCACGTCGCCGACCGCGTACCCCGTCGTCCACATTTCCTCCAATAGCGACTCGTTTGCTGTCACGACGGGAACCCGCATCCAGATCTACTCGAACCGGACGCGCAAGCTGCTCAAGACCATCACGCGCTTCGGCGACGTGGCGCGCAGCGGAGAGATCAGGAAGGATGGGCGCGTTCTGGTGGCTGGTGACGATACGGGCAAGATGCAGGTCTTCGACGTCAACTCGAGGGCGATTCTCAAGACGTGGACCACGCACAAGCAGCCCGTCTGGACGACCAAGTTCTCCCCGACCGAACTCACGACCCTCCTGAGTGCCAGCGACGACAAGACCGTCCGCCTGTGGGATCTCACGAGCAATGATCCTGTCACGACGTTCGTCGGCCACGGCGATTACGTCCGATGTGCAAACTTCATGCCCGGCACCATATCCAATATGATTGTCTCGGGAAGTTACGATTCCACGGTGAAGCTTTGGGATCCAAGGACAGGGAGCAACACCGCTGTCATGACCTTCAAGCATGCTGCGCCAATTGAAGATGTTCTGTCGATGCCCTCTGGAACGACTGTTCTGGCTGCCGCCGATAATTCCATTAGCGTTCTCGACTTGGTTGCCGCTCGACCTCTGAACATGATCACCAACCACCAAAAGACGGTCACCTCACTGAGTCTTGCTTCCAATGGCAGACGGCTCGTCAGTGGTGGTCTGGAGGGCCATGTCAAAGTTTTCGAGACAACTGGCTGGAACGTCGTCTCAAGCACCAAGTACCAATCTCCCGTTCTGTCGGTCAAAATCATCCCCTCGAGCGATGACCCTGAATCCAGCGACCGTCATCTTGCAGTCGGCATGCAATCTGGTGTTCTCAGTCTCCGCACTCGCCTTACCGGCCTCGAGGCCAACCGGGAAGCCGAGCGTGAGAAGGAGATGTCGGCCCTGGTTGCCGGAACCATCGAATCGCACGATGCTAAGAAGAAGAAGCGCAAGCACAGGGTTACTGCCGCTAAGCGACTGGACATGGTTGGTGAGGGTGCCGATGTTGTCATCGCGAATGAGGCTCGCACATTCAAGAAAAAGGAGCGCGAGTGGCAGAGTGACCTACGTCATGCTCGGTACTCGCGTGCACTCGACCTGGTCCTCGACAAGTACTCACCGGAGCACTCGCCCCTCAACGTCCTCACACTCCTCCTCGCCCTGCGCCACCGCAGCGCGTTGCGAGATGCCCTCGAATCACGGGACGAACACACCATCCAGCCTATCCTGAAGTGGACCTGCAGCCACATCTGCGACCCGAGATACGTCAGCGTCTGCGTCGAGGTAGGCCTCCATCTGCTCGACCTGTACGCGGAGCTTGTCGGCGGATCAGCGGAACTGTACGAAGGATTCCGGACCCTGCACCGAAGGGTCAAGGTCGAGGTGGAACGAGCGCAGGTGGCGTGCCAGACAGGAGGCATGCTCGAGAGCTTGACGGTTGGGTCCCTCTGAAGGAACGGCGGATTCGGCGGAATTGTATATCCCGGGGGGCTGGGTTGTTTTGCATTGCGGTGGCGTTCAGGCAGATTTCAACAAAAAAAGCAGGGAATCTTTGGACGTGGACGTGGTCGTGATATCACAGATGCAGTAGCCGTGTGTTCGATGGACCGGTTAGCACGGCCGCGTTATGAGAACCAATAGAGCATGCATTGCTACTATGGCCATGACCTACGTGATGTATTGTTGTTGGTTTTCATTTACGCATATCTAAACGCAGGCTGCCCTGTTTTCTTTACAGAACCGATGCCGAAGAGGCGAAACGTCTGACCAATAACGTACGAATGATGGATTGGTATAAGATGCAGAGTCCATGTTAACTAGTTGAAGACTATTAGGAACCTTAGAACCAGCTCAATTTAGTAACCTCAGATTATGATCCTTGCTAAGTCCCGTGGGTGAGAGCAGAGATTCTTTATTCAAGTCTTCTCCATGTGCATGGGTTTGGGCCACTTTGATCTCGATGCTGAACGTCGATCCAATCAATATGCTACCGACATGACTACGTTGTGGTCCTCAGCTTGAATTTAGGCAGCTATTGTTTTGCGTAGATACATTGACCAGTCACTTGCTAAAAAAGGGGGGATCATCGGATCAGTGTGGAAGGCCTCTTACATTAGCCTCACTTGAATTCGCTTTGTACGACGGTTAATCGCATCAGACCGGCCGTCAGCTATAGCGACCGTCGGCGGAAGCGTAGGGACAAACAAGGTCAAATGCAAAAGAGATCAACAAACAAGGATTCGCTGGCATGGGTGTCTTTCCACGTTGCTTCTGACGGCTTGAGATGGTCGGCCTCCCGCAGTGAATCATGCTGGTCGCGGTGTTTGCTTGTTTTGTCGCCCACCTTCCCTCGTTCGTTCAAGTTACCGGCTGCCTGTTGCTTCTATATTTTCGTCCTGCTCTCTTTTTTATTTTTTTACTTCATCTTGTTTCCTTCTCTCTTTGCGAGCCTGCCCAACAGAAGAAAAAAAAAACACATGCAACACAAGCCACGACAAGATGAGTCCAGAGAAGGTTCTCCTCCGCTGGTACTCTAGACTACACAGCTTCAAGGTCGACATCGTCGGAGATTTTGCCGGCGGCGAACTGTTCGGCATCCATGGGGAATCTTTGATTCGCTATTGTGTGAAACAGTCCAGAGTGGCTTTTCACGGTAAGTTTCCTGGGCCAACGCGAAAGTGTGTGGTCACTAACGGAATTACAGATGGGTTCCAGCTTCTACATGCAGTTTTCGCAGTGGAAAAGTTCCTAGATGACCTGCAGAAAAGGGGGTGCAATTTCGATGTCCTCTTCTTTCGGGACTTGGATTTTGTCTGTGTCCCAGAAGGAGCAGCAGCAGCTGATGCATACAAGTATCACCTTGCCCGGGCTGTTGTCATCCAGCATCTTTCGAGGTCGAACATCCGGTCCGAGGTTCATGAATTCGATTCCTTTGAGAGCGACTCCTTCGAAGAGTACCTGTCCAATCATACTTTGCATTTCATGCTCTGTCATGATGGGGATGAAGACGAGGGACCCAACACCATTCAGCTGCGTCATCTGATCTGGAAGTTTTCCCAAAGTGGCAGACACGTTGCCCTAATCAACCACATCACTTGGCAGACCTCAAAGGTATGATTCGTCTAAGTTCGAGGACCTAATACGACTGAAACTGACCTCATATAGGTGTTTGTCAATTTGCTGAGTCGCACGAATGAAAAAACAGTCTTGGGCTCGATCAATTCGCCTTCGCGCCCATGCTCGGAGCTGTCAGCACTCTCAACCACGATCCTCGATAACATTCCCGAGCTGGACGCTCAGGCCTACAACTTGACTCTGAGAGAGTCGTTCGCCGTTCACATCTGTCAGGGCATCCTTGGACAGCCTCCATCAACAAAGGCGGACACAGATACACTGAATCGGGTTCATGGGTTGCTTCTGCACATGGCGACTTTGCGATTGTGTAGCCTGCAAGAAAGAAGATGTGGCATCAAAGATATTGGATCTGATGATGAATCCTTCGTCCGTCTGTTTTCTGAGCTCTCCAAGGCCTTGATTGAGAGAGGGTTGAAGAATTACGCATTGGACTGGGATCTCTTCGATCTCATCGACGGGAGGATATTCTCTTTCATGTTGGATATGATACGAAAAAACAGCCCTGTCCCTAAAGAGATTGTCGAAAAAGCCAAAGATCTCTGGAAAGAAGTTGTCAAAACCAGCACTACTTATTCCGAAGCAGACTTCGACGTGGCTTCGCGGCTCAGCAAGCCATCACCTGCACCATCCGTTTCAAGCGAAATACACCCAACTATCTTGGAATTTGCCCATCCCGCTTTCAATCAGTTCCTCGGAAACATCAAGGTTAAGGAGGTCCAGGAAACGGCGAATCCAGCGACTAATATCGTGTTTGAAGATCTGGAACACTGGCACAGGAACAAGCCTGTCAATTCCCTCCCTCAAAACGATTTCATTGCTAAAAGAAGAAACCAAAGACAAATGGCGGACATCACCACGTATGCGCTGAGCCTACAGAATGGAGGCGGGAAGATTCTCGAGCGGGAACCCATCGTTGTTAGGCCACGTCATGCTCGGGGCAAAGGAACAAAGCCACATCTGGTGAAAGACACTCAGAAGAAGGGCAGGGAAAAGCCTGGAAAGAAGGGCGGAAAGGGAGGAAAAGAGAATGCTCTCAAGGTTGCTCAAGAGATCCAGAGCCGAAAGATCCAGGACAAGCGCGACAATGCTATCCAGCTCTGGGCTGAAAGATGCGCAGAGTTCCAGAAGGACCCGGATTTGGTCAGTCGCTATTTGAAAGTCGAGAAGTTCCTGTCTGGGATCTCTCGAAAAGACCACTGGTCTCTTGGTCCGGAGGTTCATCTCTACTTGTGCCACACTCTGAGCCGGATATGGGTTGAAGCCCGCAAGAACGTGAGCAAGACGTCACCTCAAGGTCAGTTGAATTCCTCCGAACTAGACGAAATCTT
The DNA here is from genome assembly GCA_037954305.1 of Neonectria magnoliae. Classification (NCBI taxonomy): domain Eukaryota; kingdom Fungi; phylum Ascomycota; class Sordariomycetes; order Hypocreales; family Nectriaceae; genus Neonectria; species Neonectria magnoliae. The sequence goes on along the minus strand of JAZAVK010000091.1, from coordinate 10,044 downwards.
TCAGAATATTGTTCGCATCACAGCCCTTTTCGTTATTATCACAACCAGCACATTGGTCTCTACGGGATCGCTTTAATACTGACTATCCTAGGTCTTTACCTCATTTCCATGATGTGGAACTCACTGCAAGCAATCTCGAGATCAGAAGACTGTACGCCAGAAATTGAAGATGCGATGCAAGGCATAGTTACTGGTCTTCGAATGCCTCAAGTTCATGTCACGGTTGGGAGCCCATCTCGAGTGCTGCCGTTCTTCATCGACACTGAAGTGGCTAAAGACGCATCGAAACTTGTTCAAGACTACCGCATCTTACAACTAGAGCATGGTGGTCCTTACATGGAACGGCGATTCGATTCGAAACCCGACCCTCGAGTGCCATTCGAGCCGGACGCCTGGCAAAGAAAGGTTCTTGACTCAGTTGACGCCAACGAAAGCCTTCTAGTCGTGGCTCCCACGTCGGCAGGCAAAACCTTCATCTCGTTCTACGCTATGAAAGCCGTGCTCGAGGAGAGCGACGATGCTGTGCTGGTGTACGTTGCGCCCACGAAGGCCCTGGTCAACCAGATTGCCGCGGAGATTGAAGGAAAGTTTTCCAAATCTTACCACGGCAAGCCTGGAAAGTCCGTCTGGGCGATCCATACTAGAGATTACCGCATCAACAACCCCACCGGATGCCAGATCTTGGTCACTGTTCCTCACATACTGCAGATCATGTTGCTGTCGCCGGCGAATGCCAACCATGCCAACGCCTGGTCACGACGCGTCAAAAGAATTATTTTTGACGAGGTTCATTGCATTGGTCAAGCCGACGACGGCGTTGTATGGGAACAGTTGTTACTGTTGGCTCCGTGCCCCATTATCGCCCTTTCTGCTACGGTGGGAAACCCGAATGAGTTTCGAGACTGGTTAAGAGTGTCAAGGACACAGAAGGACACCAAGATGACCATGATCGTTCATGGAGTGCGATACTCTGATCTTCGGAAATTCCTATATGAGTCACCTCCTGAAGGCTTCATCTTCAAAGGGCTTCAAAAAGCTCCACGACTTCCAGTTCCTGGGTTGGATGAAGGCGATGCCATCAGTCCAAGATTCCAATTCGTGCACCCTATAAGTGCACTCAAGGATCGGTAGGTAGCCCCTTTGAGAAGAGAGACGTATATTAATCCATCACAGTAACCGCGAAACGCTGGAAGACATGAGCTTGGAAGCTAGAGATTGCTTCACCCTCTGGGAGAAGATGAACGAAACACTCCCACCTGGCCACCTTAAGAAAAAGGTTGATGCTTTGAACCCAATCAAGACCCTGCCACAGCTCATTTCCAAATATGACATCGTGGAATGGGAGAAAAATCTGAAAGCGACTCTTCGGGATGTGATGGAGGCGTCCAAATCATCTCTGACGGCTCTCCAGGCCAGCCTTGACCCGGAACCTGAGCAGGAGTGCTCCCAAACGATGACCGCAACGAAAAGTAAGAACACGCCTCGAATCCCCCCAGAAATCGACCACGTTGTGAGCCTATTTCCCCTGGTATGTGAGCTGCATTCACAGAACGCACTGCCAGCGCTCGCCTTCAGCTACGATCGTCTGGAATGCGAGAGAGCCGTGACCTACATTCTCGAAAAGATGGAGGAGAGGGAACTGGGATGGAAACGCTCTGATCCTGGCTGGCTCAAGAAGCTCAAGGAGTACAAGAAATGGTCGGATCAAAAGGCAAAAGCGCGCCAGGTAATGCCATCTACCAAGAGCAAGGTTCGAGGTGGCGACACAGAAAAGATGACCAGACTGGAACTTGCTCGCGAAGCCGCCAGCGCGGAGATCAGTGTTTGGGAGAGTTTTGATCCGAATGCTCCATTGGAGGAGTTCAGCTTTGCCGATTCAACCAAGATGCAGAAGTCGGAATTTGATGAGATGATTCGGAGGCTGAAGTGGGCGGACATCCGTCCGGAGCTGGTGAAGGCTCTGGAAAGGGGCCTGGGAGTCCATCATGCAGGAATGAATCGAAAATACCGCCAGGTGTGAGTATGAACGGAGGTCAACGTGGTCGAAGCTATGACTGATGGAACCTAGTGTTGAAATCCTCTTCCGGCGAGGATATCTCAGAGTCGTCATTGCCACCGGGACTCTGGCTCTTGGAATCAACATGCCCTGCAAGACGGTCATCTTCACCGGCGACTCGGTCTTTCTTACGGCCCAGAACTACCGTCAAGCGTCAGGCCGTGCTGGAAGACGCGGATTCGACCTGCTGGGAAATGTGGTCTTTAACGGCATCCCCAAAGACCGTGTGTATGAAATTATGTCATCGCGTCTTCCAGCCCTCAAAGGACAGTTTCCTATATCGACTACCTTGATCCTCCGTTTGCTTGGGCTCTTGCATGGCACTTCAAACTCGGATTTTGCTCTGAATGCCGTCCAGGCGCTCCTGTCGCAGACACGGCTGTATCTGGGCGGTCCAGATGCAGAGTTATCAGTCAAGCACCATCTCCGCTTCTCTATCGAGTACTTGAGAAGACATAACCTACTCTCCGGGTCCGGAAAACCACTAAACTTTGCAGGCTTAGTCGGACACCTGTACTTCACAGAGAACTCGGTGTTTGCGTTCCATTCATTGCTGCGTGGCGGATTCTTTCACCAGCTGTGTGCGGATATCTACAGAGCGCCAGAGAGAGTTCTTCTTGAGATGATACTGGTTCTCAGTCATTTGTTTAATCGGTTCCCAGTTCGGCGGACCAGACAGCTTGTCGACAAAACTCACAGATCTCCTTCCATTGTCTTTCTTCCACGACTGCCCATTGCAGCTGAGACGATTCTCATCCAGCACAACAAGGAGACGCTGTCCATTTTCAGGGACTATGTTCATTCCTACATCAGCCAACACCTCACCGAGAAGCCAGACCGGACGATGCCTTTCACGCAGACTGTCGTTGGGCCCCTAGAAGGCTCTCAAGGCGACTTCCTTGGCCGCATACCAACTTCCATCAGGTCTCCCTTTGTGGCTCTTTCTGGGTTCGGAGATGAGTTCGATTCCATTCAAGATCTCTGCTCCACCGTCCGAGCAGGCCTCTTTCTAGAGGAGTCTGCGATCCCGTACATTCCAATCTGGCCGCATGACACGGATGTTGAGCTCAACGCCTACCTCTTGGACTTCTACAAGCACGGCAGCATGGTGGATTTGGTACGGGACAACCAAATCAAGGGCGGCGATGTGTGGTTCTACCTCCAAGACTTTTCTCGGACACTCGGGGCCATCGAAACCAGTCTGAGATCCTTGGCTGGGCTGGAGGCAAACCTCGACGATGACTACGACGACGATGATGACGACTTGAGTGACGGTGAGGGTTTCGAGGGGCTTGCGCCAGAGGAATCCGAGGCACCAACTGTGCCAGCGCCGAAGAACTTGAACAAAGAATCGGGCAAGACGAAGGCTAAAGTCCAGGATAGCTGGGATGATGGGAGCAGTGACTCAGAGACGGAGGCTACTGATACGGAACATTCACCGCGAGAATTACCGTTGTTGAACAAAGACCAGGGCGGCGGGCTGATGACTGTTCTCAAAGCGTTCGAGATGTTGCGGGTGGAGTTTAACACCAAGTTTAAGAAGGTGTGGGCTTGATGTGAGAGGGCGAAGAAGATGGTGAGATAGTGTTTGAGATTATGCCAGTCTAGTTTAGATTGAGGCTGGTGTTTTGTCTGTTAGTTGTAACGAGATGTAATTGCCCATTCATTCGCCCATCTCTGGTGCTGTCGTAACTCGATGACGGGGGGCATCGAGAAGCCGGAGAGCTCTCTCAAAGAGCCCGCAGTGAAATCAAGCCAGGCATTTTCTTGCGTGGGCAGATGCCCATTTGGCCATCACCGGCTCTCATCCGCGTCTTATCGCCGCCCTCGCACCGCCACCTCCCGAACGCCCCCGTCTCGCGTCCGGGTTTCCCAAGCCCTCGGGACGCGCCAACTCGATGCAGAAACCTGGCGGCCCAACGTGCAGTAACCAGAGGGGAAGAAACGCACCCCGGGCCGCGGAAGCCACCAAGCTGCATACCCGCCTCGCGCCTTTTTTTTTTTTTTTTTTCCCTTGCCCTTGCCTCCTGCGATCGGGCGATGGTCCGAGGAAATGTTCCAGAACGTGGTGGGGTGATGTCCTTTTTTACCCTTTTCTTTTTTCCTTCTTCCTTTTTTTTTTGGGGGGGGCCAGAGAAGAAGCAGACCCCCCCCCCCTCTTGTTCCCAATATCGGAGATGCCTGCTTGTGTCGTTCGATAACGAAGAGCAGGGACGGTGACCTAATTACGGCGTGAAGCATATTGCATATGCCCACCTACGACGATATCATTAAACGGAGCAAGGACTTGGCTCTTTCGGCCGTGATGGACAAGGGCTTCGGCCGTGACGGACAAGGGATACGCGGCCGTTGTGTTCTCTTCATCTCGTTCCTCTCGGGCATCCATCCCCGATGGGCGTTTCTTATTCTTCCACCAATGAAGCCAAATTCGCATCGTCGTCTGTTTATCGTGCCTTGGATCGTCGAGATACCATCACACATGCGAACACACAAACACACAAACACACACAGGCTGCATGGAACACCGAGATACATGCAGTTAAGTTGCTTAAATTCTCTCTCATCTAAGCGTTTGGCTCAACCATCACTCCCTATCCATACCGCGCATCCCCGGAAATGCCTACTGTGGGCTTTCCGACGTCTCCCCAACATTTACCCACTGCCCGGCAAAAAGATTGGTTTCCAGTGCTCTCCTCCTCCTTCTCGTTTTTCTTCCGCCACTATCCAAAAGATTTGAATCCATGTTGCTCGAAACCATCCTAACCAATCCACAAAAAAACAAAGCCATGCAATGCAAGCCATATCAACAAAACAGTAAATACAAACATATGACAACCCTCTAAATAAACATGAGTGTATGTACACATGCACAAGGAGGATAATCGAGTGTCGGGTTTGCACCCGAGGGGGGGGGATAGTCTTCTGCCACACGCCGTCGCTGATGGTACAATAGGTTAGTCGACCAGGTGCCCCGACCAGCTAACACCAATCATCATGGCTACCTGTCTTCTGAGTCGACAATGTGGAATCGTCTTGTCTTTGCCACTCCGAAAAGAGGGGTCGAATTTGCGCAGGGGGTATTTTGCTCTATTCTGGGGGTACGTGATCCCGGTTGCGTACTGTGCTGTCCTGGGGCCACCGCGACTCTCCGTACCCTTAATGGTAAAAGGAAAAGGAAAAAATATGATGTATCTGATTTCAGGTTCAACATCGAACCATTTATCCAAACGCCGTGTTTATGATGATTAGATGGTAAGAAAAACCTCAACGCCTGGGTCAGCCGATTGTATATGGTGAGAGCCGAGGTGGACTGCATTCATCACTGTCCATGTGGTGCCACCTGCAAGTGATGGGGCATTGGTCGTGCGAGCATCTGATCGTTGATTGAGTGAGGCACCTGCGGAGGCGCAGCCATCGGCGCAGGCCTTGGGGTGTGGTAACCCGGCGCGCTGGTGCCACTCGAGAAGCTCGAGTTCGCCCTGGGGTCGGGGCTCGGGAAGAGATCTCGCTGGAGGCCTTCCAGGATATGCATGTCGATCCTGAGCGAGCTTGTCGCCGTCGCTGACTGTCGCAGAAAGAGGATGGTCCTGTGGAAGAGCGACCGCAATAGCTCTTCGTCAACGTACATGTGAAGGACGGGGTCCTTGAAGGCGGCCGATAGAACCAGCAGATTGCCCCATTGGCTGCGAGGCTTGTCAGTCATGAGTTGCTAGGATTGAAGAAGTAGCCACTTACGCGTGCGCTGTGCCAAAGACGTTGGTAATGATGGGTCGCTTGTCGCCCAGTCCATGGAAAGCCCGGGTGCTTTCAATCAGAGCCTTGATTCCCTTCTTGGCGAGCTCCACAACCTGCGGGTCAATATCGTTGTGCGTCCTCGTCTTCGGGTGGATTACAGGAGCAATCACATCCTGTCGAAACTCGGAGCTCACCGTCGGGAAGTTGGGGCTCGAGGGGTGGTTCTTCACCGAGTGTGAGAACTGAAGAATCTGCCGCACAAAGGGCCGATACGTGATCACCTGAGCGCCCCAGTACTTGGCTCGCAGTCTCGCCGCTAGAATTTCGTCCGCTGGCGCGTCGTCCTCTCGGAAGGCGAAGCTCGGGGCAACCCAATGCATGCCCGAAACGGCATCAGACACAACCCCGACGTTTCTAAACTGGTCCTTTCCAACCTTGGTGGGATCTTCGGGGGCATAAAACATTCGATGGATGCTGTTAAGATGTGTTCGGAGATACAACTGTCCAGGGTAACTGTCCAGGATTCGCTGGTTGTAGCCTTCGAGAAGACTCATGTTTGGATGTGGCATGTCCTCCTCGTATGACAGCAGCCCCGAGGGTGGTAGCTGAAGCTCTGCAATGAGATCGCTCTCAAGTTGCAGGCAAGTCCAGAAGGTCAAAGCCAGCTGGTTGTACTTTGTCTCCTGGATGAATTCACTGTTGCGCTTGATTCTTCGCAGCTTATCCAAGCTTGGCCGCATTATGACCTGTAGCTTGTGACTAGCCTTGTGAATAAACGCGAAACTCTCCATCGGTCGACCCAGCTGGCCATGGTACAAGCCAGCGAAGATGTTGACGTAAACATTCTTCATGTTGTTATATGCGCCGCTGTGGTTGCCAAGGATGTCCGTGGCGTATGCGAAGTACTCCAGACCAGGAATCACCTCGTAGTTCTTCTTCAAGCTGTACCCGGAGCGCAATCCTCCCACGCCATGAATCGAAGACCGCCGGCTGTGAACACCTCGTTCTTGCTCCTTTGGAGAAGGCAGCCCCGATGAGTGCGAGTGAGAAGAAAATGCGGGCGGAGAACCCTGCGTGGGCGATGGCGGGACACCGCCATTGCGAGTGATAGGGCTGCCGTGGGGCATAGGATCCGTCGAATGCACCACGTCAGGTACATGGTCCCGGTAAAGACAAATCTTGCCAAGAGCAAGGACAGTGAGGACCAGGGCACTGTGGATCGATCGGTCCGGTCGGCCTGCCCGTTGAGGCGTGGGGGTAGGAGGCTCAGATCCATCAGGTCCTGGTGACCGCTTTCGTTTCCCTCCCGTGGTCTCCGTCGGCGTTTGCGATCCTCCCCCAACTGCAAAGGTGGGCTTCGAGGTTTGTGGCTTAGACGACCGCGGGTGCGAGGCTGGAAGGTTATCCAAGAAATGCCGAACCCAGTAATCAAGCAACTTAGGCTGGATTATTGGGTGCATGTTCAAAATGTTCTCCTTGAAGCTCTCCACATACGACCACACCTTCGTTTCGGAGAAGTCGGGGTTACCGTCAACTGCCAAAACACCACCCTTGTATTCGACTTGGTCAGGGGGGCTAAGGCCGCCGAGTTGGCCCCAATCGGCGGCGGGCGATGGCGACGCCATATCGGATGAGTCGTCGGCCATGTCGAGCGTTCCGTGATCGGTCGGTTCCCTGATATGCCGTGATGGGTGAGAGTCCTCGCCGCGTCCGTACACAATCAAAACGCCTCGGTTCTGTTCCTGGCTGATCGGGTACTCGCTAATGAATCGAATTCCTTCCCGCTCCAGGTGATGCTTAGTTAGCTCGCGAATCGATGGCCATTCCAGGAGCAGGCCAGCAAGCGTAGTGTGGTTGATTGGGATAGCAGGCTCTCCGGGAGGAACGGGTGGGCCTGGCTCAACCTCCATCTCATCCTCAGCCATCATTCGCAGGGGTATGTGATCAGCGGAGGGATGATCCCGGGGCGCGTCATTTTGGTAGTAAGTATCACCGCCAGAAGATCCGTTGGTGACATATGGCGAGGGAGGGGGTCGCTTGTACTCATCGTCCACGGCAGGTTCGGGCTTCAGCTGTACAGGGGAGTTTTTGGGCAATAGGGATTCCATCCTAACAAGCCTCTGGTCAAATCGTCCTAGGTGGTTCATGATACTACCCAGGGTGCTTTGAACGGCGGTGAGCCCGTCCAAAATGTCGGCCTGAGCTTTATCGGTACTGATTTCACCGTGTCAGTCACTTGAAGAGGGTTAATCGAGGGTTGAAAGGCCTACGCTTTTGGCACGGGATCTCGGTATTTGCACTCCACACCCTTCTCCTTACATGTCTTACATGGTTTCGTTTCGTCGCATTTCGCTTTTAGCTGTCGGCAGCTGTCGCAAGCCTACATCGATGGTCAATATTTTTCCCGCATATGGACTCAAAGCCAATTCTAACCTGTGATGCGCGGGTGTTCTTCTTCTTGGTCGGCACTGATGAAGAGTAAACACTGTAGAACGGCTCGTGGCCTGAAGAATATCCTCCATGCTGCTCGTAGGGCGGCCCCTGGTGGGATACTGGGCCGGGAGTGGGCGGGGGGTAGCTGGGAGCTCGGTAGCCACCCGGAGTCGGGGGCATCGACGGTGGTTGTTCGTAATTCATATGTCGAGATTGGCCCTCCGGGTAAGGGCCCGGAGGAGGTGGAGCGGGGTGAGGATGGGCGAGATGCGGTGTTGACGGCAAGCCTTCGGGCCCGGGCGCATGGCCCGTAGAGCTGGGCCGGCGATGGTCCTCGGAAGGGTCTCGCTTTATGGGAGGATCCCTCGAAGGATACTGTTGGTAGGGTGGATGCGCCGGCGAGGGCGGGGGTTGGTGCTGAGACTGGTGAGAGTGTGGATGCTGTGGGTGTTGTTGCTGTGGATGTTGCTGCTGTGGATGTTGTTGCTGCGAATGTTGAGGCGGCAGATGTTGCTGCGGGTGTTGTTGCGAATGTTGCTGAGGATGTTGCGGGTGTTGTTGAGGCGGCGGCGGCTGCTGCTGCCGGTAATGATCTTGCATGGGCGCATAGGGCTCTTGCTCATGATGACGACGATCAGCTTCGGGGTGCGGCGGAGGAGCTGAAGCGGGAGCAGGCGTCGGAGGCGCAGACGAGTGTTCGGCTGATCGAGGAGGGTAATGCTGATACGGGTTCGAGGCGGGATGGTGGAGTGCGCCGGGAGGCGGCGGCGGCGGAGGCGGCAGCTGGTTCGACTGTGGATGATGGTGAGGATGCGGGAGTGATACGCCTTGCTGAGGTGCGCCGGCCGGCCATGAAGAAAGGCGAGGGCGTTTACTGTCTGGAGGTGCTGGATCCATGTTTGGCCTGGTGTGCTATATATATGTAGCAGTACCTGCACACATAATCAGGAGTGAGACGAAGAGAAAAGCAAGGACCACAGAGAGGCGGTGGCCATGGACAGGTAGCTTTGGCGGAGGCGAGGCGAGAGGGTCCCGGGGGAGTGAAAGGAAGCTTCCTGGTACTTGGTAGTCGGGAGCTGGAGGGGCGGGTGGTAATTGGGCCCTTTCTCAGCAGTGGCAGTTGAAGGACCGGGTCGGCATGTGGGCGGGCGTGTCCGGAACGACTGGGTACGATGACATGTATTGGTAGGAAGTACGAAGTACCGTCCTGCGTACCGTCGATACTGAGAGGGCAGAGGTTGAGGAGACGGGACGAGGCGAGACGAGACGGGCGAGGCGAGGCGAAGCGGGACGAGAGAAAGGACGCTCGAGTGCAGTCAGTCCGTCAGCCAGTCCAGTCGCCGGTCAGGTGCTCAGGTGCAACTGTGCGAGACCCCAGATGGCCCCGGCGACGCGGCGGGATCAGCAGTTGGGCAGAGACGACGGAAATTCGACAAGCTTCTCGGCTCAGGGACCTGCGGCGGTGGGGCAAAAGACGGGACGGCGCAAGGACGCAAGGAACAAGAGGAGGAGGAGGAGGAGGAGGAGGAGGAGGGCGAGGGCGGGCGAGGCGAGGCGAAGCGAGGCGGAAGAGACGAAGGGGAATGACGGAAGAGGAGGAGATGGGAGGTAAGTGGTGGGAGAGTGAGCGGCCCAAGTTTACGGGATGGGCGAGTTGGACGACGGAGTGTGGTTGGTACGGGACGGTATGATGTTGACGTTGAGGAGTGAGGACTGAACTGACTGAGCGCAACTCAACCGCAAACCGCAACGCAACGCAGCACTGGTGCACAGGCGCACCTCCGGCTTAGGTGCTTTTGGGGGGGGGGGGGGGGGGGGGG
>JAZAVK010000090.1:0-178279 GCA_037954305.1 Neonectria magnoliae | reverse complement strand
CATCTACTCCGTTCGCTTTCGCCACAGGCAACTCGCGGATTGATGTTCTTGCAGTGGGTGGTGATGGCCGTCTTAAGCACCAAGCAAGGATTGAGGAGGATTGGGCAAACGACTGGGAGGACTTAAGGGGGATATTTTAGCAGCGCGTCCCTAGCTTTATCTCTTGGCAACTCTAGCAACGTCACTGTTTTCGGAACTGGACCAAAGGGCACTGTAATATATGGCTTATTCTCGATGGGAGGGAGCCATTTTTGGGGACAAGGTAGTTGGTTCACGGACGGAGGAGATGTGCCAGATAGTTTGTTTAGAATAGGACTCGATTGAAATATGTTCGACTTGAACTGAGAGATGAATTTCATTCTTTCTTTTTTGTCTTGAACTCATGAGGACAAAGGAAGCTGTGATTAGGTATCAATTTTTCTTTACCCTCCTACATCTGCTTGGACCACAAGTGCCTTTGTCTAGTGCTATTTCGCCCTTGCCTAGGCCATCCCAGTGTTGGCGTAAAGGCTTGTTCACTGGTATGAAAATACTAATACCCAGATGTAGGCTTATGTAGGATATATAACATATGCATTTTCGGGCCATTGTATTCTGCCTATTTGCACTATTTGCTTAATGTACAACCTTGACGATATCGGCAGTCGTTATAAGGCGTGCCGTTGCCAAAATGTTGAATGATTTCTTATTGGGAATGCCAGAATACAGATCTCATTGTATGCAAATCTGCTTGTCCTGGTCTCGCATCATTCCATATTGGTAAACCAGAATTTGAATACTTCGGTTGTCAGCAAGAGCTTGTACACCATTGCTGCTACGGCTGAGAAGATTGCGATGGACGTTTTCGGTGAGCTCGGCACTCTTGACAATTAGGTAGGTAAGCAAGGGGAAAAGAAGCAATGCATTACCCAAACAGTAACTGACGTTGTACAGCTTCGCGACTTGTGCCTTTCTCTCGGCAAGGACTTCATCTGAATCTTTGAGGATCTCACAAAGCAGATTGCCCAGCAGCGTGATGAAGCGGACAGTCGGCGGGATCAATTGCAAACCACTGCCTGGACAATTGCATGAAGGAGACCATGGACGAGTAGAGAATACAGGCTACCCTAGATTGACACTTGTTAGTACAGATTACCACTCACATAAACAGTTAAGCCGAGAAGCAAGAAGCACGTCTGGCGGAGAGACGGCGCAGTTGCAGGAGAGCCTTCTCGACTCGATTCTCTCCGAAACTGTGTTTCTCGCCATGGAGATGGAACGGATGTCTGGAACGAGAAGCAGAACAAGCTTCTTGACCAATGCTGAGATGCTGTCAAGATGAAGCTAAACAACGACTGGGATGTAACTTGGACAAAGTGGAGACACAAGGTTGCATAGAAGGCTGACTCAGCAGGCGTGTTTTCGATTAACACGAAAAAAGCTAGCGCGATTTGCTCTTCGCGCGCATTGCTGCTTCCATTTTTTCATGCGACAGCCCCGACAACTACGCAATCGCACCCGAGGATAGCAACTCTACCAAACCTGCATCCGAACCGACTGACGCCCACGACAACAAATAATGGTGCGCAACAAACCTCGTCCACGTCGAGCGGACACGCGGGGTCCTCCTCGGAACGGGAGCGGCCCTGCGGCGGACCGCGACCGAGATCGGCCGTATCGTCGTCCGTCACCGCCGCGAAACCATCACCAGGAGACGGACAGCTGGCGGCCAGGTGACCGCGGAGGCGACCGCGGCCAAGATCCGCCGTCCCGCCCGTTCTACGACGACCTCAGGCAAGACTCTCGACAGTCCGACTCGTATCGCCCGCAGCCACCCCGCGGCAACTTTACCTTCCGCGTCGACAAGCCCGCTGGCATCTCCGACTTGCCGCCCAACGACTATCGCGGCCAGGACAACAGACGAGGCCCGCGCAGAGACTTCCGTGGTGGTAAGCGCCCGGGAAAGCCGAGGTGGCAGCCTCCTCCGCATCCCTCGGAACGTGCCCTCGTTTCTGGCGCGACGGCAAACCTGCCTGAAGAACGGCTCGGCGATATCGACGCCAGCGCCAAGTTCCGCCCTGTAGACGAGCTGTCGGACGACGACGAGCTTGACATGGAAATATCGTCGTCGGAAAAGTCAGATAGCGAGGGTCCTTCCAGGAAACGAGCCCGCACCACAGTCGACTCAGCATCTGCCGACGCCGTCCCCAAGTGGTCCAACCCAGACCCTTACACTGCGCTGCCATGTCCCGACGAAAGCCAGCGCAAGAAAAAGGACGTCGTGAAACTCATCCGGAAGGCGCGACTAGAGGCGGACGCAACACCAACTGCCACAACCGAGGCTGAAGACTTCATCTCCTTTGACCTCAGCGACGAAGGTGAAGATAGCCCCGACGAAGCGCCGCCGCCGCCTAAAGAACCACCGCCACTACAGCCGCCGCCGCCGCCTCCTCCCACCGCGCCTTCTGGGCCACAAGCCTCGGCATCATCACAACCCGCCGCAAAGAACCTGCCCACACCACCAGACCGGAGTGGTCCTCTCGGCTCTCGTAAGCGCACAGCCTACGACGAGATCAAGCCCCCCGATTACGGACAGCTCAAAAAGGTGAGCATGAAGCCGGCTAAAGGTCAGCTGGTTGCGGCCTGGCTGCCAAAGGCCAACGAGGAGCCGTGCCCTTGGGCTACGGTCGATCACTCCGCGACAAGCGACATGGCGTTCCGGTAAGTCCGCAATCCGGTGCACCTTGAGGATATCAGCCTAACTCGGTTCTAGCTTGCACAAAGAGATTATTGACTTTTACGAATATGTCCGCCCTCGCGAATACGAGCAGCGCATCCGTGACAACCTAGTGGCCAACCTGAAGGCAGCGATGAAGCGTGAGAAGCGAAATTTTGGCAGCGCTCAAGTTCATCCTTTTGGCTCCTTCATGTCGGGCCTCTATCTCCCGACTGCCGACATGGACTTGGTTGTTTGCTCCGCGAGTTTCATGAAAGGCGGTCCGCCAACGTACCTTGGAGCAAAGAGCTGGCTCTACAAGTTCCAGAAGTTCCTCGTTGCTCAACACGTGGCCGACGCGACTTCTATCGAGGTTATCGCCCACGCTAGAATCCCATTGGTCAAGTTCGTTGACAAGCTCACTGGCTTAAAAGTCGACGTCTCATTTGAGAACCTGGGAGGAGTTGGCGCCGTCGAGACATTTTTGGAATGGAAGAGGCAATACCCTGCTATGCCGATTCTGGTGACGGTCATCAAGCACTTTCTTCTCATGCGAGGTCTCAACGAACCCGTAAACGGTGGAATCGGCGGCTTTTCAGTCATATGCTTGGTGGTTAGCATGCTGCAACTCATGCCGCAGGTGCAAAGTCGCAGCCTCATCCCGGAGCATCATCTCGGTGAGATGCTTCTGGAGTTTTTTGACTTGTATGGCCGGCACTTCCGCCACGAGTCAAATGCCATTTCTCTCACGAGGCCCGTTGGGTACATCCGAAAGGTGAGTTCTCTCATATGCCCGCTGATCACCTTTGGCTAACCTGAGTACTATAGCACGAGGTTTCGAGCTTCACCTACAAGAACACCGACCGCCTCTCGATCATCGATCCTAACAACGCGGCGAACGATATTTCTGGAGGTTCATCAAATACGTCTGCCATCTTGGCTCGTTTCCACGACGCCTACAATGTCCTGCGGGATAGGATGGGTGACGTCCGACGAGACTCCAAGAAGGGAGGTATTCTTGATGTGATTCTCAAGGGCGATTACTCGTCATTTCGGTTGCAACGAGAGTATATTAAGCACGTCCATGAAAATTTTTTCGGGCCCTGCTCTGACTGATTGCTCTGTTGATCGCTTTTGTTGCTGGCTTAAAGCAAGAAATCGAGAAGATGATGGTTGTTTATGATATCCGAACTTGAGGGTCGACGAACACAAACACGAATGCATTGATCTATATTATCCGAGGGGCTCGTCAACGAGAGGTGGAACGAATATTCGACGGTGCGAGAGTTGTCTCATTTGTGTGGACTGGGACGTGTATAGTAACGCCGTGATGACCTGGGTCGGGTTCAGGCGCTGGAGGCATTGTGCTATTGCTATTGTTTCGTTGCCTCGGCATCCATCACGATCAGCGCGAGGGCCTAGTGGCCAGAAATTCGACGAGATTGTGTTTCTTCCGAGGTTACTAACGTTTGCAGTGACGGTGACGGCGCTTCTGTGCGCACGATGTGAGACGGCAGCCGATGCCACGCCATGCTGACCGGTTCGCAGATTTATGACTTTTCTTGTGCCTCGCGGCACCTTGGTCGACAATGCTCTGTGCAAAGCATCCGACGCCGGGTCTTCAGCCAGTGGTCAGCTAGTGGCTGGAGGAAGGGAACATTCGGTGGCCTAGCCACACCTTTTCCTCACTGCTTGCTCTGCTTTACGCAGGGCCGTGGAGAGGGACGTTTGGCTGGGCTGATCTTGATCAGGGTCAAAGGTGCAGCTGACCGGCAGAGATCGACTGCGGAGATGAGCTTATTGGAGCGGTTTCAAGAAGGGAGAGTTTGGTACTAGTCACTCCCGGGAAAGCATCTGTACCGGGAAAGCATCTGGTGCCGAGGAGTCTAGACCTGTCACCATCACGTGCCGATGTGCTAATGACCGGTGAAGCTTGTCTTGGCTCACTCGAGTTGATAGTGAGTAACGTTGCACCTCCCCTGTTCGGTTATTGACGCCAGGTCACGAGCTCTTGGCCTTTGACTGTCGGGAAGAGGATGCCGAGAGGGAGGCCGGGGTAAGCGAGACAAGGGACCACAATTAAGAAGCTTCCCTCTAAGGTTACTGGGAGGGGCCCTTCAATTCCAGAACCGGGGTAAGCTGTTTAATGAGCGTTACGAAAAACAGGGATGCGCGTGCGTGAATGCTGCATTGCAAATCATGGAGGAGTTGGACGACCGACCTATTCGATGCTGCTGACAAGGGGCGCGGAGCATCGTCGGCGCTACTTTTACTTGGGAGCTGGTGATGTGACTTGGCATTGCCGCGAAATGGGACATGAGACGATACCGACGGCGCTTGTTCATGTTCGGCCAGGGAACACTTTGGGTGATATTGCATGAAACATGAGGCTTGATTGAGACACCGGACCCAGCGACTTGGTCCACAATGGAAGTTTATTGGCTTTTTTATCACGATGTGGAATCGCAGCTTAAGTGTCATTCAAGCTGGTCGCGAGGTTTTGACCGTGGAGTTGCAGCCCGAAGGAAGACGCGATGTTACCGGCTGCGGCTAAAGAGGGCTGTCATCCATGACTCCGGCAGGGATGCCGTTCCAGTGTGACGCTGATCTTGCGGGGGGAATGTGGGCGGCCGACGGACGATGTTGGACAACAAACAACGGTGATGCTTGGTTTGTCCCCGTGTTGCGAGTTTGTGGCTTATTGCTTGCCTTGGTCTGGGGTGACAATTTGTAACAGGTCAATCTTGTACATAGTAGGCAATCCGAACTATAGCACCGTCCACGCCCTACCAGGTCCCCGCGGTCATCGGGTCTCGGGACACGCCGCCTGGAATTGGTCCATGGCGTGAGTGAGGCATCTCGTCGACGATCCCTTCCTTCGCAAACCGCCGGTGCAACGGCTGGCCGTCAAACCACCTGCCAAACCGCCCTGCTGCTTGGCCTCCCAGCGCTGACCTCCAGCATGCAGCCCTCCATCCTTTGTGCTGCTCAATTCGGCCCGTCACGGGCTATCGGGTTTGAGTTCTGGGGAGCTCTCCTGACGCCTGGCCGCGTGGGTTGTGTTGGCGACGCGAGCCCGAGGCATATCTGGCGCGAGACTACATATGGGGAGGGGGGCCGGACCCTCCTGTATCGCCGTGACTCTCTGCTCCTGGAACCTTTTTTTTTTTTTTTTGCACTCGCAGTCAAACGTCAAGTGGGCTTGAGATCGACTATCAAAAAACCTTCGACTGGTCCTGATTGAGACGCGGCGCGATGTATCAGGCATCGAATGTGTACTTCATCTGTGCCTTTGCCGCCCTGGGTACGTGGCACCCTTCTTTTCTTTACCTTTGCGTACCATCTTGAGTTTGAAGAGATCCGTAGCTGACCTCGTGTGCCTCCAGGCGGCGGGCTCTTTGGCTTCGACATCTCGTCCATGTCGGGGGTCCTAGGTACCCAGGCCTACAAGCAGTACTTCGACAACCCCAAGTCCTACCGTCAGGGTGCCATCACGGCCTCGATGCCCGCGGGGTCTCTTGCGGGCTCCATCATCTCGTCCTTCATCGCGGATAAGTTCTCGCGGAAGATTGCGCTGCAGATTAGCTGTGTCCTGTGGATCATCGGCAGCACCATCCAGGCGGCCTCGCAGAATATCGGCATGCTCTGCACCGGCCGTGTCATTGCCGGCTTCTGTGTTGGTATTGCCAGTGCCATTGTGCCCGTATACCAGGTACGGAAGTCGCGAGCTAGTGAGGAAGAGTGCAGTTGGAATGCTGACTTGTTTGTTCGCAGTCTGAGATCGCCCCCAAGGAGATCCGAGGCCGCGTTGTCAGGTAACCACCACAGCAACACCCCCAGACACCCCCACCAGCTAACTCTTTACAGCTTCCAACAATGGGCCATCACATGGGGAATCCTCATTCAATATTTTATCCAGTACGGCGCGGCCGAGGGCGTGGGCGGCGGCCCGAACGACCCCGACCAGCCGACGGCGGCGTTCCGGATCCCGTGGGGCGTGCAGATGGTGCCGGCCTTCATCCTCTTCGTCGGGCTCTTCTTCTTCCCGTACACACCGCGGTGGCTGGCGTCCAAAGACCGCTGGGAGGAGGCGCTGCAGGTGCTGGCGAAGCTGCACGGCAAGGGCGACATCAACCACCCCAAGGTGCTGGCGCAGTATCGCGAGATCGAGGATGCGCTGCGGTTCGACCGCGAGGAGGCTGTCGGCAGCTTCAAGGCGTTGATCCAGCCGAGGATGGTTAAGCGTGTGGTGCTGGGTATGAGCATTCAGATGTGGAGCCAGCTCTGTGGGATGAATATCATGATGTGTAAGTGATGTGGTGGACTAATCAAGTGGGGGGGACTGGGCTGACAAAATCACAGACTACATCGTCTACATCATGGAAGGTGCTCAGATTGCCTCGCCTCTCCTCACAGCTTCTATTCAGTACGTCATCAACGTCGTACTAACACTACCCGCGATCCTGTACCTGGATAAATGGGGTCGACGCCCATCGCTCATCATTGGATCGTTCTTCATGATGACATGGCTCTTCATCTCGGGTAAGTCTCAATAGATGACAATTATAGTTCAGAGACTAACTCTCGCTTAGGTGCCCTACAGCAGTACTATGGACAACCAAACACCGAGGAGACCCAGACGGACAACAACAAGGACATTAGCTGGATTGTCAACAACAACCGTCCAGTTTCGTCCGCGATCGTGTCCTGCTCTTACCTCTTCGTGGCAACTTTCGCGACCACGTGGGGTCCGACCTCGTGGACTTACCCTGCCGAGATCTTCCCGGGGAAGATTCGTGCCAAGGCTGTGTCGATGAGTACGGCGACCAACTGGTTCTGGAACATGGTTCTGGCCTTTGCCGTGCCGCCGCTTCGTGAGTAGTCACTGAGAACTTTTCGATAGAGGCGTAATGCTAATATGGAGTGATAGTGTGGAACATTAAGTAAGACCCGTTGACCTACAGGTTGATGTATGGATGGACACTGACTTTGATCTAGCTTCAAGATGTACTACATCTTTGCTGCTTGTATGTTCGATCGTTACTCACAAGACACATTGAAAGTCACTAACACCTCGACAGTCAACGGCGCAGCCTTCCTCCATATGCTCTTCGCCGCATACGAGACTAAGGGGTACACCCTCGAAGAGATGGACGATGTGTTCGACTCCGGGCTGCCGGCATGGAAGACGCGCATCAAGAAGAGTAGGCTGGAGGACCTCGAGAAGGAGATCGAGAAGGGCAACCTCAAGGTCGTTGCACCTGGGACTCGGGGGGTGGAGGAGCTATAGTGAAGTTTCGCAGTGGAAAACGATCGGTGCGGTGTAGGAATTTGGATGAAGCTGGTTACTGTACTTGAGTTGAGTCTGTTGAAACTGTTGGTAAGGCAAGCGTGAGTGCGATATGCCTCAGAGAAGCGTTGTAATTATTCAAATTTGGGCTTTGTATCGAGATGTTGGGATGGGAAGGAACAAACACGACTATCAATAGTGCCAATGGGCCAAGATTGCCAAGAGAAAATCTCATCGGGACTTAATATGTAGTGTACTTGGCCGAAGCGGTGTGAAACTGATCATTGCATTGTGGTGTCATGAGACAAGCATGCCATTGTTGGATGGGATTATTGTGAGTGTCCTCGATTGGGATCCGTATGGTAAAGTTGACATACAATTTGGGGACCTATCAAGCGTCCCAATGATAGAACATTGAAATATCCTTGCGATTGTAAATGAAATGAGTTTGAGATTAGACTCCTAGGTAAATGCAAGCTCTTGGCCGTGACGTCATGCCAAGGTACCTTACGTGTCAAGCGGTGTCGCGATACGAAGAATTAACTGCTGCGCCACTTTACTATCAGATGAAAACCGCACCCAAACAAAGCAGTTTTCTAAAGATCTGGTGCAACAGCTCTACAGTAATCACGTAACAGACATCATGACTTGGAAAGATCGCCTCAAGCGCGTCAAGGACGAATTCGAAAGCCTGATATCTCCGCCGGGAGAGTCCTCGCAGCCGCAGGGCCAACACCAGCAATCCTACGGACCGCCGCCTGTGCCGCCTCCGGAGTCCCGGCCGGCCGAGCTCTACTGGCGGCCGCGGTTCCAGGCGGATGCTCCGGTCACGGCCGAGTGGGATGCGAAGCTTGGGAACGGCCCGGACGGTTGGGGGAACCAGGAGCTGGAGCACTATACGGCGTCGCCGGCGAATGCCTTCCAGTAGGTCTATTCATGGGTGGTTTACCGGACATCAGACTCACTGACTGACCTTCGCAGCACCCCGGACGGCAGACTCGTGCTCCGCGCCATCGCCCAGAACGCCGCGCCGACCCCGGAGCAGCGATACACCTCCGCCCGGCTGGTCAGCAGACAGACGCTGGCCCGCGACAGGGGCGTGCTGACGGCCGTCATCCTGTCGCCCTGCGCCGAGGGCATCTGGCCGGCCTTCTGGCTCCTCCCGCAGGAGCCCTTCTCGTGGCCCGTGGACGGCGAGGTCGACATCGCCGAGACGTGGAACGGCGACCACGAGAACCGCACCTGTCTGCACTGGGGCTTCCACCACGAGCCGCAGAAGCACCGCGTCATCGCCACCAAGATCCCCGACATGCACGCCCGGCCTGTGCGCTACGACTTCGCCTGGGACCAGCCCGGCGGACAGCCCGGACAGGGCCGCATGGTCTGGTACATCGACGGGCGGCCGGTCATGAAGGCGCCCATCCCAGAGGGCACGCGGCCGATGCGGGACATGACGGTGCTGCTCAACGTGGCTATGGGAGGGAGTGTCTGCGGGGGGAAGACGCCCGCCGATGGGTATTACGACATGGTCGTTCAGACGCTGTTCATGGCGAGTGAGCCGGAGCACGGAGGATGGCATCGCTTCGAGAGCGACTGGGGAAGCCATGGCACCGCCTTTGGGAACACTTATTGAGCTTTCAGATACGGTATATCTAGTCGTGACACTTTATTGGGTGGCTATATTCAAAGGATAAATTGACCAGTCTGGATTTCGTCACCCCTCCAGGCTCCAACGTCATCTGTGTGGCACTGCAAATAAAGATGTGTGCCGTTTTCGGTAATATGCACGGATCGAGCCGTCTGATGTCACTCGATCATCTGTCTGGAGTACATATGAGGATGGTGAACGGCTCGGTGCATCGAGTGGTTGATGGCGACGTCAGCTTCACTTCGCAGCACTCGGCAATGATTGACAGAGTTGGCGATCCGAGAAGACAAAAAGGAAACTGTGATGTCAGGAACTCTGATGAAGGATATCCATGAAAAGAACTGATCGTCATGCGCTTTATCTATATAATGTTGTGATGATCCGGGATACCTGAGTAGACTTGAAAACCTCAGTCCAGATCATTAAACTCTAATACAAAACACCACCAAGTTACCACACACAACCCACTACAATAAACACCATGGCCGGCCAGTACGCACCCCATCCCATGTATCAACAAGTTTTTTCTCCAGCACTGACCCTTCACTCTTAGATGGAAGCGCAGATTCTCCTTGTCATCACCTGCCGTCAAGGCCTCCAAGCGAGTCATGGAGCAGCGCGATCAGCCGCGTCACGCCTCGGTCGACTCCAACGCGACGACCACTACGGTCGGCGAAGTCCCTGCGGTTGAAATCGAGAACCACTTTCTGTCTCCGGCTTCGCGCTGGACCACTGCCAACCGCCTTGGTTAAAGGGATGATTAATGACGAATGAATGACCATGACGTTAGGATTGCATTTGTTAGCAGAGATTGAACGTTTGGATCGTGTACACTAGTTTCCTTTCATTCTCGCTGGGCTTGTGGAGCCTGCAGCAATATGTAAAAGAGGAGTGTAAACTTCCGACTCTAAGGGATGAAAAAGAAGAAACGAGATACCAGTTCCGCAGGTTTTCCTTTTTGATCTGTTTGTACTCTTAGTTGAAACAATTTTGACTTGTTCGCCTAGATCACATAAGAGTCTCTCATTCAGCGTCCACTGTCGCAAAGCTCTGCAACATGACTCCTCTTACTTTCTCTACACCTATGAAGTCGATGTCAATGAAGGTTCTGAAAAAGTCCTCGTGGTTACCCTGATGAACCAAGCCAGAGAGCCGTTCGGCACACTCATCAGTCTCAATCTTTTTTATCATAGCATTGAGCGACGGAGCTGTCCCAGGTCTTATCCCTTATTTATACCTGCCAAATAGTTCTCTCACTTCAAATAAGTCTTTCCCTGTACTCTCTGTCTCCTCAATAATCTGAACTGCTGTATTGCCCACCCCGTCCTTTACACTTGGGTCCACACCATGCGCAAGCAGTATCTTCACGACCCCGAGATATCCCTTCTTGGCTGCGATATGAAGTGCCAAATCAGCCTTTGGAGGTTCGAAGCGGCCGATGCGGTCGTCATCATGGTCAGCTCCCCTTTCAAGGAGATAGCGCAGCATTGCCTCGTTGTTTCGACCGGCAGCGGCCGCAAGAGCACCCGAGTGCTCCAGTCTTGCACCATGCTTCAACAGTAAATCCACTGCTTCGCAGTCCTGGTAGAAAGCTGCCACAAACGCAAGAGGCGGAAACATCGCAGCGTCTGGATCTTGGTTGGGATCAGCCCCGGACTCGAGCAGAAATTTGAGGAATTCGGGCGGCTTCTGGCTCATGCAGGCCACGATGAGGGGCGTGCCACGCATGTCGAACTGCATATTGATGATGGAAGGGTCTGTAGATAGGAGGGCAGAAAAGAGCGGTATTGAGCCAGAGTATATCCCCGCGCGGACAGCTTCCTCTTCGATGGAACACGGTGGATATTTGCTCAGCAGAAACTTGATGATTGGTGTCTGGGACTTCCAGGCTGCTGCTGCAAGGAGTCTTTGGACGGTCGTCTCTGTGGGCTGTTCGCCTGACATGAGCTTCTGTAGCTTTTCAAGGTCGCCCTTGGAAGCGGCTTCGATAAGACAAGCATCATTTTCTTCGTTCATGGTGCAATTTGTAGTGATGTTAATCGTAGGAACACTGATCGTGGGATGCGTTAGGAGTAGGATACTTAAACTAGTTTCGTATAGGCAGCCGTTTTTGCTCTTCAGTCAGACTACGTCATAGTAAGCCCCCTTTAACAAAGGAGTGTTGCTAGGTATACGAGCAACTTGTGCTAGGGAACAGATTTTCTATCTTTACTAATAATACTAGCACTATAACAGAGAGAATTTGAATACGAGCGAGAATAATACCTAGAGAATAAGGACTAGGCTATATAACGCCTACGGCTGGCTATTTAGAACCTTGAGATCTCTTTTGCTCAAATTTACATGAGTCCGGCCTATCCTCATTCCCCCTCACCCCAGAGGGGGCACTCGGCGGCCTTACATCTAGGGCACCATGTGACTTTGTTCGTATCGCAAGCAAAAGTTGTTCGTACACCTAGCAAGACTCATTACAATAAAGTAACTTAGTAGTTGGACTTCATCCAACACAAGTGATACCCCGGACCCAACTAAAATCGGGCCTAAGGCGGTAACTTTCGTGAAAACACACTGATTTATGACAGCGCATCACCCTTCAAGTACTACCATCTGCACTACGTTTCGCACCATCAAGGGTTACTTCCGTCTAATTCTTCAAGTACATTAGTCTTCAAAGAGCAAGGAGCTGCATAAATTGGAATAATGTAGGTATGACTGAGTCTTAATTCGTTTAGTATAGGCGTATGTACCAAAGATGATGGTTCTCCAAGTTCTGCTACTTAAACTTCTATGAATACGAGACTGATCATTCCAGCGTTCGTACACCTATAGAGTGCAACCGATAGCAGTAGCAGAGCTTACGTATACGAGATAGACGATACAGGCGTAACGTCGCAGAACGGATATCTTCATTGTTGTACAGCTCGGTGAGATGGACCCGTGAGCGCTCCGGTCGCAGTCAATTGGCGGGTACTTACATGAATCTAGGCGACTCTGCATCGGATGCCGATCGATGGAACGGGATCGATGGAACAGGATCGAAACACGAGAAGAGGCAACAAGCACCGGCTTGGAAAACTACAAAAAGGGAATTGCTCAACCGACTGCGCATTTTGACTTCAGATCATTCAACCACAGTTCTGACAAGCAACACTAGAACCACCATGCTGCCTAATATCGCCTTGATCACTACTCTTCTGAGTATCGCCGGCTCGGGAGGGGCAACCAGAGTAGTGAGTGACCTATCCATCAGCCTCTTGTCAAAGATTCCCCTCTGTAACACGTGCTCCAGCACGTGAATAATGGGTGCATCTTAATCGGTGGGAATCCCGCTTGTGCCGGCAGCGGTAAGGGCAGTCCAGTGAACATTGACAGTGGCCAAGCCACGATTCATGCGCGCTTCAGCGGCAACACCAACCCTTTCGACGAAAATTCCGGCTGTATCCTGAATGCGCAGTGGCCGCAGCATTACGGGGACATTTACTATGGCAACGACAACTGTCTCTATGATTCCCTGGGTAAGTTTATGTGCCAGTTTATAGTTGCGGACGCCCGGGCTCTTATTCTCTCGCAGGTCAGAATATCAACGGACAGTGCTGTACTTCTGGGCAGGAGTTCGTCCGCAACCCGTACAACTACTGGTATGGCTAGAAGTCCACAGACAAGGCAGGACCCTGGATGGCAGGAAACTTGAAGCAAACATCTCCTTGGGCTGGCGGAGGATGTAGGATGTATTGAAAGATGTTCATCATAGCTTCCAAGGGAAACGATTCGTAAAGCGGGTGCGTGGTCTTACTAGAGAGAACAGCCATCCTAGAATAAACTTCGTTGAGGGCTGATCGCTCAATGATATTTTTACGGTGTAGTACTACTTGTAGATAGTCGAAGAGAATGAAAAAGGACAATTGGCTTGATGGGACGATTTTGGTGTGGTTGCTGTAAATTTAGGAGCAACAGAGACAATCTTCAAGTAGCTTTCAATACTGGGTGGTCAAGGCCACTTGTGATCTTATCGATTAATACAACAGGCCTAGAAACCTTGTTTCAATCAAAAATGGAGCATTTTGTGAATGGTTTGCAAAACTACTTTTCCCATCTTCAAGAACCGGGACGCTTAGTTACGATGTTTCATATACGGGTAACTTCAAATTGCAAGCAATGGAGGAGAACGCCAGTGGCCCAGGACTTTACTGAACATCACGCTTCTAATGACTTCCCTCACCCGTGAGAACCTTATACTGTGCATCTTTCTTGATATCTTATGTCGCGTAAAAGTCCATCCACAGGACCCGGTCTGCGCATTTGGGCCTATCAGCAGTCTCGACATCTTCCTCCCTGTACTCGGGAAGGGCATCCTCCCACTACTTCTTCATACACAGTTTCCAAGGCTTGGGCAAAGGCCAATCGCTGAAGTGCACGGAATAAGCACGCGACACCTCGCTCATAGAATTCCACTCCTCATCTACGTCTGGCGCGAGGTATTTTGAGTGATCTCGAGTGTAGAACTCGCCGGTCAGGAGAGCGAGAGCGAGTCGCCAATGGGGTGAGATCATGGCCAAGTCGCGGAACATGTGGTTCAGGACTTCCATGTCGAACTCGCCGGACTGTTGTGCCTCGTCCATGGCCTTTTTGTGGTGGCCTCATTCGGCTTGATGAGCATGACGTGGGACCCTAGGACATGCTTCACGATGTCTGCGTCCTTCTCGGTGAGCCACTAGGCGCGGGGAACCGCTACAGCAACCAATGGGCTAAGAAAGTAATGATCCATGTTATTCAAAACCAGCGTGTCCGAGTCGAAGGCCAACACGCGGGTCTATTGCGTCAGGGAAAGGGAGTAGGACTTGGTGAGGCTATCAGCCCATGTTGCGTCGCCCTTGGTGGTTGAGACAATATCAAACGGGCGCATATTGATTTTCGGTTTCTTAACACGCATGTTGGCGAATGCATTTGCTTCTTTGGATTTCTAGACGAGATTTACGTGTTAATCGAGGATGAAAGCAGGAGATATTGTGTCCTGCGAGCATTCTCAGAAAACTCGCCCCCCTTGATATCATTCCGTGGGATGGATCAGGACCAAGTCATGCTTTGCTCCGAGGCGGCGGAAGACGGCCAAAGTTGGTGATGACCTTGAGTAGGCCTGTTCTAGGCCTTAATCAATCATGTCTCTAGCATGTTAAACGAATTCGTCTTCATTGTCCCAGGTCTTCGTATTCGAATCCACTACCGAGGCCGAAGGTAACAAGCGAGCTTGACAACGGAAGAAGACCTAAAAAGCGCCGAAATAGTTGTCAGCTTTAGACGGATTGGAACTGGAATCAATCTCTTCATCGAACGAGGGTCAATGATGCTTCCATTGCTTTAACCATCCTACTCAGTGGATATACCGGTCCGCTTGCGAGACAGACAGCTGTATCCGCCCGAGTAGCCATCGTGTCCGAGTGAGTAGTTGCGCACGAGTACGAAACCGTAGTGTAGAGCCGAAAGCGCGGTCAAGGTCGTCTGGCGGAGCAGAAAGAGTTCCGTTGAGAAAATAGTATGCCTCGCAAAGAGTGGTTTCGAGGAGGCGAAGGGAAAAGAAGTCCAAGGCTGATAGAATTTGTTGTGTTTGAGAAGAGAGCTAATAAAGACTGGTCGTAGTGTCCAGGTCCAAGTTCATCCTAAGCTGAGCTCCGGAGGCTATTAACAAGACCAGGGTGCTGCTTCGCAAGCTCCTAGGTACCCAGTATCTTGTCGAAAAGGTTGATGAATACGAAGCTCATGTCTTCGACCACCTCCCCCGAGGCTTTGGTTCGAAGTCTTATGCCACTTCGGCCGCTTGTCGACGCTTTCGGAATACATGTTGCGCTTCGCGGTTTTTCTGTCGGCGGAGCTAGTACCGGTCAGCATTCTGACCAGGTTTGGTGACGTTGACTGGCGATTTATGGACGTAGAAGGCGATGATTAGCCTGTTGAGGGAACCTGAGAAACGATTGAGGATGTGTTGATGATGGTAGGTGGCTGAGTCAAGCTGGAAACGGAGGTTAGAAGAAGCGGAGTGAATGCTATCACCATGTCAAAAAGGCCAAAGACATTGGCGTCAAACATGCTTCCGACCCGAGAGCTATCGGCCTCGATTGCTGGCATTTCGTACACTAGAAAATTCGTATGTCAGTATTTCTATTTTCCCCATGGCGTAGGATCGGTCACAACAAGGGCTGCACGAACTCGAACCAGCGTTGTCAAACAACATGTCCAACTTTGCATCAGTTCGCTTGGAAATTTCCGGCTTTAGAGCGGCAATGCCCTTTGGCTTGGTCACATCTAGTGGCAAGATCTCAATGCCGTTCGCCTCAAGTGTAGCTAGGGACTTGGTGGATCGAACAGGTTGCGAAAACACGAAGGCTCTGGGCCGCGAATTCTAGGGCGAGGGCGAGTCTAGCTCCGCCCTCCGAGCAGCTACAAATAAATATTTGTTAGTCTATGATCAGGTGGCGGACAGCAGGGTTCGGACAAACCCAGTAATGAGGATGGTGTGCTTTTTTAAAGCCATTTTGATGGTGGCACAGTAAAGTGTTTATGTTGGCGAACTTGATTCACTACTACAAGCTGAAATGCATGCGGTGTTATATGTTGCTTTTCAAGCCATCTCTGCCTATGCCTCGACTTCGAGGCATGATCGATTACACACGCATCTGCTCGGTAGATTTATGTCCTTCGGGCACTTGCATAATTGGACGTCCGGCGGGTCTGTTTATGTCATACTAGGCTAGCTTGGACTCTCACTCCAAGGTTCATTTCTAACAAAGCTCCCCAGGAACCGGAGCATCATGTAATTACTCTGAACCTTCTGTGCAGAAGGTTCGACTACTAATACCGCTGGCTTTGGAAGCTTATGTTGGTCTTGAGATTGAGCTTGATAAATTACGTGTTAAGTGGGTGCCAACTACTGTCATTGCGTGCCTGTTTACTACTTTTCAAATCATGTTGAATTCCTGTGCTATTAGTCCGATAGTCAGCCTTAAATAATAACTTAATCCTTATCTTTAGTCTTCTGAGGATAGATTAGGACACGGCTATTAAGTGAGCTATTTGAGACTGGGTAACTGCCTATTTTGATAGTCAATTTGGGTTGTTGAAAACCTTCGTCTGAGCGAGATCGCAACACCCTTCAATCGCTGCTGTTTGAATTGGCTTTAACTTAAGTGGAACTAAAGTTTACTCTAAACTGAGATAGTGAATAAGTTTCTATGATAGGATCTTAACATCAGAACGTTCTCTTGATTAAACCTTTTGTCGAATGAGATTTATCGCTCGACTGCTTATGCTTACCCTGTGGTCTAGCTCTAAGATCATCTCTCCCGCACATCATCCTCATACTGGCGAGGTCCTTCTGGTTAGCCGGATTTTCTAATATTAAATTACGTCTGGGAATAATTTTGATCGTCCACTTTTTAGTATATTGAAGTTGAGGATGTTGCCTTTCGTCTTGCTGGACTAACCTCTGTGTCTGGGCAGGAGTTGGTGCTTGGGCTTGTGTAAGTCAGATCGATAACGCGGCCGTCCTTGTCAACCTCAGTAGCATCAATGGATCTAGGAGAGCTTGTGGAATTAGTGGAAAAGTTTGGGAGAATTGCACCTAGCCTATGGCTGTAAGATAAATAGATTTAATGAAAAGTAAACGTCAAGGTTATCATTTGAGAAGCGCCAGGTGAACTATCCAGCTATGAATGGTTTAAACTCCCGCTATGATCTTGAGGATCTTATAAATCTAGTCAAAAGCAGGCAACTTCCCTAAGCCGAAGAATATTCAGTTTGTAGACAAGGCTGTGGATGAGGATCGCCTGTCATTTCTCCATAAATGACAGCTCAATTTATGTACATCTCAAGACACTTTACTTGTTTACTTTGCAGCCTTGGCATCTTCTAGAATCATGTGGGCACCCTTCTCGGCAATGGCATAGACAGTGGCCTGTATGTGTGCGGATATCTGCAGCGGCATGACAGATGCATCGACGACCCTCAGCCCCTTGACCCCGTACACGCGCAGCCGCTCGTCGACCACGCCGCCCTTGATGCCCACACGCCCGCCCATGGCGCAGGTGCCCACCGGGTGCCAATCCGTGATGGTGTTCTGCACGATCCACTCGCGGAGACGCTGTTCGTCGGCTAAGATGGCTGTCGATGGGGACGCTGGGGCGCGGATGATGCCCGCGAGAGGCTCCGTGTGCACGACCTTTTGCAGGAACACGGCGCACTCCTTCATGACGTCTACGTCGAGGGCCCCGTGAGCGCCGCCGTAGTACTGCGGATCGATGGCGGGAGGGTCCTCGGCCGTGGTGGAGCGATGGCCGGCGGGACGGATGTGGATCGAGCCGACGGAAAAGGGGTACTGGAGGATCTGCAGCATGGTTCCGTATTTCTTCCCGTGCTCGCCCTTGAAGTAGGGGCTCCAGTTGCCTAGGTCGAAGATGTACTCGATCTGGCCTAGCCTGGCGCGGCCGTCGAGACGCTGTTTTAGAATGGTCTTCTTTTCGGCATCGAAGACGGTCAGTTTGTCGGCCTTGGCGTGGAGTGCAGCGAGAGCGTCGCCAGGGACGAAGTGGGCGAGGGGCACGTAGCAGAGGGAAACGGGGAGCATCGTCAAGGGACCGGCCTTGTCTCGAGTGTATTGCTCCCGCGCCGCCGCCGCGAGCTTCTCGTCCTTCTGCAAGTCCTCGCGATTAGCGAGCAGCGGATCGACCTCGAATATCGTGGCCAGCACTACGATGCGAAACAGATGTGTCAGCACAGCCCACGGGACGGACCACGATCTGGCAAATTGGGTGCTTACTGAGGTGGTCCTGCAGATTCTCTCCCACGGCCGGGCTGTCCACCTTGAGGTGCACGTTGGCCTGCGCCAGCACCTCACGGCTGCCTATCCCAGAGAGCTCCAGGATCTGCGGCGACTTGACGCTGCCAGCGGACAGGATGACCTCGCGGGACACCGAGACGACGTGCTGCCTGCCCTGGCACGCAAAGCGCACGCCGGTAGCCACCAGCTGGCCCTGGACATCCTGGAGGACAATCTCATTTACAGTGGCCCGAGTCAGGATGTGTAGATTAGCTGCTGCGGGCGAGCAGTAGTGGGTGGCGAAGGACCGGCGGGCAGTTCGGGGGTCGACGGCGTTGACGGTGGTCCAGACGCCGACGTTGGAGCCGTCGACATGAGATGAGTTTGTTTCGACGCCGACGGCATTGAGGGTGCGGTGCCAGAGACGGTGCGAGGGCGAGTAGTCGGTGGGATACGACACCTGGATGGGACCGGACTGGCCAAAGGTGTCTGGGTTGTGGGAGACGTCGTGATGTTGCTGCACGGCATGACTCGGCGGGTGGAACGTCTCGGAGTGCTTGAAGAATGGCCTGTTAGGACGGAACCTTTGGTTAGTTGCGATAGGACTCGCACATGCATTGCATACGTAACCCGGCCAAGTAACTATGTATTCGCGCACGTAGTTTTGCTATCTGTGACAGCCACTCGTCAACGGACTCACAGTAGATCATCCCAGCCCCATCCAGGGTTCCCCAGGGCCAACCACGCATCCAAGTCATCCCTGCTGGGGCGGTTCCAGGCCATGTAGTTCAGCGCGCTGGTGCCCCCGAGCACCCTCCCGCGGGGCCAGGGCAGGCTCCGGCCGGCGAGGCCCTGCTGCGGCACCGTGGCGAGATGCCAATCGTAGGTGCCGCCTAGCGAGCGTCCGTAGTGGCCGGGGATGTTGACGTCGTCGCGGTCGTCTGGCGCGACGACGCCGCCGGCTTCGAGGACGCCGACGCTCAGCGAGGGGTCGGCGGAGGCTAGCCGCGATGCCACGGCTAGCCCGGCTGTGCCCCCACCGACGACGACGAAGTCGAAGGTGCGGCTGCTAAAGTCGTCAGCGCTGATGGTTGGCGTTGGGTTTGTCATGGCGATGGGGGGGGGGGATTTGGAGCGAGTGAGTGGTGCGAGGACTTGTCTCGGCTCGGTCGATGATGGACAACGCCCGAAACAACGGGAGGTGCACGTGTTAGTTATCTAATTAACGATGGCGGTTCTTGCTCCCAACTCGGATCATGGCCGAGTCGTCAACCAACAAACGACAAAAGCTGCAGCGGGCTTTCTCTCTCTTTCTCGCCAACTCTTGCAAGCGGCAAGCCACTGGAACACGGCGGCACTTCTGGGGGAATCCACTGCGAACAACAGGCTTCGTTGGCTGGACCTGACTGCAGACTCACCCTGGACCTTGTCGAGCTGTCTGCCTCGAACGTACAGGTAAGCTACTGCACCTATCGCGAAGAGAAGACCAGGCCCAGGTACAGGCACGCTAATGAAACCTACGTATACGTTCTTCGTATCCTCGTACCGCTAAAAAGAACCTTTTCACTTAAACCCCTGCGGCCTGTCGTATCTACGAATAAGTAAATAATCCGCCCTTTTCCTCCCCAATCGCACGATCGCGGGAGGGTCTAAAGGTTTCGCCTAGCCCGGGGGCAACAGGGGCCGGAGCCGGCCCCGCGCGGCCGCGGTAACTCCCCACTACTGACCATGGATGTTTAGGCCACTAAAGCTGGACCTGGCTTCTTCAGGGCTTCCTCGACTCCCCGCTGTCTGTCTCCGTTGTGTTTCTCTTATCTTCAGTCGAGTCAAGCTACATCTGCAGGTCCCAAGCGACGGGGGCAGTCCGTCAGTCGACTGGTGGAATGGAAACAAAGCAAATCGCATCACGCTGCGATATCGCGCTCGCGGTACGAAGTACTTGGTTTACTGCAGACTACTTCAGCTGAACGACCGAACGCACGGTAATTACTCTATTTACGTAGCGGGCATGGTATAACGCATGGGATAGACCTCGAACGTGCATACTTTGCTGCTTTACAACGGTTCCCCTGCTCGAGTCCCGTTGCCCATCTCATCAAAGGGGCCCTTCGTTCCAGTGATTAGGTTTCAGAAAGAAGAAGAAAAAGGTCGTTGCTTCGTTTTGAATTCTCTCCCTTTCTTCCCCGTACGAGTTCTCCTCGCGTGAACTGAAGCATGGCCATCGTCTTGTGAGCTTGCCCATCATGGAGCTTGTAGACTCGCTGCTGATCGAGTCCTGGATCCTGTGGGTTCTTGGCGTCCTCGTGGTCGTGTGCCGGCTGTGAGTACCCCGAAAAGCTGCTTATCCAAAAAAAAAATTCCAAAAAAAATGATGCCCTGCGCTCGAGGTCATTCTGTGTGCTGACGCCTACATAGGATAGCGCGACGCTTGAAGCTCGGGAACTGGCGGCGCCTCGCAATTGAAGACTACCTCATTTGCTTTGCTCTCGTGCGTACCTGAATATCTTCTTTTTTTTTTCTCTTTCTTTTTATGTTGCTGATACTGACCCTTGACGCCCGCAGGTCAACTTCACCGGCGTTGTCGTCTGCATTAACGAAGTCGCCAAGAATGGCAGCAACTACATGGAACCCGAGGTCGCCGCGCACCTCACGCCCGAGGGGAAGAGCCAGGCTATTTTCGGCAGCAAGATGACCTTTGTTCTCGAGATCTTCACTCTTACTGCAACCTGGACTGTCAAGGCTTGTCTGCTGCTTCTGTACGGCCGCTTGATGGAGGGCACCTCGGTGCGACAGAGCTGGGCCGTCAAAATCGTGGCTGGCTATTGTGTCTTGACCTACCTGCTTGTCACCTTCATGTTTGTCTTTTACTGGTGCAATCCCACCTACGAGTACTGGAGGGTTCCGGTGAGGATCAGTAGGTTACTTGATGCTGGTGTTTCGCGGCGGGAGCTAACAGATATCAGTGCAATGCGCGACGTACTACAACCACATGATATTCGCGACGGCTTGCAACATCTCCTCGGATTTGATGTTGCTCTTCCTTCCGATTCCCATCATGATCAAGATCCGCCTGCCGCTCAAGAGGTTCGTCAAAGTTACAAGGTCTTAGCCAGCTGGAAATAACTGACAGTTCGCAGGAAACTCGGCCTCTGCTGCGTGTTTGGTCTGGGCATCTTCAACGTAGGAACGCAGCGCTATAGGAACAACACTCGCTGACTCGTCTACAGATCCTCGCCGCCGTGCTAAACCGATACTACAACTTCAGCAACCCCAATTCCTACGTCTTTCTCTACTGGTACGTCGCCGAGGTGGGCGTGGCCATGTACGTAGGCAACCTGCCGCTCTGCTGGCCCGTCATCCGCCTCGCGCTGGGCTCCAAGGGCGACTCATCGAACCCATCATCATACCCGAACCCCTCGTCGTATCCCGACACCTCCGCGCGTCGTAAGCCGCAGAGCCGCCACCCGCTGACCAGCAAGGCGTCGATATGGGCCACGCTAGACGACGAGGACGGCACGCGCATGCAGGGCTCTCCCGAACATGGCAGCCAAATCGAGCTCATGGACCAGAAGGGACCGGATCTGGTGAAACAGCCGTACCGCACCGAGGCCGAGGTTACCAGCGACCGGCACCACGGCCATAATCCCAGCGACCAGATCACAGTGGTAACGAAGGTGGCAGTGGATGTCACCAGAGTAGGCTAGACCGATTAAATGTGGGAACGGCCTTTGAATTCACCGGCAGACAGGACATGGGCGTCTTAGGAAAGAAAACGCAAGCGTTGGATGCATGTACATAATGGGTAGTTAGAGTCTGGACTAAGACGCAAACTAGAGTGTAAATAATGAGGGTAATTGACGAGAACGAGAACGAAGACGAGGAATACAAGAATAAATCAGCGATCTTTCTAGGCTCCGCATATCTCTTAGCTCCCGCACATCATTCAGCCCCCGTATCTCTTGGCTCCCGCGACGTCCATCTCTTGGCTCCCGCCCATTTTCTTGGCTCCCGCTTCAACCGCCAGGGTCGGCCCACGCTTGCTGGCTGGGTGATTCCATTAGCACGCGTCTAGACTCCAAACGGTCGTGACGCAGCTGGGGAAGGATTCTCCCTCTAGGTGCATAGCTTCAGGGGATCCCCGGTCCATGCAGCAGCGAGGAAACAAGGGTTCTCGAAGCCTCGACTAACGCAGAGTCGCAATGGCGAGAAAGGCATTGCATGGGCTCGACCGATAAATTGCGCATGAGGAAGGCCTTTTCTTGTCCATCCTTGCGCCTACATACGTGTGCCACCGACGCTAGCACTGAAACCGCTGCAGCCCGTCTCCGGGGGCGAGTTGGCGAGTTATCGCGCAGCATGATGCGAACGACGCCTCTTTGAGCCAGGGTGCTCTCTTTTTTCCCGGTGTCTCAGCTGCTGGTGCAGCATTTATTAGAAAGAACTGTATCCAAATTCCTTTTTCTTTCTGTACTTGGACGTTGTAACCTTGCCCTTTTCCAAACCCGGATTCTAACGTCTTCGTCTTCTTCTCTTGGTTAGGTTTATTGTGGAATGCTACACTCCGCGCTGTAGCTGTCACACAAGTCGTCACGTTTCATTCACCCTCCCATTACTTTGTTCCATTATTCTCTATCACCCTCACTATAATCCCTATCTGGCCGTCACGATGGTCACACCCATCGATGATGTCGAGATCGTCGCTGAGAAGGGCGGCAGAGGGAGCTCGGCACACTCAGTCGAGGAGAACATGAGCACCGTTGAGCCGCCTGCAACCTCTTCTTCCTCCTTCTCCTTCAAGAACATCAACAACCGTATCGAGGGTCTCGCTGGCCTCGAGACGAGAGGCATCGACCGCGTTCCCCCAGATGAACGCCAGGCCCCCTCGCACGCCGCAGACCTCCAGGTCGCCGTGCTGTGGTTCAGCGCCAACTTGTCACTCAACAACCTCGCCACAGGCCTCTTTGGACCCATGGTCTTCGGCCTGGGTTTCCTGGACAGCGCTCTCCTCGCTGTGTTTGGAACCATCCTCGGTGCTTGTTCGACGGCGTACATGGCCACCTGGGGTCCTGCTTCGGGAAACCGTACCATGGTTAGTAGAAACCCAGGAACTCTTCTGTGCTGTTACATCCGTGGCTGACACAGCTTGTATAGGTTGTCTTGCGTTACTTTATGGGATACTGGCCGTCCAAGCTACCGACCCTTCTGAATGTTGTTCTCATGGTCGGTTATACTACGATTGATTGTATTATCGGTGGTCAAGTCCTGTCTGCCGTAAGCGGCGGCAGCATGACCATCCTAGTCGGCATTATCGTCGTTGCCATTATTACATGGACTATTGCTGTCTTTGGCATGGCTGTTTTCCACAGATACGAACGGTAAGCCTCGATGTCTCCCTTCATACGTGCATAGCACGCTGACAAGTGTCCTACCTGCCAGATACGCTTGGATCCCCCAGGTCATCGTCCTGTCCGTCCTCATCGGCACCGCCGGCCCTTCCTTTGACGCTTCCGCCCAGCCCACCGTGACCGGTTCAACGCTCGCCGCCAACCGTCTTTCCTTTTTCACCCTCTGCTTCTACGTCCCCAACTCGTGGGCAGCCGCCGCTTCGGACTTCTATGTCTACTACCCTGAGCGCACCTCAAAGGTTAAGATCTTCTTGCTCACCCTCACCGGCCTGACTTGTGCCTTTAATCTCGTCTACCTCATTGCTATTGGCCTCGCTACGGGACTTGTGAACAACACAGCTTGGTCCGATGCCAACGCCATCAGCACAGGCGCGCTCATTGTTGCCGCCTTCGACCCCCTGTATGGCTTTGGACGCTTCTGTTCCGTCGTCGTGGCCCTCGGCGTCATCGCCAACAGCACCCCTTCTATCTACTCGGGCGCTCTGGGATGCCAGGTCCTCGGCCGCTACACCAAGGCTGTGCCGCGCTGGGCTTGGTCCTGCATCCTCACTTTGATCTCCTTGGTCCTCGCACTGGCCGGTCGTGAACACCTGCTCGTCATCTTCCAGAACTTCGTCGCCCTGATGGGCTACTGGGTCATGCTTTTCATTTGCATCGTCGGCATGGAGCACGTGTTCTTCCGCGGCCGCCAGGGCTTCGACTGGGCTGCATGGGAGGACAAGTCGTATCTCCCCATTGGGTATGCTGCAGCGGTCAGCTTCGCCCTCGGGTGGGTTGGTGCTATCCTTGGCATGTCCCAAGTCTGGTATGTCGGTCCCATATCCGAGACCGCGTCTCGGGCAGATCTCGGCATGTGGTTAGGCTGCGGATTTGCCCTTGTGGTTTTCCCGCCGTTGCGATATCTGGAGCTAAAGAAGGTCGGGCGTTGAAAATGGACTATATTATCGAAAGGAAAAGTGCCTTTATTTGTAATATAGTCTTCAGGTAAATCAGAAGAAAAATTGACAAAAGTGACCCCCGCCTATTCGATCCGGTATAGTAATCGAAAGGTTGCCATTTTGTGTGAAAATAAAATAAAACAGCAAACCGAAACCAAGCATCAGGCATTTCCTGCACCCTGCCGCCTCTCAAAGCTGGAAAAACATGCGACTCGTTGTCTCCTACGCCTCAGTGGATGGCTACAGATCTCCTGTGATTGCCTTCTCTTATGTGGTTCTAATGCTGAAGACTGCAGTTGCGAGCCTTCACGTAAGTAACTCGGGGACAACATACCGGAGCCGCTGATAGGAGATGGGTGCTATTTACCTCTCACTTTTAGCTCAGTAGGACTGATTACCCGGTTTTGAAGTCGAACGATTGACAAATATTGTCTTGAGCATCTGTCTACCGTAGGTGGTATAGATTGTCTGTGAAACAGTAACGTGGAGTTGCGTTAATGCTTTATCCCTACCTTTGCGGATATGCAGGATACGCCCTCTCCGACGGAAGCTAGCTTGTGCCTGGTTGGGTAGATAATGCGGTTCAAAGTAGAATAAAGTCGCGAATAAATAGTAAACAGTCTCGGGAATAGCTTTTAATATGACTATATTAGTTAAGACCTTAGAGTGAACATGGCTTTCATGTCATCGAGCGAGGGTTGCAGAGTGAGGGCAACTTCGAATCGGTATTAGCGGCTAGGTCTATACATTGGGGGAGTGAGAGAATCTTTTTGATAAATCTTAGCTTTTGGTGTATCAGAGGGCCTGCGGAAGCATTCCTACGTTGATTTTGAGTACGAGATAGGTTTAGTATCACTATGCATTATAGAAAACTTGAATAGAGCTACTAGTATAGTGTTGTTCTAAAGCACTCTGGCATCTTGAAATGTGCTGAGTCTAGGCAGATACCCTAGGAAGGATATACCTACCAGCAGTCAGATTGACTGGAGGACAGACCGATGAATCGACACCGCAGCTAACCATGTTTCAGGCTATCGAAGTGTGCAGCAAGATGGCTGTGGATGGAATTCACGAGTGCACTCGGAAGAATCAGGCCGTCAACACCTACATTGATGGTAGTAGTATTGCGACCACGAATGCAGGATACAAGCGATGATAAACGTCTTCAGGATTGCACCCTAAAGTAATTAAGCAGTGAGATCCAACAGAAAGGCCAGGTCCTATGATACATGTCGGAGAGGTAATGGTCAAGGAAAATGCTAGATATAATAGTAGGGGAAATAATTAGGGAAAGGTTCCTTACCATTGGCACTTGATCCATGAAATCGACCAGGCGGTCTGTCAACTGCGTTGAGATTGAGTTATCATGTTGGGAAGAGAGATGCAAATCGAGAAGAAAAAAACTGTTTGATCTTCTGTAGAGAAGAGCAGTCCTGTATCACTCCGTCGCTATCTTGCGGCATCAACCTGCTCGTAGAGCAAGGGCGAAGACCCATTAACAAGTTTGCCTTTGGGATTTAATTGAAGCTTGTATCAGAAAAGTAATAGCTTAACGATCGTAATGTAGGCTTCTCAATAGCAGTAGAAAATAGCCCTTCTGCGACAGTA
This sequence comes from Neonectria magnoliae, assembly GCA_037954305.1. Classification (NCBI taxonomy): domain Eukaryota; kingdom Fungi; phylum Ascomycota; class Sordariomycetes; order Hypocreales; family Nectriaceae; genus Neonectria; species Neonectria magnoliae. Next base: position 151,889 of record JAZAVK010000090.1, on the reverse strand, counting down.
GTGCTGGTTGACTGCTTCTAATGTCTATTATCCGAGAGCACCATCAGTAATGGCTTCCAGCTTTGAATTCTCCTTAAAACGCCAAGTTACGATCCAGCGGGCATTTTTGACCAAGTCCGAAAGGCCCCAAGTATAAATGCAAAATGTATTAGCAAAAGGGTACAGCAGGGAGAGTCTGGGGTGCAACGGTGAGAATACAATACATTGAAGTCATTCTTGTGCCACCCTATCCTTCTAACAGATCTCGTATGACCTCAAGAGACCGAAGAAACTCTTATGCTGGCGTTACAGTTCGGCAGCCAACATTAGCACGGGTTCACCTCAAGCCTGAGAGCATGGCTAATTTCCGTCATGGCTGTTGCCGATTGGTTAGGAATAGGACACTGTAGTAATTTAGTTTCGACTAATCGCTGTTGCTAGAAGTTTCCTGGTTGTGGCAGGACAATTAACTTATGATGTCACATCCATAGTGTTGTTCAATACTGCCCACTCATGCTGATTGGACTGTAATACGATGGGTACCCCGATATACCTTTTTGGCCACCGGTAACTTCTAGTGGTTCGGGACTATCGGGCAATGATGATAGAGCTGTAATTACCGCCTACAACCATAGATAAGGACGAGGTAAGTAGGTCGCTTTGTACTACAATTTTGGCCTCTGACAACATAGACCCACACTAATAGGTACAACGTAAGGAAGACGCTAGCATATGTTGTCAACTCAACGACAAACGTCAACAAGTGAAAGCCCGGGATTCCACCTATTGCTAGGTTTGGTTCTACTAACCATTTGCAGCGTTTTTATGCTATACAGCATCGTCACAGAGAGCGGCCTCCAGTACCACCTAACCACCAACCTCAGCCTCCTCGTCAACAGCAACGTCAGCACCTTCCTGTCTTTCAATGATTTCCAACACAAGACGGCCAGAGGAGCTTCAATCTTGCTCCTTGGTACGGCCAACCTGGATGGTCTGGATGTTGTTAGCTTGCCATAGAACATGACTAGCCCTACCGATGTACCACATGCTGGCAATAGCGCTGTAGTAGAACAAGCTCGAGGGAGTCTCCCATAGTAAATAGAAAGTAGCAAAGGGGAAGCTGTTTCAGCACTCTCCTTTCTCAAGATTCCTCTGCATCCATCTTGCGAACTTTTCTCCCACCTGGCTTCTTGGCGCTGAGAAAGGTTTCCTCCACTTCATCTTTGCTGTAACCGGATCTTTAGTTAGGTGTATCAAGTATTCATTCAAGGAGATGGTCATCAGTTACCAGCATGATGCCCATCCGGTACCAAATAACCAGGCAGTCGGGGAATGGCCTTAATGGAATGCTGGCTAACTGGTTGGGGAAGGACTGGCAGCTATGAGTCTGTGGAAGATATTGTAATCGCGAACTTGACTCTCGGCAGAGACCTTCTTTTACTTTAGCTGAGCTCATCGCAGATACCCTATCGACCCTGCGATCGAGTCTCGCTTTCAGTTGCCTTCTACTTATCCATATCTCTAGCAGTGCAATACCTACCATGTATAGTTGGGCTAATAGAGGAACCTAAAAAGCAAGTGACGGGGAGAAATGGACGAACCGAGGTTGCTTCAGTCACCGCGAGAAAGGCTTGAGCAGTTTTCGTGACAAAATCCCCGCTTCCCAAACGTATTCCTTCCGAGTCTAAACTACGTAAGGACAGAAAGTTGATTACGATCAGCAGTACCGTACGCCAGGACTTCCGTGCCCTCGTCTTTGTTCAGCTAATGTTGCGGCTAATGCAACGTAGGCAGCGCTATTTGCACAATCCGCCATGACGTGCGAATGGAGAGGGGGCTCAATTTAGTCAGCCGTCTGACTTTATGGGCAAGGGGTTAGTCTAGTCCGTAAGAGTGATGGTAAGGATATTTAGCGCTGTCAACTATTCTATGCTAGATACACAAATGGCATCTGATATGGGAATCCCATTTCCAGAAATCCCACCAATTCTCCACGTGCCATCTGCTACCTAGTAATATATGTCAGTTCTGCCGATCGATGATTACAGGCTGAAGTGAAGGGTCTTTTTTTCCAGAACATTTTTTTTTACATCCATGAAAACGTCACGTATGGGCTTTTGTATCTCATCTGGACCTTTCCGCTTCTAGCTATGTTGGACTGCTAAGCAAGGCTGGAGGACACGCTAGCCTGCATACGGCCATTATGGGAGACAGGAGCCCCTTTAACATGTCATAACAAAACAATGTGTAGATTTCTTGCATGAAGAAAGCTCCAATTCTTCCCCCCCCCCAGTGGTCTACCGTTGAAAAGGAGGTATGATGAGACGTGGCATTGGGTTGTCATAAGTCTTTCGCATGCGGGCTCAATGTCTGGATGGCTTCAGAAGACCTTTTGGGAGGCACATGGGAGGAAACAATGATAGGAACATTAAATTGTGATATTGATTAGCAAATTGGACTCATAAACGTAAAATCAATTTCCAAATCTCGCAAACTGTACTTCGGATGATGTTGACGATGCGCTACCTCTCGGCTTATCTCGCGCTTCGCCCGTAACCTCCGACCTGATCTCCCCCAGACTTTCGCTGTCCTCGTCGCTATGACTTGCCCGTCTGTGGCTGTGAACTGTGATCTCGGTCGTCTTCACCAGAGTAGAGTCGCCCTGGCCATGGGTCGCATGGTTGTTCTCCCCCTTGCCAACGCGAACCTCGTACTCGGCCGTCAGCTTTCCATTGGCACCCATGAAATGCCTCCTCCTCTCTCCGTTGAACGTCTCCAATGCCACACCGTCAGCGTGGGTGGCACCTTGGCTGCGGGTATAGGAGCTGTCGTTTCTGGAAGCCCGCGTCAACTCGACCAAGCGGTTGAGGATGCTGAACTCGAGCTTGAGCTTGACGCTGTACACAAGTGGCTTCCAGGCGGTCTGGATATCGTAGAGGTTCGCAAACTCGAGGGCGAGGATGGAGACATCGAGAAGGACAACGAGGATGTTGACGTAGATTAGGTGGCTCAGGACCTGGAGTGTTTTCTTGTTGCCCACGCTCGTTTCTAGCTTGAGGCGTTTTGTTGTTTCCCAGACATACAGTCCTGAGATGATGATTTCCTGGAGGAAGAAAACACTCAACTGGACCTTTTCGTAGACATCGTATGGCGTTAAGAAAGGACCCGGATTGTTCGAGTTGACGCCGTAAACCAGCACGATGATGGGAAGATGCAACCAGATCGCGTTGGCGATGATCATTATCAGCACCAGGCGCAGGCGACGCTGGTTGTGCATGACAATGTGCAGTCGAGAGTAAAGCACAACTGACTGGCCGGTGATCATAGTGCACCAGCCTATCAGTATGAGGGTCGCATAGAGGTTGGATTCGGCAGTGAGCGAGAGGTGCTTGATGAGGTAGCCGGTGCCGTTGAAGGCAATGCCCCATGTCGCGATCAGGAAACTCCAAAAGTAGAGTCCGCTGCGCCTCCTGAAGGAGCCGAAGATGTAGGCGTTGAGCTCCAGAACATTGTAGTAGGCAATGCTGATGAAGACGATGATGATGACGGCGACGACGCCGTCCTTGGTATTGACCTCGACCATGTTGAACGAGTTCCCGAGGGTTCAAAAGCAGGGCTTTCCGGCGGGGGGATGGGGGCTTAGATGACGGGATGAAGGAGCGTGTGGACGAGAAGGGGAAGAATGGCGATGATCAAAGTTGAAAAGAGACTGGGGCCAACTGATCAGAGCCAGCATTTAGACTGACTACCAACACGAGAGCACATGGCCGAGTTTTCGTACTCGATCGACCTCGTGGCAGCCATGAAAACCCGTTCGTCTTTTACCGGTATCAAAGTCGACGCCCGTCCCGGACGCGCACCTACCGACAAGGAAAATCAGCCAAGTTTTGTTTTTCCCTTGGCCAGCACACTAAACACTCTACGCAGCAACAGGGCGTTTTGCTTTTTGGCGGGCTGCATTGATGTGGCGGCCGCGCCTCCTCCTATTCTGACACCATTCCGCGCTTGGTGAGAGGAAGCGGAACGATCGATGTGCGAAGTAGACTACGAATACAGTTAAGAAAAGGGACGCTCCCGGCGTCCCGGGGTTTAGAGAAGAGGAGCCGGTGGCCTAGTGCGAACTCAAAATCTGGAGAAACTGGAGACTTTTATTGGGCCGCAAAGGTCTCGAAAGGTCTCTTTCAGGCTCGGCTTTGGGAGCTGTGCCTCTCTATCTGCCGATGTGGCTTCCGGTTTTACTTGGGGTTTGAGGGGTCTTGTTCCGAATATGCCGACGCTGGGCCCTGTCCGACTCGATCGCTTAGCTTTAGTTCCTTCCGCTCTTCTTCTTCGTCGTTCTTATGTGCTTTCATTAATGTCCGTAAGATAACAAGTGCCACAGATATGTGCGGTGCGGCTACCTCACTATCGATGCAGCCAAGGCCTCAAAAATGCAGGGAAACCCTCGCCAAGTCCGTCCATTGTCGTCGCCATCCCCGTCCAGCAGGGACACAGAAAGCCTATGATTCTTGCGTTAGGCCATCGCGAGATGCCGTCACCCTTCACCCTGGACCTCGTCTGAGGGCCGAAGAAGCCGGATGGGCGGCCTTGTTGCCTAAAGCGGTCTCCAAGCCAAGACTCTGTTACTTGCGCGTTGGTTCCGGGGGGGTTCGGGGAGCGCTTCTCCCGCTACCCGTGCCGCGGTGGGTGAAATTGCGTGCGTTGGCGGAGCAGGGCGAATACGCATCTGCCGCGGAATCTCAGCTCAGCCCTTCCAGGACACTTTCGTTAGCGTCTTGGAGGCCCAATACATCTGCAGTTCGTCCCAATAAACTGGGTGTCGCTTGCCTTTACGAATACAAGTTTTTGAGGTTGCCCGAGCCGCTAAGCTTCCTTGTTAATGCGCCGAGTCTCGACCGGTAGCCCATGTCTTTGACGACTGTGCTCTTGTCAAGGATACAGGGATGAGTTCTACGCGGAGTTGAGCGGTACACGTCCAACTCCAGCCAAAACGCGGCGAGAGGTGCTTGATGTAAGTGAGTGAGTAAACAGGCACAGCCGTAACGTAAAATGCCCGTTCCAAGAAGTCACGACCCTTTTGTCTCGTAATTCCACCTACTACACCACTTATCACTAGGCCTTTGACCGCTGCGGACTTCCCCGGATGCCCAAAGATCGTCATACGAGGCCCTCGAAAACAGCGTTGATCTGGAGCAGCGCTAACGGGAGTTTAATATGCGGGCCATGAACCAAGTCGAGTTCGCATCCCGATCAGGCCCTGTACTTCCCCGTCCTGTTTGTGGTAAATGTCTCATGACAGGGCAGTTAGCCAATCTTACTCTTTAATTTGCCGTCAGTCTATGATCTGCAAGGGGCAATGATTAACACGCGGCAGGAGTTCTGACGGATGCATATTAAAAGTCTCTTTCAGCGTCGCAGCCACTTGCGTCTCATCACACCACACCACGAACCAGCGCTGTCTTGTCTCGTTCATCATGCCTTCCACTGTTGCTGTGCTTGCTGCCGGGATCCTCGTCCACTCGGGACTGGGTCTCACGTCGTGGGGTGTGGTGGCCGCGAAACTTCCGTCCGCGGCCCAGATCATCGACCAGAGGACCTTCAATGTCTTGGACGAGGTGCCGCCTCCCTCGCAGGCCAATGATTCCACCGTAAGTTCCCCACAAATGCTCTACGCCCGCCTTGTAACGGCGTTGCTTACTTCAAACCCAGTTGTTTCTTTGGCCTGGTGTGACCCAGAACTCTCTGACTGCGAAGCCTTTCCATGTCTACGACGAAGAGTTTTACGATGTCATTGGAAAGAACCCATCCCTGACCCTGATCGCTACGTCTGATACGGACCCAATTTTCCACGAAGCCGTCGTATGGTAAGGCCAATCAATACTATAGATTTATTCACTGTTCATAAATATCTAACAAATACTCATCAGGTACCCGCCTACAGACGAAGTTTTCTTCGTTCAAAACGCAGGCGCCCCAGCAGCAGGCACCGGCCTCAACAAGTCCTCGATCATCCAAAAGATCTCTCTTGCCGAGGCTGAGGCAGTACGGAAGGCATCGCACACCAGCGACGAGGTGACTGTGACGGTTGTGCCCTCAGACCCCCAGGTTATCAACCCCAATGGTATGCATCGTGTATGACCTGACCTTTGACATCCCGCTCACAAACCTCAGGCGGAACCAACTACAAGGGCCAGATCATCTTCGCCGGAGAGGGTCAAGGCGAGGACGTGCCATCAGCGCTCTATCTGATGAACCCGAAAGCACCCTACAACACCACTGGTAAGTGTCACAACATAGGTCGCCACTAATATGCGTGATCCAAGTACCCATTCCAGTACAGTCCAAGGCTAACCAACTACCAGTCCTCCTGAACAACTACTTCGGCAGACAGTTCAACTCTCTGAACGACGTAGCCATCCACCCCTCCAACAATGACCTCTACTTCACCGACACCCTCTACGGCTACCTCCAGGATTTCCGCCCAGTTCCAGGTCTACGAAACCAGGTATACCGGTACAACTTCAAGACGGGTGCCATCACTGTGGTGGCTGATGACTTCACGCTACCTAACGGCAAGTCTCAACTGAAACTATTACAAAGCAACTTGCTCATGACCAATAGGCCTTACCTTCTCTCCCGACGGAAAGCGCGCATACGTTACAGACACTGGAATCGCCCTTGGCTTCTACGGCCGCAACCTGTCTTCCCCGGCCTCACTTTACTCGTTCGATGTGAACAAGGACGGCACCTGGCAGAACCGCAAGACCTTCGCTTACGTCGCAGCTTTCATTCCCGATGGTATGTCATTCCCACATAACGTCGAAGTCTTTGTAGTAAGCTAACCCTAGTAGGCGTCCATACCGATTCCAAGGGTCGCGTGTACGCTGGCTGCGGAGACGGCGTCCACGTCTTCAACACCTCTGGCAAGCTGATTGGCAAGATCTACACCGGCACTACCGCCGCGAACTTCCAGTTTGCGGGTAAAGGGCGCTTGATCATTACTGGACAGACCAAGCTGTTCTACGCCACCCTGGCGGCTTCGGGCACGAAGCTCAACTGATTGCCGGCTTGCAAATATCATGCTGCATATTCAGTTCGCCTTGCCCGCACTGAGGCTTAACCGACGCGCATTATTATAGACTTAATTGTAATAGAAGCATGGTGTTCCTGCCGAAGGCAAGAAGTAAAGATCGCGGTTAAATATCGTAATTGTCTAACGCCTATATGTAGTATTATATGCATTGGGGGATTGCATGCTCAATTTTGCTCCAGCATGCGACGACATCTTCACTTTGCGACACGGTTCCTCATCAACCTGTGTCGTATTTTCCGGAGTCCTCTAATCCCGGACTCTAACATCTCGCTCTGAAGCAGGAGAAGCAACTGTGTTGACATGTCTAAAATAGATATTACTAATGGTTTAGATTAGGAATCTGGAAACCTATCACGATCATCACCATTGTATCCCTAGCCTGGTAATCCTGACCAAAGAAAGCGATGGCCGTAATGTCGATTATTAATCAGATACCGTGGCGATACTGTACCAGTAGCGTCGTGCAATCACGTCATCCATGTTACAAGTCACTGCAATATATTAGTAAGACAGCTTGGCCTTCGGCCAAAGAGTGATCATAAATTCAACGTCTACCATTTCCTTATGTAACCATACCATCATCATCTGTTATCTTTCTTCTGCCTAACCCCGATCGTTTCACAAACATTATCCATGATGGCTAGAATTGGCATTTTCCCGGCATCGGGAGCGTTGGGCACAAGCACGTTGACACATCTTCTGTCTGATTTTCCCAATGACAAAGTTACACTTGTCAATCGCTTCCCCGAGAAGACACCCAAGACCTACCTGGACAATGGCGTCACCACACGTCAAGCCTCTTACGAATCCAGCCCTGAGGAGCTCCAGACCGCGTTTTCTGGGATCGAGACACTGTTCCTTATCAGCTATCCAAGCCATGTTCACCAGTACCGAACAAAGGTCCAGATCAAAGCAATTGAGGCAGCGCACCGGGCTGGTGTGAAGCATATCTTCTACTCCTCCCTGGGCTTTGCCTTCATCGATAAGGATACAACGAAAGCGGAGGTAATGGGAGCTCATCTCGACAGTGAGGCTTATCTGAAGGAGGTTGCTCGTAAAGACCCGGGCTTCTCTTGGACAAGTATCCGTGAAGGCCTTTACAGCGAGTCTTTCCCGATCTACACCGCCTTTTTTGACCTGAAAGCCCCGGTATCGGAGATCTTCATTCCTCATGATGGTGGTGGGCCTGGCATCAGTTGGGTCAAACGGGACGAGTTGGGAGAAGCAACCGCGCGCTTGCTTGCTTCTTACGCAAGAGACCCATCGTCTTTCACGTACACGAATCAGATCGTCACTTTAACAGGACCCAAGGCATGGTCACTATCCGAGACCGTTCAAGTCTTGGCTCGTGTAACGGGCACGCAAGTCCGCATCCAACACGTCACCGTCGAGGAGTATTCTAAACTGCCGAAGGTGCTAGAGAAGTTCGGGTCCGAACAATTGGCCACGACATGGGCCACAGCATGGGATGCCATTCAGGATGGAGAGACGGAAGCAACTACCGAAACGCTAAGAGACGTCCTTGGCCGAGACCCTGAAGACTTTGAGAAAACCATTGAGGATTTAGCTCGGAACTAGTAACTGCTTTATTAGCATTGCCGAAGAAGGAAACTCGCATTGGCTTTAGCTTTTGCTCTACAGCCACTGCTGCATGTCTTGCTTGATCCTCGCCACTGAATCAAGAACAACGATGTATCGCTGACTAGGAAGATCACAACTTCCGGCCGTCATAGTCCTGCATCTGTTTCACAGTATTCGCTTATACACGCAATACTTACATGTAGGAGTTATCCAGTCTTGCAATGTTACTCAGTGCGAGTACGATGAGATTACCCGCTACTCGCAGCCGGAGAAGATATCCTCGCCGTAGCACACCGACATGCGAACTGTCGGGCCCTCGGGCCGGCAATTTCGAGTTTTCGCTGAGCGCCAGTGCCTTCCCTTCGTTACTCTGTACAAACATTTCACAACAGAAGGTGATCAATCTGTCGTGGTATTTGGTATGATTCTGTTGTAGATGCGGTGACACTAAGTCTGGTCCGGTAAGTACGAAATGGGCCTATCCGGGGTTTGCAACATGTCTTTTCCGCCGTTACGTGTAACGCAGCGCGTGAGGGGTATAGGTAACTGAACCCTGGGGTAGAACATCGACCGAGTTACTCAACTGCTTGTGCAGAAGAAGCTCGTCTGCTCAACGGCACATTTAGAAAATCTGGTAAATGTATGGGCATATGTACCTACACGTTTGATTCCTAAGATTCAACCCCGTCACGATATTATTTCAGCAAGTTCGGGTAGGAGCGAGTGGAATAAAAACATGTCTTCTTAGGGCCATGATCGTGGATTGAAGCCCAATGCTATTGTTAAGGAACACGACATGAATCAAAACTTGCATCATGCTGGTTAAGTGTTAGTTTCAAAGCGCCATCCCGACTTGCAGTTCAGACCTACTTCTCCCAAGCCCCAGTGTCACTACTCATACGCATCAGCGTTTGAACCCAATCAACACGGGGCAATACTGTTCTCAAGATGGATCGCCAGTTCTTCAGCATTGAGAGGGTTGCTCTTTACAATACGAAGTTGATCTTGTGTTGTGTAAGTCGGGTAGGCGCTTCGGTCCGAATGAGTTTTTCGTGTGGCACGCTCATTATCGTATGGAGCAGGACCTCGGAGGAAGGTACCCGCTGTACATCACCAAGAAAACAAGCTGAAAGAGTGAATCCGAGCATATGCTCTGGGTATGAACTGAATATAAATTCCACCTGGGGGGTCGGGTTGAACCTGATCCATCAGCACTCACTCTTCTCCTTGTCATCATAACAACTCTTCACACCACATCACTTGAAATCGAAATTCTTCCCAATCAACACTCAGTCAACATGAAGTTCTCCACCGCGACTCTTCTTGCTCTTACAAATGGCATCATCGCCATGCCATGGGCTGGTAGTTCTGGCAAATCGAACGAGGAGATCACGTCAGTACATGGATTCCATTTTCCTGAACCTGTTAGGGGGGTTGTAGTGTTGCAAAACTTCTTTCCTCTCCCTTTGGCTTTTAGAAAGCTGTCGAACTTAAGACATAATATCAGTCCAAGGCAGCTGATATTTTATAGTCTCCGTATCAAAGTCTCCCAATTGCCGATGCACCAGCATCATGAGGTTCCGGCGATCTCCAAGCACGACATCTGCTGGCTGATTTGCGCCTCAGACGCTCCTGACTGTCCCGAGGGCTGGGTAAGCCAAGTCCATTTCTCGTCTCCGTCCAACAGATGCTAACTATATCTCAGTACTCCAGCAAGCAAGGTGACTGCTGGACCTGTTGCAGAAGTACTGGTGATAACTACGGGCTTTGAGGTGCTTCCCTCCACGTTGAGCTGGATCAGGAAAAGCTCCATTTTCAAGTTGATTTTTGGGACACTCTTTTGGTTCTTGAGCAACTGGACTTCGTCTTCGATATCATCCATGAGTTCGTTCTTTTAGACCTTCCGATCACAGGTCGTGTTCCATCTGATAGGTATCAAATCAGTCGCTCATTAAAATGAGACAGGGAATCTTTATGAGCTCAAGTTTGTGATTTTCCCCAATATCTTTATGAGTAAGATTGAGAGAAGAGGTGTCGTAGGAATCGTCACAGTGAAAGCTGGCATGTAGAGCGCGCCGACAGACCTCGTAGTCTTGCGTGTTCCAGCTAGTTTGCCATATTGATATTATCTCCTTCTTTAATGTATTACAATGTGTACCGTGATATTTTGAAGGAACCCATTAAATACGTACAAATTTGACACCTCGAATTTTTAAAGACAACAAGGCAAGGTGTTCTCCCTCCCGGCTGAGACCGGTGATATCCTCGAACTCACAATGAATAAACTAGAATAAATGAATGAGATGCTCCAGGATGAATCTCCCATTATCATCGCCTTGCCCTGGGTCGTCACAGCGGTTGCATGATACTCATCAGGAAGCCAAATGGCATTCTTCATATCCCTCCTGAGCCAATCTTGAGTTGCAAATAGACCGTACGGATGACTCAAGGAAAGAGAAGGAGAGAAAGTAGAAAAGGAATCGAGAGCTAAAACCCGTCGGTCGGTCTCAATGTATCGACCACAGCTAGAGAACGAGACTTTGCCAACAGGCATATAGGCCTCGACTACACCCCGGGCAGACTTGATTTCCGAGTCCCAGAGTCTGACAGTTTCATCGGCCGAGTTTGATGCTACCAGCCGGTTGTCTGGCGAGAATGCAACAGAATTTATTTGGACCACGACGGACTTGATCACACCACACGCCACCCCCGTTTTGCTCCAGAGTCTGATCGTGGCGTCGTCTGAACAGGATACAACGTTTTCGCCATCTGATGAGAACGCAACGGAATCAACCGCGCTTGTGTGGCCCCTGGGCGTTTTATATACCGCTTGTGTTGCGAGGTCCCAGAGGAGTATTATCGAATCTGCTGAGCACGAAGCCATCAAGCGATTGTCGGATGAGAAAGTGCTATTGGTGACCTTAGCCAAATGGCCTTCAAGTGTGCCCAACACCGCTCCTGTCGCTGCATGCCAAAGCCTGGTTGTGGTGTCAGCTGAGCATGAAGCGAGCAGCCGACCGTCTGATGAAAAGAGTACGAGTAGGACATTGTCCGAATGACCTTTGAGGCGAAGCGACTCTCCTGTTTCTGTGTTCTATAGTCCCACGGTCTTGTAAGACGCGGCTGACGCGACCAGGTGGCTGTCTGGCGAGAATGCGAGGTGGTTGATACCGCCCGAATGGCCCTCGAGTTTCTGGACTTCGACTCCCTCTGTCAGCCACAGCTTGATCGTACCATCATGGGAACCCGAGGCAAGAAGTTGCCAGCTTAGTGAGACGACTAAGCGAGTAACCTTCTGAGAATGGCTTTTGAGTTCTTTGTTCGCCACGGCAGTTGCTTCGAAATGGACACTGTCCATCATTTCACCAGAGTTGGAGTGGTCATCATCTTCAAAGTCCTCGAGATTGCCAAGTGGTGTCCAAATATTTGCATCCCAGAGCCGGACTTTGTCGTCAAATGAGTATGATGAGTGTATCCGACCATTTGGCGAGAACGCGACAGCATTGATGCCGCTCAAATGACCTCGAAGCGTGCGTAGTTGGACACCGCTAGTTGCTTCCCAAATTCTAAGAGTCTTGTCATCAGAACCCGAGACGATAAGGCGAGCATCTATGGAGAATGCAACAGGCCTAACTCTCATAGTGTGTCCTTTGATCGTCATACGCTCGGTTCCAGTAGCTGTGTCCCAAACCTTGATCGTCATGTCATCTAATCCAGAAATGATGCGCTTCTCGTTTGGCGAGAACCTAACCGAGTTGACACAGTGTGAATGGCCGTCTAGAGTTAGGCGTATCTCTCCACTCGAGAGATCCCAGAGCCTCACCACTTAATGGAACGAGGCTGTTGCAATCATCGAGCCATCGCGAGAAAACGTGGTCATCATTGACACAGCTCGACTGGTTGTCGAATCTTCAGCCCAGTCGCAGCATCCCATAGCGCCAGAGTTCGTCCATGGAGCCTGATGCGAGCAGTTTCCTATCCGGCATGAATATCACCGAGTTGACCCAGCGTGTATGGGCCGGGAGCATATAAAGCGTTTCTCCTGTTCTCATGTCACAGACCATGATAGTGAAATCATCCGAGTCCGCGGCAATTAATCTTCCGTCCGGTGAAATGGCAACGGAGCTGACTCTGTTCTCTGGTTCAGTGAGCTTGTGAAGAGCGGCTCTTGTCGCTACGTCCCAGAGCCTAGCCACCCCAGTAATTGACCCTGAGGTGATTTGTGAGTTACCTGGTGTGAATGCCAGGTCGTTGACGTAGAATAGCTCATCCTTCCCCTTAGGGATATTTGCTTTAGCGATCCTTATGCTTTTGATCCAGGGATGTAGCTGATTCTGGAAATGGCGCTTGAGTGAATTACCGGGCGGAAGAAACACAAGGGCGGCGCAATATGTCTGGAGAGGCACCTGTTTGAGAATGGCCTGATATGTAAAGATGAGGCGCCTTGCGTCTGCCACAAAAGTTATTTGGCGCACGTTTTCGGCAGGCTTGGTTGTTATTATGTCAGTAAGTTGAAGTTGTCTTGCCGAGCTTGGACACGTACCACAAGCAGAGAATGGTACAACCGTATGATTGTAGTCATCACAGAGCTCTTGCCTATCAAATTGATAGTCTCGAGCCAGTGAAGGATGTGTCCCTCCAAAAACTGATGTACTGGATCCCCGTCGGTGAGGCGGGCCCCGCTTTATCGATAATGCTGAGCCTAGTAGAGGCACGCGTACTGAAGCTCGGAAGGAATACACCGTGTGATGCGACCTTCTGGTATTTCGGGCGTACTACTCCATTGCATCTCAGTATGCCCCTAGTTTCTGAATGCAGAACTGCAAGTGAATGCTTAAATGAATAGGCAAATAAATATGTACGTTCGTCAGCAATGTGAGTTAGTAACGTACCTGACTTCAAGTCAAGAGAAATAAGGAATGCGACACTACCTCCAGGAGTAAGTTACCCTTGGTGGATATAGGCAATGGCTTTTGGAAGTTGCCTTGATGCCTTAAGAACAGCATCGGGTGCCAATGTCTGAGACTCGTTGTAAGTGTGGGAGCACATGGGGAACTGACTCACTTGTCCTCCCAGGTGTAGCCGGTAGCATCTGGGGATTATTCTTCAAAAACTTTCGATTGATGTTTAGATACCAGAAAGTAGAAAAGGAAGAAGACGAAGAATAAGAAGAGGATGAGGGCGAGACTTCCTGATACACTGGTGGGACTAGAGAGTAGAAGCGGGGCAGCAAAGTCTTGAACCCCGGGGCGCTTGAGACAAGGTGTTCTGAAAACCGATAATCATACCTAGCCATTCAATATGATCTATACATCTGTTCAAGAAACCTGAAAATTTTCTGTGGTGTAAATCAGGATAGTTTTCTGGGTGTCTGGTGTGATTTCTTTTATGCCAGCCGCGATTCGTGAATCATCGACTTAGTCATCACATCAGGTTTGGCCCGCGACTCCAAGCGAGCATTATCTAGACTGTACTGTGGCAAACACCCAACCATCGACAACGACCGCTCCGATGAATCCGCCCAGATGACGAAGGAGTAAGTCGAATACAACGCGACGGCGAGAACGAGAAACCACTGACCTGACTCTCCTCCAGATCCTCCCCCGCCAGTGACGAGGGCGTCCTCACGCTGCGGACCAAACTGTCTCAGGACCGGAACAGGCAGAAGCTCTCCCGGACAAGCACACCTAAAGTGCGGACCGGCTGCATCACCTGCAAGAAGCGCCGCATCAAATGCGACGAGACGAAACCGCACTGTGGCAACTGTCTCAAGAGCCGAGGCCACTGCGAGGGCTACGCCGAGCAGACCAAGAAACCCACGCTTTCCGGTCCTCTTCAGATTCGCTGGGACTCAAAGCAGATTACCCAGCACACATTCTCTCGTGCCGCTTCCCCGCGTGTCCAAGTCAAACTCGATCCAGACACACTCGACTTTCGCGATGCCAAGGGCCTTCTCTACTTCCAGGAGTTCGTCGACGTGGTCCAAGGACCGTGGATCGCCGCAGGGTCCAGTGGCGGGTTGTGGGAGGTGACGCTGCCTCAACTCGCTCGCAACAATGCGACGCTCCGTCACGCTGCAGTCGGAATCGGGGCACTGAGCATGTGGTATCGTCAGTCCGGGCATAAGACACTCCGCAAAGCAGTGCTGCCAGTTCGCGCCATCGCCGAGGAAGACGCGCATTACTTCTACGGCGTGGCTTCCTACTGCCATGCCATGAAGCTGCAAAGCCAACAAGCCTCGGTACAAGACGCAGTATTCTTGTCGGTGCTGTCCTTGTGCTTCGAAACGCTCCGAGGCCAAAGGAAGGCTGCCCTAGACCACGTCAACCACGGCTCCGCCCTACTGCTATCCTTGTTGACAGACCAAGATACGCAGCGTCACGTCGCCGCCTTCGCGCCGAATCCAAAGCCACTTCTCGCCACCGTGGCAGATATCTTCATCCACCTTGTGACACAAGCCCGTTTTGTGTTCCGCGGCACCCTAAAAAATGGCCCGTCGCTTCCGAACTTCACAAAAGGCCTGAGGGATAAGAACCACACGATGGAGTCCTTTATAGTCCTGATTTGCGAACTATCTGCCCGTCCAAAAACTACTAGCCAGATCCCGGACGTTTTCAAAAACCTGGACGAGTTCGAGGAATTCTGGGCTCAAGCTGTGCGTAATCGATCAACCATGGGCCCCATTATACTGGACATCATTCGGACATCGGACATACTATCCTCGATCGACCGCGATGACATACGAAAGTTTTTCGAACTCCTGGTTGGTGATCATCGGATCAAAGAGTTCTGTGAGGCCGAGGCAAAGGAGACGCAAGCTGTAAATGCCGCGTTCCTACCCTTGTTCAACCAGATCATGATGTCCGATACTAAAGCCCCAGCGTATTTAAGAGCTATTCATCTGCGCCTGCAGTATCTAAGTGTATACGCCTTTGGCAACCCAGCGCAGTACCACGATTGTGAGGTGCTACAGGCTCAAACGCCTGTCTTCCGGGAATATCTGTCCCTCGCTGAGGTGGCCTTCCATATTACCAAGCGAGACATGCCCAATCCAGTAAAACAGTTGTCGCTTCAGTGCGGTCTATCGTGGCATCTTCTTCTCGTCGCGTTCTTTTGTCGCGATCCCGTGGTACGCGATCATGCCATCATGATGCTGAGAGACTATGCAGGCGAGGACGGACTTTGGAACACGCGGGCTCTACAAATCCTAGCAACGAGGAATAGGGAAGTGGAGCGTATGAATGCAGTCGAGGGCACGGCAAAAGAACAGTGGCAGAGGCTGTGGCGCCGGGAATATCTCTTTGAAGAAGGTGGTGAGCGTGTCGTTTTCTGCTTCTTAGCCAAGGATGAGACGACGGGAGAATGGGAGGTCGTGGAGGAGACAGCTGACGTTCCGGAAGATTTTGGAGAAGCTCGTTGGGAGCGAAGGCCGTTGACGGCGTCTGGTAAGCTGCTCATGGCAGAATCGATAGTCTTCTGAACAGGCTTTAGGAACGGGAAATGACATAGGCTTTGAATGGGGAGTATGCGCCCCAAATCAGATTTGATGTTCTACATGCTAAAATACATTATGAATGAGAGGTCTAAAGAGAAAAAGAGTTGTTGGTGGGTTGTAAGAGTGGTTTGAACACTCCATTACAACAGGTATCGTCTATTCGCTCCTTCACTGGTCTAACGCCTGGTTTTGACACTAGATGGGAAAATTAGCATGTAAACAAGCCCAAGAAAAGATTGAACTCACCATTTCGTAATAAACACCCTGCTTGTTTATCAGCTCACTGTGAGTCCCCTTCTCTACCACGTTCCCCTGATCAAAAACAAAGATCACATCTGCATTCTGGATAGTGGAAAGTCGATGAGCCACGGCAACCATAGTCCGACCCTTGCGTGCCCTCTCAAAAGCAGCTTGCACGACTTGCTCGGACTCGGAATCCAGCGCCGACGTTGCTTCATCCAGGAGCAAGATCTTGGGGTCCCGAATCAATGCGCGTGCAATGGCGATGCGCTGCTTCTGCCCTCCGGACATGGAGACGCCTTTGTGGCCGACATCGGTGTTGTAGCCTTCGGGCAAGGAGACGATGAAGTCGTGGATGAAGGCATCGCGACAGACCTCGTGGATTCTCTCGTCGGGGACGGAGCCAGGATCAGCTACGCCAAAAAGGATGTTGTCGCGCACAGTTCCCCGAAACATGGTCGGTTCCTGGGATACGAGCGAGAGGTTTTGGCGGTAGTCGTACACGTTCAGGTCCTTGACGTTGGAACTGCCGCACAGGACTGCGCCATGATTCGGTCCCAGGTCGTAGAACCGCTCGAGAAGAGAGATGACGGTCGTTTTGCCGCATCCAGATGGTCCGACAAGGGCCGCGTACTGGCCCTTCTTGATGGTGAGGCTCAGACCGTCGAAGACAGAGACGTCTCGCGTGGGATACTTGAACGAGACATTTCGAAACTCAATCTCGACGCCGCCTTCTGTGTCGGTGAGGACTTCCTTGGTGGCCCTGGCCTCTGCCCGACCAAGTTCCGCAGACTGTTCGACATCGAGTATTTGATTGGCAGCAGCCTTTGTTTGGGCTGCCGAAGGCGCGATGCCAAGGGCTTGACTCGCAGCCTCTGCGCCCTGAATGACAGACATGAGGCAAACGAAGAAGGCCTCTGTCGTGTACTCGCCGCTAGCCATGAGCCTTCCACCGTACCATATGATTAGGGCCTGACAACCGAGGCCAACACTATCTGCGAAGCCATAGATCCCCGACGTCCACTTCGCTTTGTCAAAGGCCGTCTTGACGTGGCCGCTCAGGAGCGTCCGATAGCGGATATTGATCGAGTCCTCCATAGTGAGCGAAGAGACAGTTCTGATGGCGCCGATTGCTTCGGTCGCAAATTGCGAGCTTTCCTTGAAGACGGCCGAGTTCATCTGGTCGAATTGCGCCTCCTGTCTGTACTTCCAGGAGCCTGAAACTAGCATCAGCGGCAAGGCCACAAACATGGCGATCAAACCAAGCTTCCAACCAAAAACGAGCGCGATGGTGCAGCAGCCGATGACGTTGAAAATGGCCGAGAGTGTGAAGGCCAAATTCAGACCAAGCAACTCCTCCAATTGCTTCGCATCACCTGAGACCCGGGAGCTGAGAGAGCCATGCGAGTTTCCATCCTGATCAAAGAATGAGAGCTTCTGGTATAGGATGTCGTTGAGATACTGCGTCTTGTACACGGCGCTGACAAAATATTGGTTTCGCGAGGAAGTCCAGCCTAGGAAGAAGTACGAAATTCCAACGCCGACACTAAGAGCCAGCCACATCAATCCCCAGAAGTCGCTCTCCTCGTCCATTTCGTCACCTTCCAGGAGGAAGACTCCAATGACTTTGGCAAATAGCCAGGCTTGGAGTGGCGTGGCGGCTCCGACGGCCATGGCGGACACGATGATTCCCATATAGAGGGGCCATTGCGCTCGTTGCCTGTACAGCAACGTTCCGAAGCTGCGAATTAGACCACGCGGTTCCTGGGACGCGGTGTCTTGAATTGTTTCAGAAGGGGCGTCGACCTCCAAGAACTCGGGGTCGCTGTGGAATTTGACAGATTCGTTATCAGACTCAAGAGACGGAGCGACGTCCGCTTTTTCACGAACCTGAAGCGACTGGGCTCGGACTAGGCCGCTATAGACTCCAGAATAGTTGGCTATGAGGCTCTCGTGGGTACCCTGCTCAACCGCTCTCCCCTTCTGTAGGACAATGATCTGGTCGGCCTTTCGAATCGTCGAGAGTCGATGGGCAATGGTGATGGTGGTGCGGTTTTGACTGACTCTGTCCAAGGCGGCTTGGACGATCTTCTCGCTCTTCGCGTCGATCGCACTCGTGGCCTCGTCTAGAATGACGATTCGCGGCTTTTTGATGATGCTTCTGGCAATTGCCAGACGTTGTTTCTGGCCGCCCGATAGCTTCGCGCCGCCATCGCCCACTTGTGTGTCGTACGTCTAAAGAAAGAAATGTCAGTATTGCCGTGCAGAAAATCCCAGGAACTAGAACTTACATCCGGTAGACGGTTAATGAATTCGTCGGCATAGGCTTCCTCACATGCCTCCTTAACTAGTTCGCGCTTTCGCGCTTCAGGCTCATCTTCCCATTGCGATCCGGTGAGCCCGTAGGCAACATTGTTGAAGATCGTGTCGTTGAAAAGAAACGGCTCTTGCTGAACCAGCCCAATCTGCGCTCTCCACCATTTGAGGTCAATATCCTGGAGATTGTGTCCGCCAACTGTGATCGATCCGGATAGTTTGGGGGCTGGAGGTGTCTTCTCGTCTTTCTCAGGTTGATCCGTTGTCGCCTGGTCTGATTTCTCCTGGGGCTTAGCCTCGACTACCTGAGGGAGAACATGATGGTCTTGCAGGGAGTACCATCGCTCAAGCAAGCCGACAATGGTACTCTTTCCTGAACCAGAAGGGCCGACAAGAGCCGTGTTCTTTCCTGAGCTAATGCAAAAGCTCAAACCGTTCAGAACACTAACTCCAGGTCGACTAGGATACTCGAATGTGATGTTATCGAAGATCAAGTCATCCGAGGCAACATCAGGCTTGAGGGAACCTTGCTTGGGCAGAGGAGCGTCGATGACGACGAAGAACTCGCAGGCGGCAATCATTGCCTTGCTGACGGCCATGAGGGGTGTTGATATACGTTCCAGGGAGGTAATAACCATCATGACCGACATGAGCACGACGATCACCACTCCAGCATTGTCGATTGCACCAGCCATGTATCGTTGAGTTCCCCACCAAAAGGAAAGTCCGAAGGCACCGAACACACCGAAGAACTACTCCATTGTCAGTTGTGTTTCACGAGGGGCAAGGATTGACGGTCAACACATACAACCATTCCGAACTGTATGCCTAGCAGTGGCGCAGTCTTCTGTCCCGCTTTCATGGCCTTTTGTACCCACTCTTGGTAGCGAGAGATGACATGACCCTGAGCGCCGCAAGCCATGACGAGGCGAATGCCTTCGAGGGCTTCGCTCGCAATTGCGGTGCCTTGCGCGTCCGCCTGCGTGGTTCTAGTGTGTCCCCTGATGACGAACGGAAACACTGTCACCAGGATGAAGAGGATCCACAGGATCAATGAGGAAGTCACCAAGGTGAGGTTCCAGCTCCACGTGAAAGCGATGATTATCGCCGCCCAGATCGTTCCGTTGAATTCCAAGAATGTTCCTAAGCGCTCGGAAATGCCGATTTGCAAAGTGTTCGATGTCGAGGTGATGGCGGTGGCAGGTGCCCCGGTAGGCATCGAGTCGATGGTATGAATCGACTGGGCAAACAGTGACTGCAGGTAGTGAAGACGGACAGCCGATGACAGACGTATGCCAATCATCCTAAAGCAAAATTTGTTGATGGTATTCAGACCCCAGCGGCCCAGAAAGAGCGCCATAATGTACAGAGCTTGCCTATCCAGAAGATCTTCGAAGTCTTTGCGGGACACGGTGGACGAGTCCTTGCCAAAGTCTGTGAACTCGCCGACAAGCTTCCCGAAGACAACATTCATCAGAGGCAGAGTGATGCCGGCTCCTATTGACGCGAAAGAGGCAATGGCGTAGACGCAAAAGTCCCATTTCGTGGCGTAGCTAAAGACTCTGAGGTAATCGGAGAACTTTGGTGTGCGCTGCGGGCGCTGAGACTCTGGTTCGACATGGGTGGTGGTGTCGGAAGCATCGCGGCTGTCGGTCATTTTGGACATGAGGAGATGGTTAACTCGGCTCGAGACTCGGGCGTGTGCTGAAAAAGAAAAAGAAAAAGAAGAAGAAAAAGAAAATTAAGCAGAAAGTATGGTGGTGAGAAAGCGTGTGAACATAACAAATGAAGGGAAAGGAGAGGGTGGTTTTAAAGACTTTTTCCCGAGACCAAAGAAAAGAATCGAAGGATGAAATATGCGTGAAGAGTTAGAAAGGGTTGAAGAGATAAAATGATGGCAAGGCAGAAATTTAGCAATCAAAGGCATCTTGTTACACCAGAGCTTATTTCGATGGTTACGCACCCCTGAGTGAGCTCCCAGTTGCCTTCGTACATGTCCCAAAGCGGTAACTGAGTTTACGAGCCGTGCAGTGTGCCCCACTCTTCGGGGCGGGCAACCGGGCCGCGGGACCGTAGCGACGCGGGCGGAGAGTCGGGGCCATAAAAAACACCGAAGGAGCGTGAGCGTAATGACGACAATCTCACTCAGACTGGGCCGTAATTCATGTGACTCATGCCTAATGTACGGTATGCTTGGCTCCCTCTATGACAGAGTGCATCGTCAACGGTGTGAAGCACGAGAGATCATCAACGGTGCGTCAAGACACGCCAAGCCCTACTCAGCCTCGCCTATCGCAAGGAGCCCATGCGTTGCCGTGGATATTGTATGGGCCAGATTCAAGTAACTGCCTGGTAACTTAAACGACAACCTAAAAGTAGCTCAATGTTTCACTATGCTTCAGGGTAGCACTGCCCGGAAAGCCCGTTGTCTTATCACGTAAGATCAAACGTCGCCACTGTCGATCTGATCGTCACTGAAATGGCTGCAAGAAAGCGTTTGTTTCGATAACTTCTGAGTCCTTCGACAATGTCATTCTCCATATGGTCAAGAGGACATGGTTGACCTCACCTCAAAGCGCACCCAAGCTGGCTTCTCCAAAACTCCACAGGTGTAGAGATATTGAGATGATCGACAGAAATTGGATCTTGTATGGAGGCGTAAGAGCTTCCCTGGGATTTGTCGTCGAAGAGAGATATGGAGGCCTTAGTCTAAGAGGAGGTAGCTTCTCGGTTAGGCGGTCGAATATATTACGGTGAAATGTGATTAAATAAAAATAAAATAAAGAGACGTGACGGAAGGAACTTGAAAAAGAGGAAAGTTCAGTAGATTCGTGCGAGAATAAGCAAGGATAAGTTCTTGGTAATTGGAGGAAAGTTAAAGTTTGAAGTCAGCTCGGCCAGGCAAGAAGAAAGCGAGACGTATTATTAATAAATATCTAACTAAGGTACACCATCATAATCAGCCTCGGATCTTGAGGTACGGAATCTGACGCTTGGCGTATTGCGCCTTCTCAGAACTGTAACCACACTTCGAAAATTTCCGGTACTTGCTCGACGTTTTACTGAACCCATGTTTCTTGTACGTTGTGGTAACAGCCTTGGAGCATGGCAAGTCCATCTTGAAAGTGCTCCATCTTTCATACGCAACGGTTCCGACCTCAGACTTGAATGATCCGTCCGTCAGAGCAGATTTCTTGATTCGCTCGTCCAGTGCCTTCATTCCCTTGTTGTAGGTTTCGAGCGCGACGAGCAACTCTTCCGAGATGACGCTTTGGATCAGGTACAAGCGGTCGAGGACCTCGAAGGGGGCATTTCGGAAGTCGTCTGGAAATTTAGACTCGAAATCCGTTTCCACAAGCTCGCGAGCTTCCTGCTCAGCAAGTTCGCCACTGTCTTTGTACTCAATGATGATGTCTCGGAGCCGAACGCCGACAGCGCCTTCAACTTCTTCGGCAAGGCTTGGAATGTCGGTCGTGATCGGCATGAATTTGACGATGTCCTTGACCGTTTCGAAGTCTCCCGATTGAATTGCCGAGACCATGAATCCCGTTGACGGAGTGGTCTTGACGTTTCCTTTGAGTTCAGCTGCCTGAGATTGATAATCGCTTACTCGGGCGCTGGGGAGATCAAGAGGACCTCGGGCTTGCCAAAGTTGGTTGACCCTCTCCTGGAAAATGGAGGCTAGAAATAGCTGTCAGCCGAGGGCATGCTGGTCACAATGGTTGTCCTTCTTACTCTTGACCAGGAACGCAGACACACTCTCTACACTGCACCAACTGAGATCGTCACAAAGAACCCTTCTGCTCGCCTCAATAACAACAGCGGTAGATTCATCAGCGTTCGCCAGGTCGTCGCAGCTGAAACTGAGGTTTTGTGTGAGCTGTTGGAGAAAGCCAAGGTGAGTCTCCCATTTGGTTAAAAGATCCTGGAGTGGTTTTGCCATCAAGTCAAGCGCTTTGGACAGGTACTTGGTGAAAGTGGTGCTGATGAGGGTTGCGCTACAAGACCCCCCTCGGCAGGGAGCGACAGCAGCAATCATGGCCTTGTAGGTTGCATCATCGATCTGTTTTGTTGTTAGAATATTCGACAAACTGGTTAAGAGAGTAACTGGGCTTCATACCGGTTCACCAGTAGCAATAGTACCACCACTAGTGCCTAGTTTCTTCAACACTGTCTCCTTGCTCGATGAAACATAAATGCTAGCATCGTGCAGGCACTAGAGCCAGTCAGCTTGGTCTGGAAGGGCAATGGGGAAAGAACCAAGATGGATCATACGGTTTGCAGAGTTGCAGCCTCATCAAGAACTTTCGAGTTAGCTGTGGTCAGCTCACCGCGGGAGGAGATTGAGGTGAATTTGCCGTCAGTGGTCATTTTCCGCAGCTTTGGGAAGCATTCGCAAATGGCCTTTTTCGACGAGATGAACTTGTTTGCAATCTTTGTGCCCAAGACCTTGCGGATGGCTCCGCAGAGATCAACCTTCTTGTAAACGATCTGTAAACCAGTGGGGACTTTCTTTTTCACGGTGTCGAAACCTAGGCAAGCCGGTGAGTGTGTGTTTCTTTCCACTGTATAGTCGCGTGGAACTTACCCTTTTGACAAACGCGTTTCGTGCACGTTTTCGAATTCTTGGGACCGCACTTGTACTTGACAGTCTTCTTGGTCTTGCATTTGTTTGCCTGTCACCTAAATGTTAGCCACGCTTCAACCATCAAACACAGGGAGGGCGACCCTGCCTTCTTGACCGACTTCGTTTTCGTCAGAACCTTGAACCCAGTGGGAACCGTCATCTTAGCTTTGCAGCTCGACAAAGCACCGACACCGCTGCATATCTCGCTCAGGCTGCTTTGCGCAGCAGCCACCTGTGCTAGCAGCACGAACGGCAATAGACACAAGAGTGAAACGCGCATCTTGGTGCTGTTGAGTGAATGGCTCCTCGAACCTGATCCAGGAAGAAAAAATGCGGACAAGCCCCCTGCTTATATCAGGATAGTTTAATTGCGGTCTTGCTCAGTAGCCGCGATTAAATCGTTAGTCGCAAAAAGTCATTCAGATGATCCCTTCAGGTTTTCGTGGCGTCCTGGTGGCGCTAATACAGAGGCGACCGCCGCATTCAGAGTCAATGGTTTGAGTTAGCGCGCAGCCCTGTGAGGCGGAATCAGCCCGCAAAGGGAAGATCAAGCGAGCCGTTTGGTTGCTAGGGATCTGTTAGCATTCCAGTTCAGTCAGAGGCGTCGTCTGGATCCCAGTTAAAGGGGTGACTCGGAGCAGCTGAAATACCACCGCCACGGTTTGTCGCCACGCTTTTCCAGATCCCCGGGCCTGAGAAGTGACATCGTAGGAGCTGAGATGGTGCGTCTTGGCAAAGCAACTCAGGAATGTTGGTCAGGCTCACTGAACTTTGACTTGTCCGCAGCGCATTGTTTAGGCTGAAATTCATTCTGCTTGGCCAAAGCAAGACGCATCAGAAGTGCAGATTGCCAATATGGAGTAATGATATGCATAATAAGGTTGAAATTAATCTTTGAGACGGTCTAGAACCTTGTCACGCCCAATCGCCCTCCAGTTGCTCAAGCAAACCGGTGTTGTGGCTGGACTGGATCAGTCAAGTGCTTATTTCCTAATCCTTTCTTAGTCAAGTCATGTCTCACGTTGAGACTACATAGTCCACGCTGTACCGCGTGTCTCGTCCTAAATGATCGGTTTGCCCTTGATCCGAGGTAATGGTCATGTATTGATATCCCACGCTAACCTGCAGCTCACCAACTTCTGGGCAGAAAACCCACAGTGGCGATGCTGGTCCCTCCCAGATGTCGAGTATGGCAAGGAAAGACGCTTTGCAACAGTACTCAGCGGATCAACATCCAGCAAAATGATGAAGAGGGAGACAATAAATCTGTCAGGAATCTGTATTTAAGAGGTAGCGGGAACCTTGCTTGCCATGTAGACTGGAAGAAAGGTCTCTTCCCTCCCGACCCGAATTAGACCACTCTTTCGTAGAGAGCATGCGACCATAAAAGAAATTCGATGCATTGGAAGTAGAAGATCGATGAAAAATTGACCAGGACCACGGCACTTATTGTGTCCTTGTTCGGCCATCCTGACTGTCAGGGGGCAGTCTCCGACGGCGTACAAACCCAATCTCCCACAAAGCCTTGATATCATAATAACCAATTCGGTTGTCTAAGCCCAACATGAGGAAGCTTAACGTACAACTTTTGTTGCAAAATAGTTCGACGATGTTAAACAGAAAGATCATACAGCGAACTGCCCATTGGCAACAGCAGATTGGGCTGGACGTTGAGTTTTCGAGACTACACACAACTCCTCGAAAATGATGCGTTGGTCAGTGTTTGCTTCGTCGCTACTTCTCAGCGGGAGACTAATTAATAACAAGCATCACTCACTTGAAGAAAGGCAGTGCCAAGAGCGGAAACTGTGGAATGTCGCGGGGAAAGACCGCAATAGTCTGTCTTGGCAGTCACGCCGATTGGATATGGTATCCAGCTGAACAAGCCTTTGATGCAAGGGTGGCGGATGAATAGGACGTGGCCGGACCACCAGTGCCCTTCTTGCACTGTTGACTGTTGGATGGACGCAGAGCATTCGTTTCGGGGATGGTGCGTGTATGCTACGGCTTTATTCTCACAGCGCCAATGGCTTGGGGAGCTCGACCCTTTAAGGCTTATGAAACCTGATTATGGTCGGTTCATGCCATACTGAATCTATGTCGTTGTCAAATAAATCATCAAATTTCGCCGTCTATGGAATTTATATTTGTCTACCCTTTCTCCGCAGCCGTTGACTCTTCGCACTCATCATATTACACCGCCAGACTCAGTCGCTGACCTTGAGCACGTATCGTCCCACAATCTTGTTCGCCTTCATCATGTCAAATACGGTCTGGAGCTCTTCCAGCTTGGCAATCTTGAATGGCGCCCTGACCGAGCCCTGGACGAAGAAATCGATCGCCTCTGCGGTATCCTGTCGGTTGCCGACGTAGGAGCCCTTGACGTTGATGCATCGTACCACAGCGTCGAAGACAGGCACCTGGTAGTTTCCGCCAGCGGGCATGCCGATGCACACGATGGTGCCGTTGGATCGGACGTACTGGATGGCCTGCTGGAACGGTCTGTCTGAGGCGGCGAGGAGGAGGACGGCGTGAGGGCCCCGGCCTTCGGAGGTTGCAGCCTTGACGTCGGCGACGATGTTCCGTGATGTCGTAAAGTCGATGTATGTGGATGCTCCAAGATCCATGCATGCTTGTCCCTTGTCTGCGCCGCCGTCGACGGCAATGGGGTTCATGCCCATGGCCTTGGCGTACTGGATAGCGAGGTTACCCAGACCACCGCCAGCGCCGACGATAGCAACGGAGCCACCCGGCTGGACACCAGAGACCTTGAGGCCCTTGTACACGGTCAGACCGGCGCAGAGGATCGGCGCAACGGCAGCCAGATCGCACTCCTTGGGAATGCGGGCAACGTGCGCAGCCTTGGCAACGGCGTATTGCTGGAAAGAACCGTCGACGGTGTATCCGGACAGCTGGGCGTGGTCGCACAGCGGCTCAAGGGACTGGATGCAGAAGGAACATGCCAGACACGAGGAGTGAAGCCACTTGATGCCGGCGTAGTCGCCGAGTTCGATGTCGGTGACGTACTCGCCCTTGGCGACGACGACGCCGGCGCCTTCGTGGCCGCCGATGACGGGGGTCTTTCGCTCGAGGGGCCAGTCGCCGTTCAGGGCGTGCAGGTCGGTGTGGCAGACGCCCGAGTACTTGATGTTGATGAGGACTTCATCGGGGCCTGGTTGTCGGACGGGGATCTTCTTGTAGGTTGTGGCTGATTTAATGGTGAGTATGAATGATGCGCGCGTGAGGTGTTTAATATCGCAACTTACTGCCGGTCTGTTCGATGACCTGGGCCCATTGCTCAGTGGGGATCTCAAAGTCGACCATTGTGAATTTGTGATGGTTTGGTTGGATGTGGTTGGTGTTCGTGCGTGTTGTAGACGGATGACAATACTCGATGTCGAGAATGATTGATGCCCCGTTGCCCGATCTCCTCTGCACTTATATACTCTCCTCCTCCCCGGCGTGTCGTCGTCCTCAATCACGCCAACTGGGGCCGCATTCGGTCCATCTGCTCGAGATCACCCCAAAGGCGTGGGCCCAGCGTGGATACACGGCACAACCGAGACACGCTACACGGAGGCGGAACAGCGCCAACACGCTACTCGGACATCTTGGGACGGACCGAAAAGCCGGTGATTCTTATCGCGTTGAGCCTCATGTTCGAATGCTGGCCGAGCGAAGTGGCCTTACGGCGTTGCGTGATTTCGGGCGCTGCGGTGAGCCAT
Organism: Neonectria magnoliae; assembly: GCA_037954305.1. Lineage (NCBI taxonomy): Eukaryota > Fungi > Ascomycota > Sordariomycetes > Hypocreales > Nectriaceae > Neonectria > Neonectria magnoliae. Next base: position 124,833 of record JAZAVK010000090.1, on the reverse strand, counting down.
TCTTCACCGACAGGGGTGGAACCCATGCAGGAACATGACGGCGGTGGCAACTGTCAGATCAGGCCGTTTAACGCTTGCTGCCCCGTCTAAAACTCGGCCCGCAAGGAGTGGCATCATGAGCTGACATGCCACTCTGCGCAGGAGGGCGGCACCGGGAGCTTTTTCGCGCGGCGGTCAGGTCGAGGTTGGGTTTTTGATAACGGTGATCCCGGCGATTGGGGGCGCAAAGCTGTCGTAAATTGCTGTCAGTTATTATCTAATTGTGGTACGTGAAGCACATCTAACTGGAACGCTACGGACGTAGATATAGTGTGGCGGCGAGCCCCATTCTTGGGAACGCAAACCCGTGTTAATTGCGTTAATTGCGCAAAGTGCCGCACGCGACGTGGCTGAGATGGACAACACCACATACAGCCCTATCTAGTTTATACAATTTATTTGCTAAGTGAGAAGGGCCATTCAACCGCTGATTTTGCAAGTTTACATTCAGGTACAAGGTGAGGGGAGGTGTTGGTTTGTACTGTTAAATTTCCGAACCCTGATTGCTACGAGGTCTGTCGCCCTCAGGATGGGCGAGGCAGAAAATGAGCTTCTAATGAAAGTAATCATGGCACATCACCGCTACCGACAGGCTGTGTAGTGTCTTGTCTTCCCTTAGGCTGATTCGGCCTCCCACTGAGAAATCTCGTCATCTTTTTCCCAACCCTCCCGAACAAAAAGAAGATTCAGCACAAGTGCGGCCCCACCAAGACCAATGCCGAAATACAGGGCGTTGCGATACCCCTGTACCGGGTCCGTGTCGCCGGAAACAGTGTATTTTTCGATCGTTCCAGCAAACCCGAAGCCGATACTCTGGTCATACGTCACAATCGTACCAATCAGCGAGGCGGCGATGCCTTGCTGCTCCCACTCGACGGAATTGCTGGCGATGATTTGAGCCGCAGCGGAGATGAAGTCGGGACAGAAGGCCATCGGGACTGCGGCGGGGAAGAGCTGTACCCAGTATGTCTGTTGCGCCGGCATCGTGGCCACGAGTGTGGTTGAGACCACGATGCACGTGGCTCCGAAGGCCAGGGTGTATTGGGCGTCCAGTCGCGAAATCAGCCACGCCGACAACAACGCCGCTACGGCCCCAAAGACGGTCAACAGCGTGATTGCAGCCGACGCCAAGAGGAGCGACCAGTTGCGAATGGTCAGAAGCCACGCCATCACATAGAATATCAAAACCCCAAAGGCCATCAGGGACAAGAGCGACACGGGGATGAGGGCGGGGAACGAGGGTGCTGTCCAGATATCGAAAAGCAGTATCGGGTTCTTGGCCCAGTATTTCTCCCACAAACCGAAGAGAACTAAGTGGAGGACGACGACAATAAGCAAGGCATACTCGTAGAGTTCATCCCAGCCAACAGACGGCGCTTGGCTGTTGGGTGTCATGGTCAGTTGAGTTCATTTGAGCAGATCGGAAGCGCTCACTTCCAGACGAAGTTGAGAAGAATCAAACCACCACGCCAAAGCGCAGATGAAAGTCCGCTTGGGACCGAACACGGCACCGACCTGACCGCCTGCGATTTGTTAGCACAGCATGCGACAGGGGAGGGAATTCTCACGGGTAAGATGCTGCAATCCAAGTTTGCTACGTCTTGATGGAGACCCAAGTCGTCGGCAATTGTCAAGGTACCGCTAATACCAGCGCCAAAAGGGATCATCCTGGAAATCCGTTAGGGACAGCCAGTCCAATGTCCACAAAACAACATACTCGGACCAGTTGAGTAGTTATCATCCCAGCAATAAGCAGAACCTTTCTCTAGCTGCTTAGATGGTCTTCTCCGACCTCCACCTGATTGTCATCCGAGGGAGTTGGGCAATCCGTGGCCTCGCCCGGCTTCTCATGGATACCTTGGGACATGGCCAAAAATAAGAATAATTGCGGCCGCGCTTATAAACGAGATTAAACAACGGTAAAGAAGTGTCAAAGACCCTACGTTTCTGCCTATTTGAAGAATATTTCCTTGTCCTCTTGTCCTCCTTTATTCTTTTCCCTTAACGGCCAGTGGCTTGGCTTAGGGGCCGGGATGACGAACACCGAGACTTGCAACGGAGTGCTCCACCAATCACATACGCCGTGATATTATTCATTTTCCCAATTGCATACTAAGCCAAGGGTTGACCATGACGCAACGCTTCAATGTGTCATTATCCGGAGGTTTAGACAAGTTCAAAATTGAAGGCACGTTACAAACCATTGTTCTTGGAAGGGGTTGGTGACAGTTCCTGTCCGATCGCGGCTCATCTACCAGTCAAGTACCACTATACTCAGAAACCAAGCTCAGGCATACTAAAGGCTTTTCCTGTTTCTAGAGCTGAGCTCATGCTGCTCCAAGCTGCTACTGAGCTTGGGCCAAAGATCCAGGGGCCCTGATCGGCTTGCAGAGGGGACGCAGAGTAATATTTGAACGAATAGCGGGTATAAAAGTGCCATCGTTTGTCGAGTCAACGCCTCCGGAGTCAACGTCTTGTGCACATACAATGCCACCAACACTCATTCCGTCGTTCATTTGTACATACAACCTCCGACCGAGCGATACCATCACCTACCGAAGCAGCTCTTGTATGAGGTCAGGCACTATAATCTCGGAGGATGGCGAAGTTGCTTCGAGCCGTTAAGGCTAAGCTTAATAGGACCTTGAATGAGTTCTTTAATAGTATTATCATAAATCTGTATTGGGAGAGAGTTTCTATTCAGTAGATTATTAACTTCATTCAACTAATGCATTGCACTCTATCTAATTTCATTATCAAAAGGAAGAGACATGACACAAACACTACTAAACCAATGTTGGTTATGATCTGCACAGTGCTGGCGTGCTGGCGACATATCGTAGGTCATTGGGACAATACTCACGTCTGCGAAAGTACCATTACTCACCTTCTTTCAGGAGGCTCAGAAAAACCGTGTTCTCTTCAGCACCCTCAATTCCTGTGAGGACCCTCGGCTTTATCATGACCTACGCATTCCAGGTCCCTATGACACTCAGTAACGTGGCGCAATTCATCGCTCAGTTTGAGACGGATGCCATCTTTCTCATTCTAATTGAATTATACTCTCAAATGAAGAACAGGGGAGAAAGATCAATTGATAGTGCAGAGCCGACGAATCAAACCTGGCCGTCCTTGGGAAAGGTTGAGCACAAGTCCGTGAGCGCGAGTCACCGGCCTGGTCTTCCTCTTAGCTTAAAATTCGTCAGCTTTGCTGTCGAGTCTGGAGGAAAAGAAAAAAATGCAGTGGTTGGATGCAGTGGCGCAGGCAAATCTTCCATGATATCTTGCTTGCTACGAATGATGGAGCAGACCGTATGAGCCCCCGTTCTTTTCTTAGGCAACTTTTAGCAAGATGTGATACCAACGCGCCTCCAGTTTAATTTGGATAAGATTCTGGTTCTTGACCAAGGCAAGGTCACTCACTGCCTTTGATACTCCGGCAGCGCTTTTCGCCTGTACTGATAGTTTATATTATTCCATGGTGAGGGATGCTGGACTCATTTTCCCGGGCCAGGCAGTGTTTGGAAGCGAGTGCTGAGTGATGGTAGTGGTGGGGGTTCTGAGGCCTAGACCGGTCTCACACTTTCTCATGCTAGAAGAGTGACACATCATATTGGGTTGACCCCCAAAACGGGACGACCTGATGCAGGTTTTAGACTAGCTATAGGACTATCGTTTTGGCTGCCGCTTCCAGTGCCAATAGTCCTATCTTAGCTTGAGCGGCCCGTGCCATACCCACCTGATGAATGATACTACCGACAATAGCTGGGCGCTTTCGCGGCTCAGCTCAGCCCTCCCACCTCGATCTGTTCAACTTTCAGCAAAATCCCGTCCTTCATCGTTCCCAATTTTAGAAGAGAAGCAGTCCATTTCGTAGAAAAAAAACCACTCCCATGTACCCCAAGTCGCCTCTTGACCGCTATTGTCATGGCGCTGACTGCTCCGAATTGACATCACGATGTCGTGCGGGCACCAATCGCGTTTTGCATCTTTTCTTACCATGTCAGCACCGATGTCATACACATGGCTGACGCAGCCAAAAGCATTTGCAGCTTAGCCCAGATTCTGTCATTTCTTATCATTTCCCTGTCAAGCCTGAGAAAATCACTAGTCGCGGGGAATCTGTTCTCCAGTCGAGTGCTTCTCACTCTGTGAATCAGTTCGGGTCTGGTCGAACCTTGCCGCTTGCAGGAATGGAACAATTAACTAAAACATCGCAATGGTGAACTATGGCGATTGGTGAGAATTATGGTAGCGTGCACCGTGTATCCGACGGCGTGTTACTTCGAAGCATAATGGAACATGTTACCGATCCATGAGGCCTGAGGGGCACGAAGCTCGTTCTCCGCCCCTCATCGTAGGAAGCTCCCGATTTGCAGGCCCGCTAAGACGAGCCCGTCATCATAAACTGAAACATATGTAGGGAACTAAGTCGGTGAGACTTGCATCTTCAGCTGAAACGCTGACGTTGCACGGCACTGGGTTGGGTTAGCCACAAGCTTCTCAGCCAGCCCCAATCTGACACGAATGAATATCAAACCAAATAGTTCCATGTCAATACATTCCAGCCAGCCTCAAGTTTGGTGTCGGCAAGCCGTCGCTGCACGATGCCGGTTCGCACATATCGCCCCAACCTGAGCATGGTTTAGGAGATAAATACAAGCGGTTGCGCTGACCTGATCGCTTTTCACACAAAAAAAGATAAAAGGTCGACATCCGGCAGTCTTTGTCTGGTGTTATTTCATCCTCTTTTGTATCAATTGAAATCCCACCTACCATCAAGTCATTCACATACTCGTCTCCGTTGCAACCATGTCTGACGACACCGGTACGTACGCAATCACCGGGATTCCTCCCCCAGAGGGCCTCAAGTCCCGCACCGACACGATTCCCTATATACCGGGCATGCCTCTGCGTCACGAGATCTCCGCGCTTGCCAACCCAACGACTCAAGACGGCAGAGATCAATGGACTCTCTTCGTTCTCGCCTTGGAGAAGTTCAAGGCTATGCCCGTGAACGAAAAGCTGTCCTATTTCCAGATAGCTGGAATTCACGACTACCCTCGCGTGTCGTGGGATCAAGGCAACCCTGAAGCGGGAAAGGGCAGCTACTGTACCCACAACAAGCTGAATTTCTCCACCTGGCACAGGGTATACATGCTGCTTTTCGAAGTAAGTAAACTATTGTGTTCTTTTCAAGGGCGCATGTTGACACATTCTCAGCAACTCGTTTGGAAGAACATGGGCGAAGTCATTGATGATTGGAAGCTTTCAGCCCCCGAGACTGCCAGATGGAAGAATGCAGCAAACACGTGGCGTATGCCTTACTGGGACTGGGCTCGCAAGCAGACGTACACTCAGAACTTTGCTCTCCCAGAAGTTCTCACGCAACTGACTGTCGAGATCTTCCCACCGGAGAGCCTCAAGGACAAGTTCCAAAACGCGGCGGCGTATCCTAACCCACTCTACAGCTTCGAGAACCCGGAGAAGAATGCTGATGGAAGCCCACGGAAGCTTGGTGATATGCCTGCCGACAAGGTGTTGTGGAATGTCCCGGACAATGATCCGGACAATCTCGGCAACACCCCGGCCAACCCAAACGTTAACCCAGTGAGTTACGCCACTCCCTTCGAAGGAGGACAGCGTCTGACTTTTGCAGTGGAGCCTTACTACTGGTACAGGACGCTGGGGCATTGAGATTGACGATGCAAAGGAGTACACGGGGCTTACCGGAGTGAACAACTTCAATGCCGCCAACGACTTCATCGCGAACATGCAGAAGCCTGACCACTGGTATGCTTACAATCCCGGAAACTTATCGGATTCCGTCAATCGCATGCTATCCAAGGATTATAATCACACCTGGGGCACATTTGCATCAACCAAATGGATCAACGACGCCAACAAGGGCAAGGATGACAAGGACAAGGACGAGAGCTCGTCTGCTTGGTTGTCTCTCGAGTATGTCCATAACAACGTCCATGTAAGTTCACCCGATCTACTCAAAAAAAAAAAAAAAAAAACCCCCCACAATCTCATCACATCATAGAACATCACTGGTGGCTCCAATTTCGACAAAGGGAAAGGAGTGGGACACATGTCAGATGTCCCCGTGGCGGCCTTCGATCCCATTTTCTGGCTCCACCACTGGTTCGTCTCCGTCTTTAATGGGAATTTGCGTTCTCGGCTAACTCACTCAGTCAAATCGATCGCCTCTTGGCCATCTGGCAGGCCCTGCACTGGGATCTCTGGTGGGACGCGAAGGAGTCGGCCAAGCCGGGAATTGCCCCCGATGCGACAGAGGATACCCTTCTTCACCCATTCCACACCACAACCAATGGAAACAAGGACACGGATGTTTGGACTTCGAAGGGTGTCCGAGATTGGACCAAGCTTCACTATCAGTACGACGATCTTGAGCCGAAGCCGAGTGCTTTGAAGCCTGATGGTTCCTTGGATGAGGCGCAGTACAAGACCGATCTCGAGGCCTACGTTCACGAGACTTATCCGGGTACCGCCCACGTTGTGGGGACAATCCGTACCATGGAGAACATCCGTATTCCCAAGGGCCTTTCCGGAGAAGAAGGCAAGGCGTTTGATGATTACATTATCAACGTCAAGTACGATCGCTACGCCCTTGGCGGAACATCCTACTCGATCAGGTTCTTCCTCGGTGGTCCCAAGAATAAGCCCCAGACAGAGTATGTCGACGAGAACTACGTTGGCGAGATCTTCACCTTCACGGCACCGTTCTCCTCCGAAACGGAGGGTGGCTGCGAGAACTGCAAGAAGCAAGCTGCAGACAAAGTGCTGTCTCAGGGCCAGATTCCCATCACCATCCAGCTTCTGAACCACATCTACGACAAGGGAGCCAATCACCCCATTCAGGAGTATGAGCAGGTAGCCGAGTATCTTCGTCTGCATCTTAACTGGAAATTTGTGCAACACGGAGGTCGAGAGCTGGACGCGAAGGGTTTCCCAAATACCGAGGTCTCCGTCCTGCAAGGAACGGCCAAGCCTCGGTACACGAAGCCCGAGAAGAGCGCCGCCGCTGACGTTCTTTCCGTGGCTTCCCTAGCGGTGAACTTTTATGCCGCCGAGGAAACTAACGAGCTGGTTCCCGTGTCGACTGAGTCAGTCCCTAAGGACTCTGTTGCTTTGCCGCCCAAGTTCTACGGCTACACCCCTGTCTATGAGGCAACCAAAGGCAAGGATTATGGTTTAGAACCTGTTGCTGTCTAAGGTTTGGTTGGTTTAGTACGATGCTACTTCAGATTACTTCTTCAGTCCTAGTTGACCTCAATTAAATGTGAATCTCTTTTGAGCAGAGCTCTTAATCACATTATGTCGGCCGAACACCGGAATTCCACTTGACGTGCCCACACTCACAGGTTAATCGTGCGTGATTCTTCAGGAAAAATTAGATTCATATCCGCCTGTACGTGATCGTAGCAAAAGAGGAATATTCTTGACACGTGGATTATGTTGTCCGTGTCAATATGACATGCTGATCTGACAAAGGCGATGACCACCTCACCTAGTTTTGAAGTCAAATATTTGTGTCATGTCTTCCTTGGTTGACTAAAATGAGAGACGTAATTACATAGCAAATGCTTTACCTTCAGTGCCATTTGACTTCTACTTAAAGATAACTAATTCTTGCTGGGTCGCGAGCATCTGCTTCAGGTAGACTGATTTACGCGTCTTTGACTCCCTCGATACAGACCTTGCCAAAATGTTTCATGCTTTCCAAGTACGCAAAAGCATCCCTTGCTATATCAAGACCGAAGATTCGCTCATCAACCATTGGTTTGATATCATTTGCTTCGATGGCACGATTCATCTCCACAAACTGAGACCGAGGTCCAACATAGGCGATGCGCGTGGTACAAAACTGAAAGAACATGTCCAGCAGAACTGGCTGTTCTGCAGGGTTGACTCCAGCGCGCAAGCCGGCGACAGCAATGAGCCCGTCCATTTTCACAGCGCTCAGAGACTGCCAGGTTTCAACACGTTACCAAGAATAATCATGAGTTCTTAAGGTGCTTTCTTACCTGTTTGAAAGTCGCACCGCCTCCGATTTCGACCACGAAATCAACGCCTTCCCCGCCGGGGGTAAGAGCCTTGGCCTGCTCGCCCCAATCCTGCACTTCCTTGTAGTTGATGACATGGTCGGCCCCTATCTTCTTAAGTCTCTCGGCCTTCTCGGCAGAAGACGTAGTCGCAATGACTTTGGCGCCACCGGCCTTAGCAAACTGTCCATTATAGTCAGCTTTCTACCATCATCAATCTAGCACATTTTGGCCTTACCAGGATTGCAAAAGTGCTAACACCACCAGTCCCTTGTGTGAGAACCCACTGTCCCGGGAGCAAAGGACGGCCTTGGGCGCCGTACAGAGCGTTCCAAGCAGTGAGTCCTGCAACCGCGACTAGATACTGCTGGAGCACACCGTGATAGGCGCTTCCAAGGAGTAAGTTGACGTAGTGAGGCTTGAGTGGTCCAGATTGGTAAGCACCGTTCATAACAGTCGTCACCCTGTCGCCAGGCTGAAAGTCCTTGACGCTCGATCCAACCGCAAGGACTACGCCAGAGCCATCTGAAACGGGGACAACGTCTAGGAGGGAATGCTCATAATGCCCCTGAGTATTTGTTAGAAGATAATACAGTGAGTATAGAGACTGTGACGCACCCTGATGGTTCCGACATCGTGGTAGTTCAGGGAAATGGCATGAACTGGACAGATAGATGAGCAAAACTTTTGAAGAATGGATATGTAACCAAGGCCTCTGACCTTCGATGAGAACATCGTTGTGTCCAAGCTGAGGGATAGGTGCGTCTTGCATCTCAAGGCCCGAAGGCCCATCGGGACGCTTGACTACCCACTGCGTGGTCGTTTCGGGAAGTGGCATGTTTGAGAGAAGGGAGATATTTGGGGTTTCTACCGGTCTAGAGGTCCTCGCTGATAGACGGGCAACTTACGATTTAAATAGTCCCCAGATGTCTGTGAGAGATACCTCAGGTCGTTCCTCAGGACTTGAGTCTATAATTGCGACCATCTTTCAGTTTAGTTCCACGCTAATGCAACTTGCTGAGATGTGGGGCAATTGCCAAGAGCCTGTTAAAAGATGGCTGGTGGAATATGATCAGTATCTACCGAAGAGTAGGGAACACTACCTTTTGGGGTAGCGGTCAATTTAATTTCGCATAACCGGAGTACGGAGGGCAAGGGGCTGACTAATTAGAAGCTCTAAAAACCTCAGCTAGGTGCATATAGGCGCAGCTTGCTCAGGTCTTCTTCTCACCCTCAACCATGACGAGCTGCTCAATCATCACCTGATGAATTGATGGACATGACCACACAACATTCAGTCGGCGGAGGCCCACTCCTCCCTATTGAGCTGAGTGACATGGCTCAGCGCAGAGAGATGCGTTCTGCTGCCGAGGACTGGACCGGCACCACCAGCAGTGCCGAGAGGCGCAAGCTCCAGAATCGCCTTAACCAGAGGGCTCGTTATGGTTAGTACCGTGTTTTGACGACGTGTCGTTATGGGCCTTGGAATCCGCTTATGTTTTCTATGGTCGCGTAGAAAGAAAGAAGGCGTCCAGACGACAACCCACAGTGTCAACTCCAAATAGCAGGGGTGGGTCGTCCCGTAGCTATCCGGCAGCCATGGATGTTCCAGATGCCGCTGAACTACTCTCCAGCCCCGCAGAGTCAGTGACGGTGATACCTCCAACGGACCGCTGCACACCTGGGTCGGGATGTCTACTGCTTCGCACGGGTGCCCGAGGCGATCTCCGCCAGTTCGCCAAAAAGGCGTATGAAGATTACGTGCTGGGTTGTCCGCAGCCGTGGTACCTATCAACTCTCATCCAAGTCAACGTCTTCAACGCTCTTGTACGCAACGGTTTCGCCATGGGCTTCTCGGATTAGTGGCAAGGGGTGGATGTCGTGTCGCCCTTCACTAGAAATGGCCCTGGACAGATTTCGGCCGTGTCTTGTCCACCAGATCTTCAACCGACGCCCCTGCAGAGGACTGTACCCCATCATCCGTGGATCGATCTTTTCCCGATCCCCCAGATGAGGGACAACATCCTGCGCGCGTACAGTTGTCTAGATATGGATGAGCTCTGTAGTGACCTACTTGATGTCAAGCCTGGCTTGAACCGGAAACCAACCCTTCTAGTTTGGGGAGATCCTTGGGACCCTCGCAGCTGGGAGGCGAGTCCTTATTTCTTGCAAAAATGGGGTTGGATGCTTTTGGGATGCGAGGAGATTCTTTACGCAACAAATTACTGGCGTCAGAAGAGAGGACAGCAGAAGATTGAGTTTAAATGTTTGACGCAGTAAGCGCACTTGTAAGTAAATTATAATAATGGCATAAATCATGCCTAACAAAGCTGGCTTACTCTAGGTCAGGATCCACGCGTAATGTGCGTATCATTCATCAGCCATTTTGCTGAGCCCAGTCATGCGAATCACCAATACCGAAGAGAGGGTCGAGGAGCAGCAGTGAGTCCGAGATCTGTAGAACGTTAGTCGTCAAGTCGATAAAACACCATGTCACTTTGCTCACCATATTCAATTCGCCAAATTGAGGGTTCAACTCATCAGCCGGGGTAAACATGAACTGCTTTGCACTATCTTGGCCAGGCAGTGTGGCTTCATAATCGAAGCTCTTCATGATTTCATCGATATCGAGATTCGTAAGAATAGGGTCGATGCTCTCGTGTGAAGCTTTGTTTGGGTGTAATTGATGACCGATATCGACGGGTAAAAGACGGTTTACGGGACTGCTTGTCTCTGGTGTCTCGACTCCCGAGTTGTCCACGCTTGGAGCATTCCTCAAATTGACATTGAGTCGCTGTATAAGCCCTCTAAGAATTCTTGTCGTTCGTCGGGGCGCATGACACTTGATCTGGTGCTGTGCCAGGACGTCCAAGCAGTTCTGCAGGCACTTGTGTGCTTCCGAATCCGCCACTCTCTGGGCCGCGATGCGGACATGAATCGTCGCACTGACATATGTGGCATATGACACAAAGTAAGGTGCTGTCATCATACAAAACGATTTTTGGTATAGTTGAAGGATCCTGTGGATCTCCAATGCCGCGGCGGCACAGATGCCAAACGCATCGCTCGCAGCTGACGTCGACACTGACTGAAGATGACCGTCGGAAACAAAGGGCCGATGCAAGAGAATGACAAGGGAGTTGTACATTGAGCTAAGAAAATCAGTAATGCTGAACGATCTCAAGTGAAAGATGGAAGCCACTCACTGAAGGGATAGCGTATGGGGAAGAACAGTGGAAGACGCAGGGTTGTCAAGTTGCACTACTAGATGACTGGGTAGCGCACCCCGCCAATCCTTCAGCTCATCATACAGAATCCGCGACGTTTGCAGTAACTCCACTGCGTCCTTGGACAAGCTTCGTTCGGCGTAGAGGTTGCAGACTATTCGATCCATGATAATGCCGAATTTGCAGAGTTGCTCGAATGTCGACACGCTGTATGTCGGATAATCCAGCTGTTTTGGAGTCAACGAATATGTGAGCGTGTGAAATGGCTCAAGTTCTTCATATTCGTCCAGGAATTTTATTGGCACGCGATTGTCAATCTCGCGTAGTCGCGCCGGCCGGCCTTGGTAGATGGACTGGACCTTGTCCAGAACTATTAAGTTGGTCAGCAACACTGCAGTAATCTTCAAGATAGCGGAAGTAGTACTGAAAGCCGACCAAAAAACTCGCCGATAGACCTCGAGATCCTCCGGACAGTGCGGCTTGGCCGAGCGGGGGTTCGAGCCTTCAATATGAATCCCGAGGTCCACGATCATATTTATGGCGATTCCTAAGTAGTGCCAAGCCAGGCTTCTCTCATCACACCAGGACAAAAGCGTGTCTGATATAACGAGAAGTGCTTGGATTGTTGTGACGTCGCTTCTGAAAAGTATCTGGGAGCCAGAGCTGTGCAGGCATTGCTCGAAGTTCCGTCGAAATGACTGACCAGCTGCCTCACTTTCGCTAGCCTCGCTCGAGCAGTTCGCATCCGGCGAGTACTTGGACGCTGAAAATAGAAGAGCATTTAGCAAGAATTCGGAGAAATACGGTCCGTTGCATGCCATGTCTCGCATGAAGACGGGTCGATAGACGACGCTGCCTGAGTAGTGCTGTCGGTTCCAGAATACTGATAGAAGCTGCTTGCCAAGGTCGGGATCTGTTCCGTCAAAGTCAAGCTTCCCGTGCTTCAGGTTCATCAACTCGAGCTGGCCTACAATTTGATCGTTAGTTCTCAGGTTTCAATAAGTCCGTTTAGCCAGTCCCTTTTGCATGACATACGTTGCCTTGCAGTAGCTGCCAGCAGCTGGTCCCTTGCGCGATTATCAGAATCCAGGTTAGACTTATGACCTTCTTGTTGACTCGGGGATTCCTCGTCAAACATTGCACTAGAAGGGCCATGGAAATGACCCTCGGGGGCGACAACAGAATAGCGCTGTCTCCTAGAAGGGGTGGATGGTAAGGGCAGGAGCTGGTCCGAATGCGGCAACGGGGATGGTCCAGAGGCCTCATGGTTTATTAATTGGCTATTGATCTGTTCTGGCGCTGGACATGGAGGCTCTGGGGCTTCATTTTGAATCCGCGAGTGAGGTATGTTCCCGGCAATTATCGGCGAGTCTTGTCTGCGTAAGGACTCACGAAGTAGCTCATTCTCTTGCTCAAGGTAGCGAATGCGGGCATTAGATGGCCTCGATAAGAATAAGTATCAGTAGATTTGCTACTGGAAGGTAATGACTGACCTTGCTTGCTTCACCCTCTTGGCATAAGTGCAAGCCTGACCTCGCAATTCACAATTCTCACACCTTGGTCGGGCATTGTCGCACCCTAGCTGCTATTTGTCAGCCAGTCGATAACACGTCGTAGTTAGCGGCCAAACGTACCTTTCTCCCTCTACAGAAATCGCAAGCAATTGAACTTCGATCTCGTCGTTTGCGAGCCTGGGTGGGCGATTCGGTTGGCATGTTTCTGAGAGTGGAGATGTCGGAAGATCACAGTCCGTGGATGTCGGGAGAGTCGAACGTTGTGCTAAAGCAAACGGGATGTTCGCTTCCGCAAAGAACTGGAGAATTGCACACGTAAGCGGATTGAAATGCTCCGATAAATTAGCGGGATTCGATTCGATAGCAGAGATAACGGAATGTGATGATCCATGCAGCCTCACGTCATCTCTAGACCGACAGCTAGTTTAGTGACTACGTTATCCTGCTGAGCCTTAGCGTCTGCATTCCATCGTAATAGTTTACTTTTCAGCAAAAGACGTTTTTTAAAATTTCCGTGTTTCTGTTTCTCATTGTCCTCAAGCTCTTAACTGTAAAACTGTCCAACAAATATCCTCATCATCACTTATCTCCGCGCAAGAGCGGCAACAATGTCTCGGCAGATCGCTCCATAAGGCTCGTGTAGTAGCCATCAGAGAGCAGTCCCGAGCCATGATCAATGATGAACTGAAGGTGGTCCGGAGTTACGTCTACCGCATCTGACTCCAATTGCCTTCTTCCATAGTTCCCCAACGGCGTAAGATCAATCGGCGGCATAAACTCGACCGCAAGTCCTCCATGATATCCCACTTCAGTCAAGACGGATATGATGCCAGGCCAGTCGAAAGCTCCGTCTCCTGCGGCCAGGCGGTTGTGGTCCGCCACGTGGAAATTGACGATGCGAGGGCCACAAGCTCGAATCGCTGCAATCATGTCCGTCTCTTCGAGGGCCAAGTGAAACGGATCGAATGCGACGCCGCAATCAAATCCGACTTCGTCCGCAAGAGCGAGAGCCTGGTCCGACCGGTTGAGGAAGTATGTCTCGAACCTATTCAAGGGTTCCAGCCCAACTCTGATGCCTCTGTCCTTGGCAAACGATGCAATTTCCCGTAAACCTTCTACGGCCCATTTCCACTCATTCTCAGGCGTAGACGTGGGGACAATTTTGCCCACTCTTCCCGGAACGATTGTGACGATTTGTCCCCCGAGCTGAGCTGACATGTCCACCACATCTTTCATATACTGAATGGTATCTTGTCGCTGCTGGAAATCAGACGCGATCAAATCCCGATTGCCATGTTGGATGGTGACGGTGCCCCAGCATTTGATACCGTACTTTTCTAACAATTGACGAGTCTCGTGGATGGGGTAGAGACTTGGTTCTCCGGCCAGCTCGATGCTAGAATAACCCAGAGGACTAAGACGCCTGAGTGTGACTTCGAGCGACTCGGGGCGCATCCAGGTGTGGGCAGACAGATGCATGACAGTCGATGATGAACTGAAGTGAGGAGTGCTTTGAGTGAGAGAGATGATGGACATTACAGATATGAGAATGAAGAAATATAAATATCTGATACGAACGGTAGCGGAACATGATCTTCCGAATATGACTGCAGTTCAAGGGTGAGCCGGAAGGGAGCATTGAGGTTGGTGCGCGGAGCATCAGCATCCGTTGAGGCGATTGTGTGATCAAGCGGATCGTTTCAATCCGCATCTCCACGAATGGCGAACATATATCAAGTCTTCAGTGTCCTCGATATCTCACTTCTACAACCAGCAAGCATTTTCCAATACAATACGCCGATTATTCTATCAACGTAAGCAAACACCACGCAATGGATATTTCTTGGCCAGACGACTCAATCTTTGAGCCCTTCAATGTGTCCGAGCACACGTAAGAATACTGAGCAATACCTTGGAGGGACTTGATTCATTAACAACTACAGGTACAAAACTGTTTCTGAGCATGATATCAAATGTGCCATTCTGATCCCCAAGACTCTCAAGCCGGGTCTTCATCCCGTCATCTTCAACTTTCACGGCGGCTTTTTCGTCACTGGACACTCTCTATTTGCGCCCTTCTTCCCGCCATCCGTCAGCCCACTGGCACTTGAAAACTCCGGTATCGTTGTCTCTGCCGACCATCGGCTGTTGCCTTCGAAAAACGGCATTGCAGACATACTCGAAGACTTGGAAGATTTCTGGCAGTGGACCAAGTTGGGACTGCCGCCGATTTTAGAAGAGATTGCTCCCGGACATGTGATTGACTTCTCCAAAGTCCTAGTCGTTGGTGGCTCTGCAGGCGGGTATTGCGCCGCGCAGGTAGCCCTGTCCCATCCGGAGGATATTTCGGCGCTTGCCATCATCTATCCATGCCTCGATGTTAAGGACAAGCTGTATCTGGAGGGACCAGCTGAAGGAGAGCCTACTGTTCTCCGCTACCCGTTGGATCAGATGCCATCAGTCCCAGACACTCTCATCTGGATTGAAGAGAAAAGAAGTGCCGTGGTTACCAAGGGTGGCTTTGAACGAACGCTGTTCGCGACTTCAGCTTGTCAAAACGGCATCTTCGCATCGCACATTTTCGACCACAAGAACATGGATCTGGACGCTTTTCTTCCCTTGGAGAGAATCAAGGCTGGCGCCAAGCTACCTCCAAAAGTGTAAGAACACCGGCTTTAGTACAACAGTATGCGAAGCTAATTCTTTTAGGTGGTTGATGCATGGAGACGACGATTCTACAGTACCGATCCGAGGATCGCACGAGTTCGCCAAGATTCTGGAGGAGAAGTTGCCCGAGACAACTCTGCGGTTCGATATATGTCCTGGCAAAGATCATGGTTTTGACTATGATGAGAAGAGCTGGAAGCCCCTTGCGCCGGCAGCGCTGGGCTTTGTCCGGGACGGTTGGTTGGGACTCGAGTGAGATCAATGCTTGCCGCCTTCAATGGCTTCATCGTACCGCGGACGCATGCTATACGGAGGTCCGCACAGCGTACTTTACAGCAACGGTATTCGTGCATCGAACACAAAGTCAAAGATGATTGTTTAGTTTATTTCACTAGCTAGCAACTAGATCCAAACAATCAAGAGGTTAAACCCAGTATTAAACATGATGTTAAAGGAGGGAAAACCTCTGACGGTGACAAACCCACCAATAACAACAAAGCACAGTACCCACGTTCCAATGGAATAGCACAGTGTTGTTTCCAATTACACCGCAAAGTTGTTGAAGGGGATTTCCACCCCGACTATCTCTGCGACCAATTGGTCGAGGGCAGCCAGCTTCTCGAGCCTGTACTTGCTCAAGAGGTGCTTGCGGTCAGTCGGCATCAGGCACGAGACGAGGCCACCGAGAGAGGTGATCCCGTTCCGCTCGCCGATGCCGAGGACCGTGGTGTCAATGTGGGTGGCGCCAGCCTCGAGAGCGAGGTAGGCGTTCGAGACAGCACATCCAGTATCATTATGGAAGTGCGTCTCAATGTCGCAGTTGACGACTTTGCGAAGAGCGGAGATCTTGTCAAAGACCTCGCGCCACGTAGCACCGCCTACGGTATCGGCGATGCCAACACGGTTAGCGCCGAGACGATCCATGAGAGTGTAGAGCTTCAGGATCTCGTTGAAATCCGAGCGGAAGGAATCCTCCCCGGAGAAGCGAATCTCGATGTTGTTCGACTTGACGTAAGCGATGATTTCTTCGGCCTTGGCGGCGATGAAGGCCAAGTCCTTCCCGTGCGAGTGTTCCATCAGTTGGGAAGATGTGCCGATGCACATGTTGATTCCATCAACACCTGTCTGGACGGCGATTTTCGCGTCGTCCATGTTGCATCGGATGTGGCACAATATCTGAGGGATTGATTAGTGGGGGGTCGGGGCGGTGGGAGCGCGGTCTCATTACCTTGGCCTTCAATCCCAGCTTGCAGATAGCCTCGCAATCAAGTCGGGACTGTTCAGAAGCAGCTGGAGAGGTCACCTCGATCTAATTTTGGAGTCAGCCGGGAGCATTGGAGTTTGAAGATGTTGGCACGCTTACGTATTCCACGCCAAAATCGTCCAAAGCCTTGGCGATCTCGATCTTCTGGGCGGTGTTGAAGTGGGCCGTGGCAAACTGCTCGCCCTCGCGCAGGGTGCTGTCAATGATGCTGAAGTTGGTGAGGTTGGCGGCAGAAGAGCTCATAGAGGTATTGGCGGAAGAGATGGTGTCCTCGAGCGAGTCGTCGCTGGCAAGCGAGATGCTGTCGGCGGAGGAGCATGCGTCGAGGTCACGGAGGGTGTTGTTGTTGTTGTTGTTGTTGTTGTTGTCAATAGTAGTAGAGTTGGGGTCGGTGGGAAGGCTCGTTAGGGAGGCTTCCAAGCCTGCGCCTTGCTCGAATGCTGAAGGAGAGAGAGAGAGGGTAAGCCAACGACAACGACGGAGAGATGCAGAAGAGGCTCACCATGGTCACTCGAGCTCTGGCCGTCCCCGTGGGCGCCATTGTTGCTGCTGCTGGCGCCGTTCTCCATGGTGTGGCTGGTATGATGGCCGGCGCAATCCGAGCCACTGCTTTTGTCACCGCTGCTGCTGCTGCTGGCACCATTGCCCATGGTGTGGCTCGTGTGGTGGGTGATGGGGTTGCTGGCGGTGCACATGATGATCGTCGTAGCATGTGTGTTGTGTATGTGTCTGTGTGTGTGTGTTGTATTGTTGTTTTGAGAGAGAGAGAGAGAGAAAGAGAGAAAGACTGGGGCGAGACACTGTCTTTTAACGGATTCTTGGTGAGTCAGAAAAACACGATGAAAGTTTCTTTTCCGAAGTTCGGGGTCCCCGCACTTGGTCGTGGAGCTGCTGTTCCACACGATGCACGTCAGTGGAGGACGCGCCAGGGTCCGAAGTTTTTTATTGTTGATCTCTGGCCAATACGCGAGCTTGGTCTGGTTCCGCCCGAAGCGCCTCCGTCTTGGTTTTGAAGCGCTACCGGACCACCGGACATTTTGGGGCATTGGGGAGGAGGCCAGATGCCGTCTGCAGCTGCAAAGGATTCGGATATCGCCCACTCAAGCCGACGTTCCGTAGGTATTCCTCGTTCCGTATTCCTTCGATGGCTCATCTGCGAATCATTTTTCAACATGGATGGATGGCTAAAAGCTGCGGTTGGCTGATGACGTACACGCCCCACCCACCAAGACCAAGACCTAACCTAACATTTTTAGCACCCGCACACACCACTACGGAGTACGGCCCCAACCGTCCAAGGCATAGGGACCACGCTGTCCACACACAAACGAACACACACGTGGAACATGGATGGCTCCTGTCAAATTGTGGCTGTGACGACATGGCAGCAACCCGGAAGATGCTGACTAAGTTTCCTTTTTCCGATGGTACGGCACACTGGCTCACCGATTCTTAGGAAGTAGCGCGAGCCCAGGAGAAACCAGCGATATTCGTTGAAAAAGACACATCATCAATTGACTGCTCTGTACGTATTGTATCTCTTTTTAACGAGTCTTGGCGACAAGAACTCGGGTGAATCAATCTCCCCCATCTTAAAGATGAACAGTCCGCTGCGCTGGTTCTTTGCTGTCATCACCGTCAACCGATTCATCACCAGGGAGAGTCTCTTCGACAGCCCTAGTCTCAGCCTCCTCTCGATCCAAGCCCCAATCCAAAATTTCAGGATGCTTGTTAATGTAAAATCGTAAACCCAGAATTGCTAGGATGCTTCCAGCGGCGAATGCTGCCGCCAAGGGGAACCCAATGGGATATTTTGGGCTGTCGCTCACGCGCCACGCCCGGAGCGGGATGGATGCGTGGCCAGCGTACACAAGAGTGACGGCAATTCCGACAAGAATTGAGCGGATCTCTGGCTCCTTGCGGAGAATCTCTGCCATCCACGCCAGGAGAGCATAGCCCCACGCTGCCGTGGAGAAGGTCAAGAAGTAGAAGGCCATGATGGTATGTCGGGAATCCGGCCAGCCCGCAAGAACTGATGTGGCGAGCAGCTGGACACCCGCAACTGCCACCGCAACCTGCCATCGCCAGCCTTTCCAGTCGCTGAGCGCGTTGAGCCCGATGTTGCAAACAATGCTGATGGCATAGCCTCCCAGGGGGATCAAGTTGACCTTGTAGACCGAGTAGAGTGGCTCTCCGGCAGAGTCCACAAGCCCCTTGAGGTAGAGCAAAAAGTAGGAATTAGCACGCTGGCTCCAGGCGAACTGGAGATAGCCGGCCAGATAGAGATAGGTGATGGGGCTTTTGACGAGGAGCTTCAGCTTCTTTAGTAGAACCTTGAATGGAATCAAGCTTGATGTCTTGGTTCCGCTGTCGGTCATTCTCGAACGGGACAGCTCCCTCTCTTCCTCGGTTAAGAACAGAGCTTTGGTTATGGCGGGCGAGTCGGGAATGACAAAGAATCCCACAATGCCCCAGAATATGGTAACGACACCTGATACGATAAAAAGCCATTGCCAGCCGGCGAGACCTCGGGCGCCATTCAGGTTCTTGTAGAGAGCTGCTTGGACGATGCCCAGGAACATGTTTCCGGCAACACCACTGACGCCGAAGATGGCTAGTCGCTTTCCCAACTCTTTCGGTGTGTACCTGTCGATATTAGCAAGACTTTAGCACTGGTGAGGGTGATGACTTACCAGTTCAAGATGAGGGATACGATGCCCGGCCATGAGGTCGACTCAAAAACACCGAGAAAGAAGCGCAGCACGTAGATAGTTTTCGCATTCGTCGCCTTATATGTGAACAGGGTAAAGAGTCCCCAGACTATCTCGCAGAGAGGAAGGAAGATCGAAGGCCGCACTCGCGTCTGGACCAACTGCGACGGGACAATGAACAGGGCGTAGCCGACCGAGAACCATGTCGTAAACTCAACCAGCTCATTTCCGAATAGCTGCAAGTCCTCTTTCATTCCAGAAACATAAGCAGCAGTCGTCGCGCTCTGATCGGCGTCTTTCAGGAGCTAGAAATACGTTAGTTATGATGATGTAGAAGGCGAAGGGCATCGCATACACCAGCGACGAAAGCCCAAGACAAAAGCAACAGATCGAGCTTGAGGATCAGAACATGTCTTGGATTTTTGAAGTACGGGTGAACCTTGGCAAGCCAAGACGTCGAGTCGGGAAGCGCTGCGACCTGGCGGGCAGAGCCGTTTTTCAGGCTCGTCGTGGGCGACGACATGGTTGCGCGTGCTAAACCAAGCTAGGCAGTACACCTTGTTGGTTGTCTCGTCCAGAGTTCAAGCTGATTGATGCAATGGAAATCCTTCAGCTGATGGCATGCTATTTATGCAAGCATGTCCGTCGGAGCAGGTGTGTTTCCAGCCAGTCTTGCACGCAAGGTAATTTTCAGCTTTTCTCGCCAAGGAGGGCCCTTCTTCTTCATATCAAGGCTATAATGACGAAATCAACTCTAAGAATTTCGTATCAGGCAAATCCTGGTTCATAGACCGACTAGTGGCACGTCCATGACTCAAGCGATCAGGAGAAGCTCGCTTCGTTCTACGCCGATGCGACTTTACCGATGCGACTTTGCCGATGCGACAGGTCCCGTTAGTCTTCCAGCAGTCCAATAAGAGTTATGGCAATAGTTGACTTCGTTACCGATTTGGTGCATGGACCCTGATAGCACCGATGGCGTCTTCTGTCAGAGATATGATGTAGAGCTTATTTCCTGAACTAGTGTGCGAGGTTGGCTTGGCGGTAGTTGAGGACAACCAATATTTCCAATTCAGTCGAATTCAGTCGGAGACACTCCGACCTCGGTACTGCAAGCACCCAGGATTGGAGAGGAGGGCCTTGTAGCAAAAGCTACAATATGTGCTGGGGCCGCTGCATCGACTCTTCGTCCAACACGCACCCCGAAGCACAGACTTGACCACCTCCCCAAACAAATTGTGCATACATCGACAAGGCGTCATGTCTTCCGAGCCGCTATATCCTGCATACCTCCCCACCCGATCCGAGGGCTACGTCGCGCCCGTAGTGGTACCCTTGTTCGAGGCGGAAGAACCTGGCAGCCGCGCAGATCCGTCCAAGCCGTCGCTGCTGAAGGCGGGGGCGGATGTGACAAATATCACCCCGAGAATTGGCACGGAGATCCGGGGCGTGCAGATCAGTCAGTTGAGCAAGAGTGGGCTCGATGAGCTTGCTTTGTTAGCTGCCGAGAGAGGCGTCGTCGTCTTTGTTAGTTCCTTTTACCTGACAAAGCTTCTCACTTGCTCACTCTGGAACAGAGGGACCAGGATTTCGCGGATGTTGGATTTGACAAGCAGCTCGATACTGTGAGGCACTATGGCCCGCTTCACCAGCACCCAACAATGGGTTATCCCGAGGGCACCGGGCCTGAGTTCCACGTTGTCTATGCTGACGAAAAGTCGTGAGCTTTCCCTCCCAACGAAACCGGGATCAAGCTAAGAACATTTAGCGGAAACCTGAGAACCCTCTTGGGCCCACGGACAACCTACGACCTGTGGCACATCGACCAGACCTTCACTCCCAATGTTCCCTCAACGACGTTCTTCTGGGTTCTTGAAACTCCAAAGGCAGGTGGCGGTGACACGGCATTCACCTCGCTAACGGCGGCGTATGAAGCATTATCTCCAGCGTTCAGGGAAACATTATCGTCGCTGAATCTTTTGCACACCTCCGCCTCGGAGGGAGAGGTCAGACGAGTGGGTACTGAGCGAGCCTTGAAGGAAGCCATCAACGCCACCCACCCGCTGGTCATCAAGCACCCCGTCACCGGCAAGCCAGCACTGTTTGTGAACCCTACCATTGCTCGGCAGGTTGAAGGGTTCTTGCCCGAAGAGTCGCAGCACCTGTTGTCGTTCCTCCATAATCACATCAAGAGCTTAGACTTCAGCTGTCGTGTCAGGTGGGAAAAGGGCACGGTGGTTGTCTGGGATCAGCGAGCATGTGGGCACACGGCCGTTCCTGATTTCCAGGACAATGAAAGAAGACACATGGTGAGGGTGATTCCTTATGGATCGCAGCCAGAGCCCTTCTCTCCTAGCTCCAGTTCTTAAGGTAGAGGTTAGATACTATTAATGTTAAGGTCAGCTTGTAAGGTGTTTGATAAATATTTATTTCTAAGTAAGAACTATATTAAGTTATAAATTCCCAAAGGTCTATTATACTCTCTCAGTAAACCTTACAAAAAGACCGTACTGCGGTGTAAACCAGCGATTCTTAAACCCATATTGCTTCTCGTCTATTAACTCCATCTCAAACCGTAGCATGAGAGATGGAATCACCTTCTTCATCTCCATCAAGCTAATCCAGCGTCCACTACAGGTATGTGCACCATTCCCAAAAGTGAAAAATGACCTATGCATAAGCTTGAGATGTTCCTCATCTGTGTCGGAGGGCAGCCAACGCTCGGGGCGAAAGCTATCTGGGTCGGGAAACAGGTTTGGGTCACGATGCAGCACCCACGGGCTTATGCCGACTTCTGTGCCTCCGGCAAGCTTGAAGCCGCACGCCTCCGCCCCTTCTGTGGGAACCAGGCGGGCGAGAATCATTCCAACAGAAGGATGAAGCCTCAAAGCCTCTTGTACCACAGCGTTGAAATACGCTAGCTTGTTAGCCTCGGTGAATTTGACAGGGATCTCCAGGCCGCGAAACTCTTCGTAGAGCTTATCATAAACGGAGCGATGCTTCAGGATATGGTAGAGAATAGAACGCAAGGCAATGGCAGTGGTATCGCTTCCAGCAGCAATATTACCGAATGCATGGGTCATAATTTCTCGGTCATTGATGGATGACGGATCCTTGGCTTGGTTCAAGAGCAGGCGCTGGAGAAAAGTCAAGGGCCCATCCTCGGATTGTTGCTTCTTGGCGGATTCAATCTCGGACATCGCAAGCTGGAGCATTTCTTTCTCACCGCCGCCCTCGCCGAACACCAGGCCGGCGACGAATGGCTGACCCAGGAGAAACTTGTGTATCCAGGGGATTTGTCCAAACTAGTTGCCGCCAGATCAGAATTGAAGCGCTCGAGAGGATCATCGCGGAAGGTGGACTCACAATAGCCATGTAGTCGCTCACGGTTTCCAATATACCGTACATCTTTAGCACGTCGCCCTTTTCAATGTAGTTGAAGTCTCTACCAAACGTGACGGCAAAGACAGCATCCATAGCGTAGTCTTTTAGTATCCCTGCTATGTCGATGGGTTTGCCTGCCTGGAGATGGAATTTGTTTAGTAGTCGCTCAGTCACCGGGTCAATCCATGACTCCATCTGCACCAGCCCATTCGTGGAGTAGGCGTTCGACGCGTTCCTCTTCATTCTCGTATGAAGAGCCTTACCAGTCAGCGTGGGTCAAAGGGCAGTGTGCATGCAATAGAGGCTTACCTTGTCCGTTAGGACAAAGGTGTCTGGGACTAAGCCCTCCTCATCGTAAGCCGTAGAGAGGCTATAGAATTGAGATTTGTAGAATTTGGTCCCGATGCCGTATATCTGGTTGATCTCGGCAGGATCGGCAATAGACAACAGATTCGGCGCAAGGCGTACGACTTTGCCATACTTTCGATGCAGCTTGATATCTTCATCATGGGACTTGTTGTTGTAGACTGAGAGGATACGAGGAATAGAAGAGATTCCCCGCACCCATGGCCCTGGTACTCTCCAGAGACCCCTCTGGAGGTAGTTCGAAAAAAGATACGTGACAACAGCCGAGAAAGTCACCAACGCCCAGTGAGCTTGTAAAAACGTCAACGTTTCCTGGATCATCGTCGCATGTGGACGTGCCAAAGTAAAAGCAAGAATACTGGACAAACGAGAGGATTCAGAGGTTGAGCTAGGTTGTATCGTTCTAGTGAGCAGTTCTTAGATGGAAAGCATTCCAAGTTTTTGGGCGGAACAAGAACCTGGTATGGTAGCTTATCCGCCTGCCAGCCACCCCATCTGGTGCTCCAACATCGCTTTACCCCGCGTTTACTATCCGAAGAGGACCATTAGCTAGCGTCCAGGATACTACAGACCAATTAAACGATTTTCCCACTTATTACTGGCAACTTTCACAACGGGATACAACCTGGTAGAGCCAACCTCTAATTTTCCCGCCATCCTAGCCTGTAGACGTGTCTGGTTCAAGATAGGGCGGCCAGGGGTGAGATGATGAGAACAGTAAATTTATCCGTATCGTTACCTCACTACCTCAAGGTTGCGTTGATTGCAATACTACTTCGCCACCCTGTCACTGAGAATGCTTAACACGACTGAAAGCGAGCTGTGATAGCATGAGACGAGAAAGAAGAAGACCCGGGAGCCAACCTGTACGGCAAACAACTGCCATTACATATCACCGAGCTTTTTATTTGGCCTGTGCAAAGTGTCAGTCGTCTCTGGTGCGACATAGGAACTAAACCTTTCGTGCAAATGACAGCTACTTATGCACCATGCCATTTGACCGAGATGGCTTGACAAATCGTCAACGCAGTCGACATCATGGATCGACTGAGAAGAAATAACTTAATTTATAGCTTGGGTCTTTTAAACCTCTGGGTTCTGTGGTCATTTTCTGACATATTAACGAACGCTGGATGGAGGTTTGCTCCCACGGCATGGAAGAAAGTGAGAATAGGCCTAATAAGCTTGAACGTTGGATAATACACCATGTCGTTTCTGTGACATGTTTTATTCCTGACAGAGCTAACTAGACTACTAGGTCTTCTTCTTTGGACCTGCTGTGTCATCCATTGAAGTCGTCCTTACTGGTTGTCCAGTGATAATAATGTCGTCGTCGTCAACCACAATTTCAACAATAGGACCCTCAAATGTACCTCGCAGATAAGCAAAATACCAAATCAGGCCAAGGATAAGGAATGCAGCGAGGATCACGGCGGCGTAGTTCCTACGCTTTTGTCAGTCGAGGTAACAACAAGTTCGGACTTTGGGAGGCAGAAACTTACATGTTGCTTGCTGTGACGGGTTGATAGGTCGGAAAGCAGAGGAACGCTAAAATGAAGCAGATCCATACAAAAGTGTCACACCTAGCAACTGTTGAGACCACGGCCCGGTCTCAAAGGCTCGGATCTCTAGCAAACTGGTCTCAAAGACCCGGCTTCCTAACAAGCCGGTCTCGAAGACCCGGATCCCTCGGGGTCCGGTCTAACGAGAATCTTATCATAGCTATGAGAGCAACCTACAAAGAGGTCTGCCGCGAGCCCTTAGTTAGATAGAAATCAAGAGCTTCCATTACATCTCAATGTACCCTTCCTTTCTGCTGCAACAAAAAGCAACCGAGTTAAAAAATGCACGCCATCGGTTCAGTTTCCACGGTCCATACTCAATCTTCCTGTGCTTCCGGGCAAAGAAATGATGGAGCCCGACCGGAAGAACATAGGACATCATGTATAGACTCATGACACCGCTCAAGATGCTGTAAAACGCGGTCTTGTTTCCAATGTAGATGAGCCCAACGACCAACATTGGGGCCCAAGCTATCAAGATGCTCTGGATGGGAACATCGAGTGTCGGGTGCACTCGACGGAGCGGTTCGGGAAAGCATCCGTCTCTAGCCATAGCCCATAAGACTCGTGAACAGGAGCCTAGG
The DNA here is from genome assembly GCA_037954305.1 of Neonectria magnoliae. Lineage (NCBI taxonomy): Eukaryota > Fungi > Ascomycota > Sordariomycetes > Hypocreales > Nectriaceae > Neonectria > Neonectria magnoliae. The sequence continues at coordinate 99,443 of JAZAVK010000090.1, read as the reverse complement.
CCAGTGATTCCGCCGACGAGAGCGTTGTATGTTGCTAGAGTGTTGAGAAAGATGCTCAGGCCTATTCTACCAGTACTATTCACAAAGATCTGTCGGATAGAGTTAGTAATTTGGCCACACTCATTCTGATAATGGTGATCTAACCTGAGTCATAGGACTCAAAAGTCCAATTGGACCATTGGCCACACTGGGAATGTCTCCTGAGCAGTAAATGACAGCGACGAGCCACGGAAAAGTCATGATGCTGTTGAGGGCGATTGTCCACATCACTGACATAGCGTTAGTCAGATCATGAGGATTCGAGACCAAGTAAACGTACTAGCTCGGGGAAGGCTCTTCCGAACGTGTTGAATCTCTTCGGCGTAGTGAGCCGCCATTTCTATGCCGGCGAAGCCAAGCATCGGAGTTGTGAGCCCAATGCAAAAGGCAAGAGCATTGCTTGACCAGCCCGAACTGTTGATGAACTCGGTAAACACAAACTCGGTATCATGCTTGTCCTTGGTCATTACTAATAGAACAATCATCGTCAAGAAAAACCCAACGACATGTGTACCGATTCCTAGGTAGGTATGTTAGTAGCTCTCGACTCTTTACTCAAGCCTGCGACATATACTTACCCAACAGGTTGAGATGATGCAGAGCCCTGCTAGCAAACAAGTTCATGACGAGGTAGATGATCATGACGATCAGGTAAGTCTGATGGGTTAGCTCCTGTTGTTCAGAAAGACAACCGGAAATGGCTGGTCATCTTACCAGATACGTGTGCCATCTTTCGTTGACGTAAGACGGCTGCCCAATGATCACATAGGCTTGGACTTGAATAGCGACGCTCATAGCACACATGATAGTTGCCATCCAAATGTAACCAAAAGCAAGTAGACCGGCGGTCCATGACTAGGGTTAAGTTAGCAGACAGTAGATAGCAACGCTGCTTGCCATAGATCTTACTAGGACTGCTCTCCATTTTGGAGGGGAAAGCTCGGCAGTCCAATGATATTGGGCACCCGAAGACGGCCAGGCACTATTGATATCGTAAGTACTGTTCCTGAAGGCTGAGTGGGTAATGTACCTCGCAAGTTCAGCCACTGCAGCACACACACAGGTCATGCCAATACTGGCGAGGAGGTAACCGTAAAGGATGCCAACAGGGCCTCCCAAAGCAAGACCTTGAAGAATAGCGGATGAGATACCTTCCCACTTTTGAGTTATTAGCTTTGCGATTCCTCTTTCAGTGGGGAAGCAGCTCACCGTAGCATTGATACAAACCGTCATAGTAACAGCGGTCCAGAAGTTGAACTTTCTATTAAAGACCGGTGCCTTGCCAATCGCAGCGAGGCCCGCCACATCATCTGCATCCAACGCATCATGACGTTGGGGAGCCACGAGCTTAGCCGGTGGACCATCCTCATAGATGTCTCGATCGTGACTGCGAGAAGCCATTGTGGAAGGAAATCTGAAGAATATTGGACGAGGAAGCCCTGGCAACAATATGACCGAAGTGTAAACTAAGGAGGGTGATGGACTCGCAAGACGCGGCCACCCTCATATACCTGCTTAGTGGGATGCCACACAATCGCAGGATGAGGGGTAGATAGGGAAGGCACTTCTAACCGAGGCCGCTATCTCATGGTCTGTTGTCTGTGGGGGCGTGATAGTGCTTGCCAAGTTTGCGGGTTAGTCTGGGGAAAATCTGGAGGAGCAAGACGAGGAGTTATTGGTCGGGCCTGGCACGCGGATAAGCCCGGGCTGAATTACGAAGTACGTGTACCCTGTACCAACAGTGGTGGTTAATGAGATAACTCGAACTTTGTACCTGGGTGGCGTTGACAAGCTCGCAACGGAATAATAAAACTGAGCCATCACTTCAGCTAGCCTAGGGTCTTTTTTTCTGCCGGACCAGGACAGGTTCCCCTGGTGTAGCTCGCCACCCCACTCACAGATATCTTACGGAAGCGATATGAAAACTAGATTAATCCTGTTGAAGACTACTGGTGGCAGGCTTCCGACCAGATCCATGTCTGACCCAGGCGGGATTGTTTCGTGGATGATTCGCTGAGTTCTTCCGGCTGACCCTTACAAGACAACACTTCTCTATAGCACATTCCTGCTATTGTTGGGTAGACAATGCTCATCTCACCTCACTACCATATGGGTTCGAGTAGACAAAATAGGTCAATTTTGCGAGAATATCAGCATCTTCTAGACAAGATAACCTCAAGACCTGACTGAGTTGTAAACCATCGGTTCTTAAACGTGTACCGTCTTCCACAGTTCGCAAGCTCCATATCGTACCTCAGCAGCAACGTAGGGACCAAGTTTGTAATCTCAACCATGCTGATGTGCTGACCAGAGCAAACATGCCGGCCATGGCCGAAAGCAATCAGGCATCGGTTCATAAGTTTCAAATGCTCCTTCTCAGTTTCGGCTTTAATCCAACGCTCTGGCTTGAAGGTGTATGGGTCCGGAAAGACCTCAGCGTCATAGTGCATGACCATTGGGTTGATGCCGATCTCGATGCCGTCCCCGACGTGAAATCCTCCAACGATACTGCCACCCTTCGGTGCTTGACGGCCCAATAGCATACCTACGGGAGGATGCATACGCAGTGCTTCCTTGATGCAAGCGTTCAGATAGACCAATGTGCCCGCTGCCGCAAAGCTGACAGGTAGCTCCAGGCCATTGCGGACCTCCTCGCACAGTGTCTTGTAGGCATGAGAATTCTTGAGCAGGAAATAAACCACGGCCTGCAGCACAATCGCGGTCGTGTCGCTCCCAGCCGAAATGTTGCCTAGAGCGTTGCCATGAATCTCGTCGGTGGTAATGGTACTGGGACTTTTCTGCTTAGTGCCGACCAACAGTTGAACAAAGGTCTGTGGCCCGTCATCTGAGAGTTTGGAGAAGCTTGCTTCGGTTTCGCGGATGGCAAGGCTCATCATGTCGAGCTGGGAAGTGGCGTTGCCAGCGACCAACTCAGCTAGACGCGGGTTTTTGAGAAGCAATTTATGACACCATGGGATCTGACCGAACTTTGGGGTTTCAGCACTCAATCGTAACGGTGGCGGTTTGCAGGTAGATAGGAACACTTACGATGGCCATGTAATCAGTGAAAATGTCCAACACGTAATACAAGCGAAGATGATCGCCTTTTTCAAGGTAGTTCATGTCTTAGCCGAACGACATGGCAAAGATGGAATCCATAGCGTAGTTCTTCAATATGACACCAAGGTTGCAAACTTTCCCGCACTCCGCGTAGTCGTCGAGTAACTTTAGCAGTCGTTCCGTCACACCGCTAACATATGGCTCCATCTTCACCACATTGCCCAAAGAGTACGCGTTTGCGGCTCCTCGTTTTAATCGAGAATGCACATTTCGGTCCTGGGTACTAAATGGGTCTGGAATGAACTCTCCATTTTCATCAGTGAATGCGCCAAGCTTGAAGAACTCGGATTTGACGAATTTTATCGAGATGCCATAAATCTGGTCGATGGCGGATACATCTGAAACAGACACGATCTTCGGTGCGAGTCGAACCACCTTGCCGTATCTCTGATGCAGCTTAATATCGTCGCGGTGGCTTTGAGATCGGTACACGGACCAGATTCGCGGGATGGTACTAATGGAGTTGAGGAAGGGACCAGGAATTTTCTGTAGACCTTTATGGTACCGATTACAAGTGAGGCGGGCTGCTATTAGGACAGCAACAGTAACAAAGCAATGCGACCAGAGCGCATTGAGGATCTGTTTGACAAAGTCTTGGACCGCCATAGTAGCCTTGGCATTTTCGATTAATGCATAAGACGATATGACCAGCGTCGTGATTGGGAATTTTGATGGTTTTTTTTTCGGGGGACGTCCTTCTGGCCCGGGTTCTCTGCAATAAGTTTATGTGATTGCCAAGGGCATTATTTTTCCGGTGTCTCACAAATAAGATGTTGATCCGGTCACGGGCTAACCGTAATGAGAATTGCGATATGTAAAGGTTCCAATTGTTGGTTTTCGATTGGGAAACCCAACCTTGGAGTAACCCCACAGGACGGATGCATGCATGCTTCACATCCTAAGATAAAAGGACTATCGAATGTGCGTTGGATCTTTCTTTTCCTTATCCTTCAAATCACTCTAGTACCCTAGATTCTAAAGCCCTCGTCGTCCCTTCCAGAGCCCTACCCTTGGATTATCAGTAGTCGCCTTCAGCAAGAACCAAGTTCGACCATCACACGACACAATGTCGGCCAAATTCTTCGAGGCTATTGAGGCCAGGCGATCTATCTATGAAATCAACAACACTTCGCCGATTCCAGATGACAAGATTGTCGAGATCGTCAACAAGACCATCAAGCACACACCGAGTGCCTTCAACTCCCAGACGACCCGAGTCCTGGTGCTCCTTGGCGGCGAGCATGAAAAGCTCTGGCGCGATATTGTGAAGCCAGCTGTGAAGGCTGTGGCGCCCGCAGAGTCTTGGGAAGAGAGCGAGCAGAACCTGTCGGCCTTCCAAGCCGGGTACGGCACGGTGCTGTTCTACGAAGATCCCGATGTCATTGCCTCTTTCCAGAAGCAGGTGCCCCTGTTCGCGGACAAGATGCACCAATGGTCGGAACACGCCAACGGCATGAACACCTTGGTCGCTTGGACCGCCCTCGAACAAGAAGGGTTTGGCGCGAGTCTCCAACACTACAACCCGCTCATTGACCAGAAGGTCTCATCGACGTGGGAGGTTCCCGAGCATTGGTTGCTGAAGAGCCAACTGGTTTTTGGTGGACGTGTTGGTGATCCCTACCCAAGGGATTATGAGCCCCTCGAGAAACGGGTTCTTGTGCACGGGGCAAAGTGAGGGAACTGGGCAGAGTAGCGGGACGCGACACCTGTTTTGAGACTTCTCTCATGCACGCTCTAGACGATATATGCTGTGCTGTCGGCTTGTTGAGGGGCTGCACAAGAACATCCTAGAACTGAAGGACCCAAGCTTAGATTAGGCAATGAAAGAAAACAGGCCGCTGTCCAAGTCCTAAGGACAGGACCTCAGCAGACTTTCATGCATTTGATGTGTGTGCGTGTGATCAAAGAATGTATACTTGACGTTGGCTGGACTACTCCATCACGCCCCAACGTCGTCCTCTGTAAAAGTAAACTGAGTCGGGTTAAGGCCGGTGTTGCTTCCTTTTGGTTGGGCGTACGGGTCGAGCTGATGAATGAGACCTCGGTCGTGGTAGCCAGGCTGTTGGCGAGTGCACAGCCCACACAGCGAAGTCGCTCGCTGGAATAACTTCTGGTTGGCCAAGTAAAAGCAACTGAAAACGGCTATCAGGATCATCATCACCCCTCACAAGGGCACTTGGTGGGGGTCTTGCCGAGGAAAAATGCATGTATTCGGGTTCCGTAGTCACGGACCTACCTAGTCAGTTTGGAGATGAATCGCGACGTTAGTTCATAAGGTGCCCATGTCCTTGTCCCTCCAAGTCCTCATAAGCCAAAGCCCCAACCATCCACATCCTACTCACCAGCCGGCATCAGGTTTCACAGTCACCATGACCAAGGACTCATCACAGTTAAAGGTGCTCATCGTTGGGGGAGGCTACTGCGGTCTGACCACGGCCGTCGAATGCAGGCTCCGAGGAATGCAGGTCACCGTCCTCGAAGCGCACAAAGACATCAGCAAGGTCGGTGACACCATCGATTTCGCCACTAATGCGGGCAGGGTCTTCAACAAATGGAAGAACGGCGAGATCGGCAAAAAGCTTTGGGCAACGGGCGGGGTCACCTGCCACACCATCGACATGTTTAACGCCCAAGATGTCTTGCTATGCTCTCTTCCGTATGAGAGAGGCATCCACGTCCCAGACACATTCTCGGCACGCCGCGGCCCCATGGCCCAAATCATCTGGGACTATGCGGAGGAGCTTGGCGTCAAGGTCAGGTGCCTGACTCGAGTGGTTGACTACGTCGATACCGAGACGGAGCATGGAGTCATCACTGAGAGTGGTGAAAAGATCCTCGCCGATGTTGTCTTGGCCAGTGATGGATCTCGCTCTAAAGCTCGGGAGAAGCTGATGGGGTTGAAGGAGCGCAAAGTCAACAGTGGCTATGCAATTTTTCGATCTCTTTTCGAGCTCACCGATGAAGATAGAAGGAACCCGATGATTCTCGAAAAGACGAAGAATCTCACAGAAAACTGGACTGCTGGATGGGTGGGCAAGGATGTCCACGGCTACATGTTCATCTTTGATAATGCCAGGTAATTATTACCATGTTCCCCGAATCCACAATCCAGCCGTTGTACTCATTACTGCTCAGATATTGCTCTTGGCTCTTTACACATCTCGACGACGCGGATATCGGAGAATCCTGGCAGCTGCCGGCCAAAAAGTCGGACGTGCATTTTTATCTCGATCAAGCCAAATTCCCCCAGGTCTGGACAGACTTCGTCAACCTGACACCGGATGACAAGATATCTGATTACAAACTTGTGTGGCGTGATCCTATCAAAACCTGGCTATCGTCGACCAAGCACTGCGCCATCATTGGCGATGCTGCTCACTGTCACTTGCCGACATCCTCACAAGGAGCGTGCCAAGCTGTCGAGGACGCAGCGGTAATGGCCATCTGTCTCGACAAGGCCAAAGGGGACGTCCCCTTGGCTCTGCAGGTCTTCGAGCGCATCCGCTTCAATCGATCTCACGTTATTCACCAGTCATCCATCTCTACGCGGGATGTCTACCACAAACATGAGTGGACTCCCGAGCTCCTCGAAGAATATCCCGAATCGCTTAGCATGGCAGGTTTTGAATGGATCACTGATTACGACGTTCAGAAGGAAGCTGAGAAGCACTTTGATCACCTTGCTCAAGATGTTAGGAATGGGAGAAAGGGTACAATTGAGGAGCTGTCTTTGCCTGCAGGTGGTACATTCGAGGCGCAAGTTAAAGTTGAGGAGCTGCGTGTTGGTGTCAACAGCCAACAGACTGTCCCACCTGTCTAGATACCTTCTTCACTTAGAAGGTTAATTATAGCTAGATTGGTAAAGAGTTACCATTAACATTAGTATATCCTAAAGTATTAAGATAAGTCAAATAAAGGGTAATAAGTCTTCTTTATGCAATTTCCCAAATACTCTTAATACTTATGAAGAGCTGGACAGAGGTTTGCTCAATCAGCTGTTGCTGTGAGATTGTCTATGTAAAGCTAAGAGCAGGAGGAAAGAAGGAGAGTCTCAGCAGGAACGCAGCTAAATAGAGGCTAGGTCTCCGCTCGGCTTCAGCCTAGAGGCTAGGTCTCCGCTCGGCTTCAGCCTAGAGGCCAAGCCTCTGAGCTTCGCTATGGACCGGGTTTCGGAAAAGTATGTTTATATACAACTTAAAATTAGACACGAATAGCCTAAAGTGCTAGGTTACCAAATAAAAAGTTATGTTTAACTAAGTAAATCAATAACCTTCTAACTGCAATTCAACGACCCTCCTACCCCCCTACTTCGCATAAGGCCATGGATGAGACTGCCACACATAGTTGGTACAAGAATTCAGAACAATGTGCAGCAAGCACTGCTGGAACTGTTCCACGCCATCTCCGCTCTGGAAGCAAGCTTCCTTGGTCCACTCGATGTCGACGTACGTCAGCTCACAAATGGGGATGTTGACAGCTAGCGTCTCCCGCTTGGACAAGGCCTGGTTCGGGTTCTTGGCCATCTGGATCCACAGGTTCCCGAAAATGCTGGCGTCGCGCGGCATGAACTGCCAGGACTTGTCCTGCGACCACTGCGCCGACTTGACAATGTCCTGCTTGGTCAGGTTGAAGTGGCCCAGCGTCTCCTCCGCAGTGCCGTAGTCAGCGAACATGTTCTGCTCTAGGCGGTCCCACCCGAGGATGATGTAGTTGTAGAGGTTGTCGCAGTACGTCTTGTCCTTCATGAGGCTGTCGAACTTGGGGCTGCCGAAGCAGGGGTCGTACTTGAACGTCTTGGTTCCCAGGGTTGTGTCCCACTCGAACTCGATCTTGCCCTTAGGGAACTTGAGGATGAAGACTTTCTGCCCGTTCCAGATCTCGCTGATCATGGGCGCCGTGGTGCATCTGTAGAGCATTTCCGTGTCGAAGTTGCCTAGGATGTCCTGGTCGGTGAAGGCGCCGTCGGATAGCAGCTGGGCGAGCTTCGTGCTTTCTGCTTCGTCTCCTTGCCTGGGTAGTTTCTTGAGGTAGTCATCGAAATAGTCCGTGACAGCTCTTTTGACGTTGTTACGTAGCGTAGCGTAATTCGTAGACAACTCAGCATACGTGGAGAAGCGAGGGTCGTAAGTTGGGGCCTTGGCCCAAGACATCATTGCTCCTTGCATAACCAATATGCTACTCGCAAGACCGGAGCCTCCACCTCCCACACCAGGGGCATAGGACGCAATGCCACCAAGCAAGCCGACGATCCAGGTGTTCCAGGCGGACTTGTCCATGTCGACGTTGGTCTTTCCGGGCATGAAAGCCGAGGACATGAGCGGCAGGGACAGGACAGTGTCGAAGCCCGAGTCCTTGAACTCGGCGACCCATAGCTGCATGAACTTGCTGAAGCCAGCCATGTTCCAGAGCGTGAAAGCTCGCTGCCAGTTCTGGTGGCAGTTCTTTGACAGCGTGGTTTGCACGAGGTTGCACGTTTTGCTGATGCTGATGGGTGAACGAATGTTTAGCGAACAGCAAGGAGTAGAATGACGTGTGTGTGACTTACTCGTTGCAGCTGATATCCCAGTTGAAAGCCTTGTCTTCGTTGTCAAGGTTGTACCTAGCAATGACTCTTGGGATACCGTTTAAAGTGCCTTCCGATGGCTCAGGCCAGCCGCGGCCCGAGTACAGGCGAGACCTTGACTCGAACCAGTCTCCCATCGCAAGCTTGTTCCAGAGATTAGGCGACCACGAGCCCTCGTTGCTATCACAGAACAAGGCCGCGCCATCATTTCCGTCGCCGGGGGTGCCTGGCGGATCGACCTCTCCGGGGTTGTAGGCGGGCAGTCCGGGGTCTTGAACCTCGCCGTCGCCGTCATCGCCGCCGGCGGGACATGTGTTGTACCAAACAAAGCCCTGACGCCTCGATTAGTGATTTGCGGATCATGGAATGAAGAGGGCTGGCCACTCACATGAGCTTCCGTTGCCTTGACTTCGACTTGATCAGCGCGCCCGAGACCACCCACATTAGGATAATGCATGTTGGGGCCTCTAGCCGATCCGAGATATAGCATGCCTGAGTTTACCCAATGGAACTTGCTGCCAGACAGACGTTCCGCGTTGGGCAGTTCTCCGTTGTTGTACCAGACAGTCGCGTCGCCGCTGAACTTGTCGACCCACAAGAAGTCGGCCTTGCCGTCGCCGTTTACATCGGCAAAGCGATGGTTCGCTCGGTCTTTCTTCTCACTGTACTTGATCTGGCCGGCGTATCGCATAGTGCCCTCGTTGTCGTTGAGCCATGCGACAGCTCTGCCGTTAGGCTCCATGCAGATGTAGTCGACGCAACCGCTTCCACTGGCTACGTGTGAGTACATTGTGTAAGGCAGACGAGGAGTAGAGACTTACGTGATGTCGGCAAAGAAAACGCCAATGTCCTGGAACCCAAGACCCCAGCCTTCACTGCACTTCCCGCTGTTAGCAACCGTCTTCTTCTCGAAGCTAAAATCTTTGCCGTCAAATTTAGTCTTCCAGACGGTGAGGGAGCCATCGGACTGAGCCGCGCCGATGATGTCAGCCTTGCCGTCTCCATCCCAGTCACCAATGTGAAGGGACTTGCGATCCATGCCGGTCTTGAGAACAACGCCGTGGTCGATCCAGCCCGCGCTATACAGAGCCGTCGAGCCGCCAGAGGGGTTCTTGTTCCGGAAGATGTTGACCTGGCCGTCGGGCGAGATCCAGACGTAGTCGTCGATGCCGGTGCCGGACATGTCGCCCCATCGTGAGCCGTCGCCTGGGAGTAGAGTCAGTGAAGCGCCGTGAAACGAAGTAGGAGATTACCAGCCTTTCTGGAATTTGCCGCCTGAGCCAGTGTTCTTCCAGGCCTTGACGGTAATGTCGCATACTCTGGAAACGGTGTTCTTGCAGCCATCCCAATCGACCCAGACATACTATGTAAATACCGTCAGTATGCAGGCTCAGATGTATGTGTGCGCACTTACATCTCGACGTCCCGAATCATAGAGTCTTCCGAAGATGATGTTCTCGCGGCCCTCTGTATCCTTGCCCATACCACCATGGGTAACACCCGTCTTCAACCAGGATGGCACCATACCCTTGCCGTCACCCCGCTGGTTGATGTACGTAGTGACTTTGCCCTGTTTGTCAAGCCAGAGCCAGTCCGAACGTCCGCTATTTGTCACGTCAGCAAGGTCCATACGTGATAGTTAGGTGACCATACTCTCCGTTGAGATCGACTAAAACACAGTTAGTAAGAGAAAAATCAAAGCAGGAAAGAAAAGAACCGACCAAATCGTACACCGGCGAGATCTCCCATGCCTCGACCGGGAGCCACCTTGCCGAGATCCTGCCAGTACTCGGCTCTCCGGCCCAAGCCACCATTTCGCCAGCAGCGCACGTCACCGTTGTCTGCAACAACACAATAGTCGAGTCTTCCGTCACCGTCAATGTCTGCAACCCTAACGTGTTTCTGCTCGTAACCATTGGGATGGATAAAGTACTGAGTTGTTGCTGTTAGTCAGGCTCGACAACAAGTTCATGTCAAAACATACCCCGCCAAGGAAGTCGAACGTGGGTGGGTTTCCTCCATTGTTAACCGATACATGCCTGCAAGTTCAGTCAGCATGTGCTCAACAGAGTGAAAGGAAGTAACATACATGTCACCCTCGGTTCCGATACAGATAAAATCGTCCAAGCCATCATTGTTCTGTGAGTTGTCAGCCCTGCCCGGAAACAACCGATATAGCTTGTACACACCACGTCACCCCAGTGAATACCCCTGGTCTTGCACTTGTCAGGAATTTTGATGTTCACGCCAGAACCGAATTTGCCGTCGCCCAGGTTCTCATACATCGTGACCAAGCTGCTGTTCGCGTTGACGTAGATCAGCTCATCTCTCTCGCCACCACGGCCTGCTCCGTGGTTGACAAGTTGAGCCATGTAGAGCACGCCGTCGGCAGCAACTTTGAAGCTCTTGAGCTTGCCCATTGCTTGCGAACTGTGCCTGTATGGCCCATCGCCCATGATAAAAGGGGACGCTGCGGTAAGAATCTGTTCGCCGGCGCGAGAATCGGCATTTCCACTTCCGTACGACTTGGGACAGATTCCGCCACCGCTCTTGTCGTCGTCGTTGAACGAGACGTCCTTGGGTGCCTCCTTGAGCCAGCCTTCGTTGTCCAGAACTTTTCCGAAGGCGTGGCGCCAAACAGCGGCCATCTTGCGGAATCCGCTGACCTTGGGATGAATACCATCCTGCTCCCAGATGTCGCTCAGGGTGATGAAGCCATCAGCCATGTCAGCCAGTTCGACTTTGTAGCCTTGGTTCTTCATGTTCTTGGCAAGGGTGCGGTACTGCGCGTTGATTATATCGATATTGCCCTGGTTGTCTCGGTTGGGGATGAGGGTAGACAGGATGACGACAGCGTTGGGGGAGTGAACGAAGCATTCTGTGATGAGAGATTCCATGCGATAGGAAATGTTGGGCAAGTCCTCATTGCGTGCCGCATCGTTTGTTCCAGCGTTGATCAGAACCAGGTTGGGCTTTTGGTTCGGTAGTGAAAGCCTGGCTTTGTCATACACACCGTCCACTAGAAAGCCGGGCCAGCCCTCGTTGTCCTAACACGAACTGTTAAATCGGTTGTTCTTTTTGAGGGAATGGAGAAGTTGGGACTCACGTTATCTGCCATTTCTCCGTAGTTGACCGACCCAACCATGTTGACTTTCCATCCCTCGGACCGCAGTTGGTCTCGAATGAGCTTGCGATAGCCATTTCCGTTGGTGTCAGCTGGCGCGGGCTGTCCTCTGGTGATGGAAGCTCCAAGCGGCATGATACGAAGATAGAAGTCCTCGGCACGGCGTTGAATTCTTGGGAACTCGCCGTCTGCGCTGAGATGGTCGTTGTAGTTGGGTGTCGCGGGGAATGCTCCAGCCGGTTGCTGCCAAAGCGACAGCAACAAGCCAGAGCCCGCAAGTAACGACTTGAAAGACACCATCTTGGAAACGGTAAGAAACAACTGTTTCCGTGTTGAGAGCGCTGTACAGGTTCTCTTCCTATCTCGCCATTTCAACGACCATATCTCCCCCTTTTAAACAACCATCTTCGCTACTACCCATGGCCTCTCATTCTCCTTGTCACGCGACCAAGACAGAATTCCCTTGGCGAGATCCTTCGTTCCGTTCGAAGGGAACCAGGCTCTTCCTCAGCTTATTTACTAGCCTCAACTGGGAAGGCCAATCAGTCCTGTATCATGCTATTTCAAGTGCAGCAACAAGTAGGTAGTTGGACCAGCAGCCCTATGGTCGCGGTTAGAAAGACCAGATAGGTATCAGGGTAGTATTCCCGAAGAGCAGCTTTCATGGCGACAGTCGCCGGGGTTAATAATAACGCGTTTGGCAGGGGAGGTAGGGATATTAGCGTAGGACCAACGATCCTCCTTACCCAGACTTTTCTCCTTTAGGTCGCTACGGAGTCTCCACGAACCTGGCTCTCAGAGTGCTCGCTACAGCACAGCCTCATTCGATAGGCTGTGGGGTTTCAAAAAAGCCTAGAGCGCCCTGTTGGATCGGCATCCCGGCTACCGGCCATACTGATCCTTCTTAGCAGGGACCGCGCAGGAGGTTCTACGAATACAGGCAAGGCTCCCGTGAGTTATTGCCAAGCTCGAGGGCGGTTGGCACGTTACATCGTACTGATAACCACGAGATCCGAATCCATCGACGTCCGTAAGATGTTAAAATCAGAGTTAATTTCCTTAACCCCTTCCATATCGCTGTGTCCTATCTTTTTTCACCCCTAGCACCTGAGTCCTTGGACCGAAGCAGATTCACACGCATATACTCCCTGTACTAAAACAGAACACATGTATTGCGCATAGTTGCCGGTGATGGTCTGATCTGATCTAGAATTCCAATAGCTATGAGTATCTGAGGAGCCCACTTCCTAACCCTGCTTCGGTATATTCATCCGTTGATTAACTTATGTCATGACGGCGGATGCCGACTTGGCAAGGAGAGGCGATGCTTGCTTGCGCCTGACGAAAGCCCTGCAACCACTTTGCGGAAGATGGGACGGAGAATCGGGAGACAACCTGCGACCGAATTAGAGAAATGTGGAGAATAGACAGTTGATTGATGGCTGGGCGCCTTGCCTGAGAATATGGCCAAGTTCACTTCCACCACGGCCGCCATCACATTGTAGCATACGTCGTACGGCAATTCCTTTGATTTGGGATCGAATTTGGCTGATTCAATGATGATGATGACCGAAGCGATAAAGACCCTCGACGGGGATTAGCAGTCGTAAAGGTGCATGCGACCGAGCAAGGGCGTGTGGACATACATGGAGCCCGCCGCGAAGAGGCCAACAACGGCGAGTTTCTGGCCCAGAGGCAGATGCATCCTGGCCACTTCCATAATTGGCAGCGTCAGGATCAGAAGGTCCATGAGCGAATGCGTCAAGACGGTGCCGAGGAAGAACTTGGCGCCGTTGATACGGCATTTCGCGTCGTCGATGCTCTTATCCCAATAGGCCTGCACGGGGATGCACTGGAAAATGACCATGAATGTCCGGATGATGTACCACACACTCGAGAGAACAATCAGAATGAGGATGGGGTATCGAGCGGAGGTGAATTGAAAGAGACGCCAGTACATGGAGAGAATAGAGAGCTTCGAGGCAGCTATGGATGAGGCATATATGATGCCGCCAGCGTACAGAAAAAGACGTGACTTCTCGCGTATGTACTCGGCACGCTGATCATCAAAGGGCTCGAGGGTCTGGCCAAATCTATAGTGGATGGTCCCTAGAGACAAGAAAAAAATGAGGAACTGCCTGCTACGAGGGAGGCGGGCGTGGTTCTCACATATCAAGCAAATGGCCGAGTAGCCCGTTGCGAAAACCTCGAGTTTGCATCAGCTCAGCCCAAGGCCTTGCCGTGTATGTATTGTACTCACAAACGCCACCACGGCTAAATAGTCGTCGTACCACAAGGGCATCCTGGTCATGCGTCGCGCGCACAGTCGCAGCACCAAGGCCGCAGCGGCAGCCGCGAGGGTGATGGACAGCGCCGCATAGGTATTTGGCGCGAGCCCAGACATGCTGGGACGGGCAGGGGGGAGGAAGGACGAGAATCACAGAGGCCGGTGGTGTCCGGCGATTGACATGGTGGAGTGCATCCGCGCGCGAACGGGTGACATGCTGTTTGTTCGCCGAGAGGTGCGAGAGACGAGAGAGGAGAGACGAGAGAGGAGAGAAGAAGGATGCTCACGCGACAACTGCAAACCAGGGCCGGGGATAGCCCTATATAGCGTCAGCGTCCCCCCCTGATTCTCGCCCAGAGGCTTGGCTTTGCTGCGTATTCGTCGTTCGGTCAGACTGCGAGCCAGTTCATTCGCCGCAGCATTTGGCTATCGACGCAGCTGCTCGCGAATGATTATGCGGGGTAGCAACTGGCATCCATGATAAGGCAGGCTGCAGCCTCACCTTTTTTTTTTGTTTCTCGGGTCAAGCTGGAAAGCCTTGAAGATCCTCCGCGTTGGGCTGATTGGGGAGAGTGGACGAGGATCCTACAGGCTACCCGTAAAAGGAAGGACCTTGCGAGTGCCCGTCTGGCTATGATGACGAGGCAATTGCGACAATCGAGTTGGTGTTCTCGCATGCATTGTCGATGCTCTCTGTCGTGTAAGAGAGATGATGATACTAATAAATACTCGTTCATGGCTGACATCCATCTCCACGCGGCCAAGGTGGGGGATCGACGGATACGGAAGGTATGAGTAGACTCACGGCACACTCGGGCGTCACGAAACAAGCCATTGACGTCTACAGGCTGTTTTTTTTTTTCTTCCTTTTTTCCTGCCTTGTTACTGAGAGTTGCAGTACACTTTACTTCCTCCGAAACATGCAGACTCCCGAGGGATTTAGGCGCCTAAGTTCCAGTCCCTGTACCCTTGACTTAATTAATACTGCTGCCTGGACCTGATCCTAGCGCGGGGCTGTGGTTAGCGACGTTCCGACCGTTTTTCTACAGGACGCTTGAACCCAAAGATGCTAGTTTAATTGGCACCCCGGACTAGCCGACCGCCCGCTGGAGTGACCATCACTATGCACTGATAAGGCGGATCAGCTCGCTGACTCGGTAGCGTGGCGGGGCCGCCTTCTAGAACTCCAAGTTTGAAGTTCGATTCATGACTGCGCCTTTTTCTTTATTCCTTGGCATGTCGTGGCTGCCCGAGGAGTATCTGAGCCTCGTCCGACCCTCGCTGCCTTCTGGTATTTTGAGACTTTTTTTTTCTCATTGGTACCATGTTCCTTGGATGAAAACGGTTGTTACGACAGGGTCGACCAGTCAGCAGAAGTCGCGCGAACTCTATCTAGCCTCATTTGGAGACGCCTGTCCAATTGCCCAGGACGAGAAACTGACGAGACTTTCCCCGTCTTCACTCAGGCCACACGCACGCCATTTCCCAACGCCATTGCCCAGACTACAACGGTCTTGAAGCAGGCACACCTTAGCACTTAATAAGTTACTTCATACTCTCACGTCAAATAATTGCCATCTAAGATAATGAGAGGCTCATAATTTCGGCTTATCCTAGTAGGAAAAATGTGTTTTCATATATATCAAGAAACTCGTCATCTAGAATGACAGGCTGAGAAGGGAACGGTGTTATCTAGCGAACTATGTTGGTTAGGGCATAAGGCTCAAAGGGAGAGAAGAGCTTGATGAAATGTTTCATCCCAGATTCATAGTCTGCCTTACAGCAGCCAACGATCAAAGTCAAAAGCAGACTCAGCCTTGCCAGCAGCAAGACCAGCCGCCTTGAGAGCACCCCAGTTCACATCGTTGATGCCAACCTCGTAGTCCCAGCCCGAATGCGGGTCATTGTTGGGGAGGATCTGCCAGTAGAACCAAGGAATCCCAGCAGCGTCGATGCTTGCGGCCCACTTGCGAATGTTGCTGTCCCGCGTACCAGAGTTGAGCTTGCTGCCGCCGTTGCAGTTGTTGTTGGAAGCGTCGGTGTAGCATGCGCCCCATTCCTGCATGATGAGCTTCTTTCCGGCGTTCTTCGCCTTGTCGACGTACGGCTTGAGCGAACTGGTCGAAAAGTCGCCGGGACCGTAGGCGTGGATGGCTAGGACATCCAGGGAGCTGCAGCTGAAGTAGGAGTTCAGGAGAGAGGTAGCAAGGTAGGATCCGCCGCCAGTGGTGACCAAGATGTCGCCATTGCCCTTCAGGTTGTCTTTGATGGCCTTGGCCATGGTGCATTGCCAGGACGCCAGCGCAGTTGGGTTACCCTGTCCAAAACGTCAGCATAGTTGGGTTTCAAGGTCGCAGTCGTCGTACCTGGGGGTGCATGGCCTCGTTCTGAGCCTCAAAAGCAAAGATGTACTCGGAGCTCTGGCTCCAGCTTTTGCCATTGGCGGGGTTCACATGCGCAAGCACATGAGCAATGCGGTCCTTAAACTGGCCGATGGCGGCGCTGTTGGTGTAGAAATCGCCAGTGCCGTACCACTTCCCGTAGAAGTCACGCTTGTTTTCAAGGGCATTGTAAGAATGGATGGAGATGATGAGCTTGATGCCGTAGCTGTGGGCCTTGACCATGAACTTGTCAAGACGGTTCAAGACAGTGTCATCCCAGTCACTCGGACCAGTTCCCTGAAGACCGTTGAAGTTATCGATGGGAGTTCCCTTTGTGGTTCCAGACTGGCCTACGGGCGATAAGTTAGCATCATTGTTCATCATACAGGAATGAGTAGAAAACTAACCATCGAGCCACACGCGCAAGACCTTGACTCCGGCACTTTGAAGACCGCTGAGAAGAGTCGTCGACTGGGCATCCCTCAAGCCAGCAGCATAGTAAAGGTTGGAGGCCGAGAACGATTTGGCGGCGTAAGTCGTGGTCAAAGAGGACAAGCCAAACAGCAGAGCTGCAAAGCAGGAGAAAGGCTTCATGTTGACTGGGTCGATTGATGCTCTAGCTGGTGTTGTCGAGGTTGTTCATTTTCGTTCCTCGAGGTTCTACGGCTGGATATAAATACAAATTCTGAGCATGACCGGTGACAAAATCAGGCTCGCCTGCTTCGAAATATTTAAAATTAGATGCGTTGATCAACAACGCTTCTCTCGGCAATTCGGAGCGCCACAGGTCTCCCGTAGATCAATCAGCCACTCTGTAGAACCGAGACACCCCGCGCCAGGATCATCGTGTAGTACCCGAAACAATCCAGCACGCACTAATGATGACGGAACGAGGCTCGCACGGGCACTAACACGAAGATACCAAAGCCCGTTCTAGGGGACCTTGTGATCTGGGCCCGCCATGCGCTAGACTAACGCGTCGATTTCAAAGCCCGCCTCAGGTGCCTTCCGCGAAGGGCGCCTTAAGGCTGAGCTTACGAGCCCACTAGGCCGAGCAGGCTTCTTTGGTTATAAATATAGTTACATTACTATTGTTTCTTGTCAATGCTTAGGAAAGCGCAACTTAGATCGACCGACACTCGCTCATTCCGATTGGATCGAGGCCACGGAAGAAAGGACGATTCAACTCGTATTTGATCCATGAACCACTCAAATATGCCTTGGTAGTGGATCAAAGTTGTATAATGTCTCGGGACTTATGTTCGATCGGCTTGCACGGCCGAGAAGGCTGTAGGGCTTTCGGGCGCAGTCATCGGAGAACGAGGAGAGAGGAAACAACTACCTCAGCTCAAGTCACCTAACATTTTTGAATGGATACTAGCTTAAGTCGGTCGTTAGCCACTTATAGAATCGTGCAAAATAGACATGAACACCTGATGTAGATGTTTCCATAATAGGCGAGTTGATAAAATCGATTTACAAGCATTACTGCTTTGATGGTTTTACACAGACTCAGTGTGACGGTAAGCGTTGTTCTTGAAAACGAAAAGCCCGCGACACGCCAGGCCTTGACATAGGGTAGCGTGGACGAGGTGATCAGAAAACAGAAAGTGGAATATCCGAGAAAATCGGAGGGTGAACAAGCTAGCTGCTGGGCTAAACATCCCTTTTCTGCCTACGTCTCTCTATCAAAATATCCAAATGCGACTGTATGCGCTGCTCTGACTGGCTTTCTGTACTAGGAACTCTGATTCTGCGTGTTCCCCCTGTTCAACATCACGTCATTCTAGCCAGATCCGCAACGCCGCAATTCCGTTGTGCCAAGTAGTAGAATTTCAGTTCGTTAAAACAAATTGTTTGTCTGTTCGCTCACCTTTGCATAATTATGAGAAAATTCCCAGTAATGGTTGGTGGGCATCGGTATAACTTCGTCCCAGTGAGGCGCTATAGCTTCAGACACTGTCGTCAACATTTAAGATCCCAAGTCCAAGCTAATCTCGTCGCTTGAAAATGAGAAGCTCCCCTCAAACACATCACTTAGGACTTTTATTTAAGCTCTATCCCATCTTCGAGCCCAATTTTCCAAGTCCTATCTTCATAAGCAAACAATCGCCCCACACATATTAAAATGGCTTCAGGACATACTCGCGAAGATCCAAAAGGGGGGATTATGGCTCACGATAAACATGTCGCTCATCTTGGAGGACGATGTGGCGGATTCTGCGCTCGCTTTCCAGGAGAAGAATATTCTCTAGAGGGCAGCAACGCCAGAAATCTTGAAGTAGCCGGCAACGACGGTTTTGTCCATGTTCGATGCACCCACTCTTCACTAGATCCATGCTCGTGCGGTCGCTACTCGTACCACTTAGACTCGATGATCATCGCTGTCGACGGAGCCTGTCCGGGAAACGGCTCGGAAAAAGCCGTGGCCTCTGCTTGTGGTGTCTATTTTGGTCCCAGACCCCACCGAGACTCTCGCAATCCGCAGAAGAACCTATTCTTTGAAGTTCCCGACGATCCCAACTACAAACACACAAGCCAGTGAGCCGAACTGCACGCCACAATTGCAGGACTCAAAAATGCCATGGCATTTGCAACCAATGGAGGACAATGGCCGTGTGCGGTCCCGGACTGTTGCCCGACGCCCTGCCGAATTCGACATATAGTCATCAAGTCGGACTCGGCATACGTTGTCAACTCGATGACAGCGTCTATCAACAAGTGGATAAAAAATGGCTGGCGTACAGTCAAAAGAGAACCGGTGAAGAACAGGGACCTATGGGAAGAAATGCTCCTTTATGCGTTTGCTCTTGATGTAATCAGAGTATCCGTGGGATTTTGGTTGGTTTCACGCAAGGATAATCAAGACGCTGACAAGCTCGCCAATAAAGGACTGTGTTCTGGCGTTAGATTTACTGAACTAGGGATACCTCATGGGTTATGATTTGTCGACTTCATCCTCGCTATTGCCGAATAGCTCTAACGAATTTGTTTTGAAAGCCATAGTCAGAGAGGAACAAGAATGTAAATAATTAATGCAATTATAAGAGCCCTTTTATCTCATTTGCTTTTTTTTGTTTTTGATAAGCATAATAATCCTTAATCATCCAGTCTAAGTTCTTGTAGTTAAGCTTATAGATAATGATATCGGTAGCTTTCTTGGATGTGTGCCCTTCTTCTACCATATACGCACGAGAACAGCGATATTACTTCTCTTAGAACGTTACGTCTGCCTACCAGATGCCTCACACTGGGGCAACAAAAGCTAGGTGTTCCCACCCACTTTGGAACTTCAACATCCCCAGCCAGCAACACTGGGTTTTCCAGGATTCTCAAGCTATTGGCCGCTCATTCACTTTCTGTTCACCATGCAGTTCAACCGACCGCCGAACAGTTCCGTTTATCTATGAAGAGAGTTTTAGGGCTTGGGCCTGACATTACCTTCATGTCGTGGAGAACCCCAAGCTTCCAGCCCATGTATTCCTTGGCCGAGGCCTTTCCTAACACAGCCATTCTTGCCACGCAACCTGAGCCTAAAGCGCGACAAGCGAGTGGTTGCTACTGGAGTCTCTATTTGGGGCTCTGCGGGAACAGGTTGCAGTTCATTTCGACAGCCGGTCTTGAAATAGGTGAAGGTCAATCTCCCTATGCACTATCTTTGTACCCGAGATAATGACATTCTTGCCCTATTGATATTAGCTTAGACATATCTGCTATTAACTCGCTGGATATAAATTATGCCCGGGACCTGTTCTCTTGAGTACACCGAGAGTCAGGCCACCCAGCATAACAATTTGATGAAATGCTACAACGAGCAGAGCTTTGTTGGCATTCACCTTGGAAATGCGAGTCTAGAAGAGGCTCGATGGTGGGCGGCCATTCTTACACCAGGCTAGGGTTGGCAAGCCACTATGAAGCTCGAGTAAGATATATTCTCATCACCTTAGTCATCGATGAGCAGCCCCAGAACTCTAAGACTGCCACTTCCTAGATTTTTGCGCCGGGTCCTACACTCGACTGGTCAAATGGTGGACTGGAGCATGGCTGGATGAACAAGGGCCACACAGACAAGCTTCTCGCCCTGAGATGCAATACGAAGGGTATACGTCCCATGTTACTCAGCGCCTTCTATGAGCCTCGTATCGAATGCAACGCCGTCACTCTATGGCTTCAAGCTTTGGCAACGATCGACCATCTGGCGGGCACCAACGCGTACATCGTTGGGCGCACGTGTATGGAGTGGGCACCTAGAGTGGCATTTCTGTGGCTTGGTAGCCTTATTCTAGGCCAGCAAGGAAAAGTCCTACAAGAGGTTCGGTTTGAGCAAATCCCAATTGACCTACACTCTGCTGTGTGGTCGGGAACGGTTTAGTCATTTCTCTAGGCTTCTCGTGATACATGGATGTGTGTGAGTTGACCTGTTGCAAGGGTTCGTCGGCGCGAAGGCGCTTTCGATTTTGCGGCCTCGCCATGAGTGACCCATCGTTAAGAGCTGAATTTGAGAGGGGAAGTTGGAGGGAGGGGGATTCAGGCCGCTGAGAAGGGAGCCGCGTGGCGTCGGGCGGTTTGAGCTGGCGTTACAGGAAGCAGTTGGTGTTGGTGTGGAGGAAGGCGGGTTGCTGCCAGCCAAGCATTAGCCGCCTTGTTCGCAACCGGAGGCTGCGGTAATGACATGGAAATAGGACCGGTTTAATGGAAGACAGTGCCATGAGCAGGAATTCTAGATAATTAACCTGGTTGTACATAAGAACTTTTTCTATGATTCGCCGCTCTATCAACGTATCCTCCGTCTTAGGTATTGCGGTTCAGCTCACGGATAATGATATCCGCAGCTTTCTCTCCGATCATTAACGCTGCATTGTAGGTATTAGCTGCGACCTGCTTCGGTGGGATACTGAGATCTGCAATTTTGAGCCCGGATACTCCGTAGACGTTCAGCGTCGTATCAACTGAAAAGAGTCACGTCAGGGTTTCTTTAAAGAAGTCGGCAGGGAACCAACTCACCTACACCATTTTCCTCCTGTGGTGCCATCTTGCAGGTCCCCAGTGGGTGCCTCGAAGTTCCAATATTCTCACGTATGTACTGGACGATCGCCGCGTCGTCCTCGGCTGAGTACTCAATAACACTAGAAATTGGACCGTCCGCCGTTTCAATGACTGCCGCTTTTGACGCTGAAGGAAACCGGGGCTGGCCCGACGCAAGTTCGCCACGGAAAATGTCCATCCGTCGAGCTATGGCCCGTTGTGTCTTGTAGCCCCATACATGACTCTTGAGATCGATGTCGTTGGCGTCCAACAGCCAGCGCGGATCGAAGTCATACGGGTCATCGATTTCAGGCCCTGTGATGTGGACATGGCCGCGGGCGTATGGGTATGTGACCCAGGGCGCGATGGTGGCATATTCAGCATTGTCCGGAAGGTCGGCAGGGTCGCCGAAGTAGGCGTTGAACAGCCCCATTATCATGAGCGGGCGATTGGGAGTGTTTTTGAAGTCTTTGTCCCATGCTGCTTGAAATTCAGGCCCGAGAGCTGTGATATCTGCAGGCGATGGTCTGAGTTTGCTCGAAGCGTCGTGGCCGTTCCATCCCAGTTGTTTATCGTCTCTCTCTATCATTGCTTCGACATCACGGCCACGGTCGTTTCTTGCGAGGCCATTAATCGTTTCATTTGGCGTGAGACTCGTGCGGTAGACATAGCCGACAAAGTGGTGATCTATGAATTGATCATGGTTAGGACATTCCAATTCATTCACCAGGCTTCGGAATATACCTTGGAAGTTGTTCCCCACGCCTGGGAGGCTTTCTACAACTGGGACTCCAGCCTTCTCAAGAATCTCAGGACTGCCGATACCAGACCTTTCGAGCAACAGTGGTGTTCCGAAGGACCCAGCCGAAGCAACGACAAGTCTTTTGGCTGTAACTGTCCTTGTACTGTTCTCATACCCACCTTTTGGTCGAAACTCAACATCAGTCGCGCGTTTTTCTTCGCCCTCAAACAAGATGCGAAGAACTTCATTCTCAACTAAAACATTCAAGCCAGCACGCCTATTGCTTTGGAGTAAGGGATGTAGGTAGCGATGGCCGACATCTTGACGGCGACCGTCCCAAGGCGACACGTAGCGATACCAGGGCCCGGAGCCATTGTTGGAATGGAGGCTCTGCAGGTCTGTTATGTCGGAAAAGCCTGCTTTGAGAGCGCCTTCGATAAATCCGTCTTCAGCTCGGAGAGCCTGATGCGTCCCCTTTGAGACGTGGATTGGACCATGGTAACCATGCGTGGTTTCGTTGTTTGTCAGGCCGTCATATGTCTCCAGCTGGATGAATGTTAGATGGACACTCTTCTTAGTCGCTCATATTAACTTGGAAAACGCACTTTGATCAAAAAAGGTAGAACGTCATTAGCCGTCCACCCAGGTGAATCCCATGAATCAAAATCATCCCACTGCCCCCGGGTATATACCATCCAGTTAATTGAGGACCCGCCACCTAGGATACCACCCGTCTCAACGATGGGCTCACGATCTGCTAACTGCGGCGACTTGTTCGCTTTCCAGAACAAAGCCGTATCAGAATCAGACATTGTGTTCCTTTCGAAAAGAGCCGGGTAGATCACAGTCTCGACGTTGAAATTGTTCTTCCCCTGCTCAATCATCAGAATGGAGAGTGTTGGGTCCACATCAGCAAGTCGTGATGCTATAACACACCCCGCGGTTCCGCCTACGAAGAAAGTCAGGTAGTTGTTTGGTGAATTAAGATGATGGGACTTACCTCCAGCGATGATGATGTCTACTTCGGTGACATCGCTGGGAAGCTCGGTATATATCCCCGCATTGACTGTGATTGCCATCGCGAGGGCGCTTATCATGACTTTCGTTGCCATTTTCAAGGACATAAAGTGAGATCAGAGTGCCAAGTCTGGTAGTATTTGGGGGTCGCTGTAGGTGAGGAGTGTGTGAAGGCACAGGCATGAGAAGCAAAGCGTAGGGGCGCCGTATTTATCACAAACTCTGGATTCACCCGTTGTATAGGTTTGAGGGGTAAAGCGAGAGATCGCCAGTGCATATGGTTATACCAATAATATCATTACCCGATGTTGCATCGCTAACATACGCAATGCTACTGTAGGACCATCACTGTGCATGATAGTCGTTAAGAATATGTATTACCTAGGATTGATTGTAAACTAGCTGGTTCGCTTGCCAACTTCGATACTGAAGCTCGGGAGTGAACCATGTCAGCACAGCCACTCATGTATATGCATGCAACCCCAAGCCTTACGTGGGATGGATGGATATTCACTCATCAGTCAATCTGCCTTCGCATTTCTCTCTACGAACACGGAGATCTGCGAACAGACTCGGTAGTGCGCACCTCTCATCAACAACTTCCCAGTCCTTCTTTCCGCACAACGCGCGCAGGCTTACGTCGCATTCCCAGTCTCCCGACGCAGCAGCGATGCCTCAACCCAACAGAAGACGAGAATTCATTCGGCAATTGGCCCAGCGACCATCCAGCGTTCCTTGAATTGCATTCAAGTTGAACATCTCTCTACCAGCAAGCACGTATTGGAGAATTGGAGCCCTCTAGCCCAGAATTTATCCTCACTTGAGAGAGTGGTTGGCTTTCGCAAGCACATGATACTTCAAAGGGTTCTACGCTTCCAAGATGCAGAAAGGATCTGCTTAGATGTTCAGTCATGCCCTGGTCTCTTGAAGATTGAGAAGTTGCGTTTATATTTTCTATGGCAAAGGTACGCCACATCCTCTCTGATAACGAAGCTGTACTGTCTTGAGGGAATCCGAAAGTCCCGGCTGACTAACGGCCATATAGCTCAAATTACTATATTGTCCACTTGCGACGCTCTCGGTGGTCCTGGTCAGACATTGTTGATGGACGAATCTTGAACCAGGTGGCATCTCTGGATGAAATGGCCACGACAGTAGGAATCCAGTGCTGGATTGCAGGCATGCGCCCTTGGTCCAAATATTTAAGCTCCTGAGGTCTTCATAATTGTATTTGACCTTTCCATTTTAGGATCGTCCTGTGTCCTTTTCGAGATTCACGAATTACGATCGAAGTTGTATCCCCCCTCAAGCGCTCGGCATCTTTAACACCATTATCATGCTTGATTGCGCTTCAACTACTGTAGTCCTATGGGACTTACCAAGGGCCTACGTGCGTGCCTATGGCCCGTGGGGGAACTTCCCAAATTTTCAAAAGCAGGTCAAAATCATTCATACTTGGACTAACATTACATCGAGAATGGGTCTAATGACTGCTCGTTGGTATCTTTTCCGATTTAAGAATTAAATCCGTCGCTCTTCTTTTTCAAAGCAAGTCCGAATTTCTGCTACGTACGGACTCCTGCAAGCCAAGGCGCCAAGGTAATCATAATTCATAAGCACATCCTAAGCTGGTATATGTACTGCTCCGTGTTATTTTTAACCATTCATTAACTCCTTGAGAACCCCATTTATCTTCAGTGAGCCGGGACTTGAAAGGTCTCACTCCCCGGCAGCTCAGCAACAGGACTTAGCTTTCTCGTCCGACCTTTACTCTTCCCACCTAGTGCTTCAGTATCAGATACCACTTCACGTCCGTCAAGCTCACTCCGCACATGAGACGGGTCGGCAGCCTTGCCCTGGACCTCGGACACAGGCTTTCCGTCAATCTCGGACAGGATAGGCCCATTTGGTATGGCTGAGGGATGGTAATCAGATGACTCTCGTTTGGAGTCTTTTGAGTGCTTTGTACCGCCGACGCTGCCGTTGACGCTGCCGTGTTCAACTTCGGGTGGTGAGCGTCGCCGTCTCCTGCGAAGAAGAAAGAAGAGAGCTACTAAGGCGATGAGAAAGACGACTCCAGCGGCGACGCCAATGCCGACTTTGGCACCTACCCCGAGCCCAGAGCTACTGCTACTCTCTGGAGACGTTGAACCACCCGTGTTTGTATCGTTGGAATCTGAGTCTGAATCGGCTTGCGAAACTGTAGCCGATACTGCCTTTGTGGCTGTTGTCACGCCGTTGCTGTTGGTGGCAAAGCTCGTGGTGCTGATTGTTACCAATGTGCGTGACCCAGTATCCGTTGTTGTCGCACGGTCGCCCGTACTGACGCTGTCACTTTTAGTCGCACTGTCGATTGTGGTCGTATTGTCGCTTTCGGTCGAATTATCACCTTCAGTCGAATTATCGGCTTCGGTTGAGTTGTCGTCTTTGGTCGAACTGTCGTTATCAGACTCAGAGCTCGGTGCCGCCTCGGTTGTCTCTGGCGATGACGCAGACGTCGGTTCGTGGCCCCCCAAGAATTTGATCGTCGCCCCCGTGCTTTCAGGAAGCGACGCGATTTCTGCGAGTTTGTTGGAATCCTTGAAAGCCACTGTCGCTGATGCTGCGTAGGTACACGAGCAGTACGAACCAGGCTGGAGAGTGGTTGGGTCTCCCTGTTGCGAACACACCGCCCATTCGCCGTCGGTGTCGTCGCAAAGTGTGAGGGCAATCCAATCTTGGTCTTGGATGCGTTAGTCTCTCGCTCAGGGCTCCTTTTTCCACTGCTTACCGATGTCTTTTTTGTCGGGACAGCTCGAGTCTACATAGTCTGGGTCGGTGCATCCGGCCATGTATGTCAAATAGCTGCCATACCCCGAGCCATGGATGCCAAAGCAGGAATTGTCGACTAGACAATTGTCTCCCGCGCCGCAGCATGTCTGGTAGCCGTAGGCATTGTTGCCGCACGGGATGAAGCTCTTATCCAGCTTTTCTCCCTTGGCAGAGTAGCAAGTACCATTACTGACATAAATACCGTCGTCACCCATCGTTATTAGTCTTCGTACTTGTTCTTTGGCGTAGAAATCGGGTTGTGCGATCGATGCAATACATTATCCCGCGCACGCATGAAGGGGAAAAAGAGGAAAGTGAAACACCGACGAAAAATAACAAACGCCTGAGAGCATGACGTTTTGTCAATACAACATTCAATGACGTTGTTGACTTCTTGTTCTATTCCCTGTCGATCGATTTTGGGGTATATCACACGTCGGGTATGGTCACTGTGGTTGGGCGACTAGCAGCTTTAGCCGGTTCGGGGGATCGTCAATATTTCTTCCTTTCCTACCACCCAGTGAGGTGTCGAATCGTGTTTTGTCTCAGTCTATTTGTTCGATTCAACGAAAACGTATCTTATCAACTGCTCGCTAAGACATCTGAAATTGTTTGGTGAGGATTATCCTCCATCTCCTAGCCTTATTTGGCTTGGTAGAGCGGACCACACGAGAATAGAGATTAGGGGGTCAAAAGAATTGACATGACGTCGCCGATATTCTTCGTGACTTTTGCTTGAGTATCTTGACATCGAACCAGAGACAACAAACATACAGTCCTTTGAGAAATACCTAAGAAGATGCGTTCTTTTCTCTTTCCGTATCGCTCGTAGCGGAACTTTCATCCACAGGAGTGCTAGAAGCTGGGCTAGCATCATCCTCACGTGAGCGCTTTCGTCGTACAGCGTCCCAAGCAGCCTTCCCTGCTGCCGCGAGGACTTTGCGACCATCGTAGAGAGGGTAGATGCAGGCCACTACCAGACAAACAAACAACCAGATCTCCGAAACCGTGACCCAGCCCATGAAGAACTATTTCATTAAGCAAGATTAGTAAAATATTACAGGTATGCAGAGACGATGTGCCCAAGTCACTTACCGGTTTATCAAATATCCAGTCGCGGTAAAGGGGTAGAGGCCAAACCACCCATGTTACTAGGCCGACGATCACACTAATAATGGCAGCAACATTTTTGGCCCGGTTCATTCTGCGCAGTTCCTTTTCGGGATATGGGTGCTGGACCTGATCCAAGTCTTCAACTTCGGCGATGCGGCTCGGTTGCGGGTTATCGTCGTCGATGACCTGTGTAAGCAGCAGGAACACTCTCCAGTCAAAATCTTGAGGCTATTTTGTTGGTTAGCCGGTGTACTAAATTCGCTTGCATCTATATGGTGTTGGTGTTGGCTTACCTTGATCCATGTGATGATAATGGAATAAATGGCAGACGAGAAGGTTGAAGTTAGGGCTCCCCAAAGACACGGAAGCTGTGCCTCGGTGGTTAGAACAGTGAGCTCGCCATAGTAAGCATACGCAGTGCCAAGCCAGACGGCAATTCCGGACGCCTATCATGTAAAAAAAGTCAGTCAAGCAATCCTAAAGCTAGCGCAGTCTTCAAGGCGGCTCACCAAGCCAAGAAGTGGCGATATCACGACTGCTGCCGTTGACTGCTTTCGCCACAATATGGTGAATGCCATGGGGAAAACACCTGGGCAGATAACCGTAGCAAGGAAGTAGCCCATCCAGTTCAGGTCTATGCCCCCGTAGTGCAGAGCCGTTGCGAAGGCCGAGGCGAATAGCCCGAAGGCTACAACAGTCCAGTGCGAAACGCGAATAACTTGCTTGTCATGTGCCTTAGGATTGATGTACGTCCGATATATGTCAAATGAGATGATGCTAGACACAGCGATGAGTTCCGCACTGGTTGTGCTGGTGACTGTCATGAAGACAACGAGAAGCAGTCCTGCCGCACCACCCTTTCCAGCAACAGCCATGACTGCATAGGGTAGTACATATCCTGCGTTGATTTCGCTTGTTGTCATAGCTCTCGGGTACGTCGGGAAGATGGAAGTCTTTTCGAGAACAATAGCAGCAAGCCCAGCGGTAGTGCCGACAGCCCACGGCACCGCGAAATAGGAAATGCCTCCAAGCATGTAGCCAGGCATCGCGGCTGCTGTATCGGCGGCGAAGCCCTTCTGCCAAAAGCTGGTGTCCATGATGACTAGAGCAAAGTCTCCAAGGGAGTGTACCAGACCGAAGATAATCGAACTCTTCGACTTGAAGGAAAGGATGGAGCCTTGGTAGTTGCCCTTGACATGGGACGTTTTGTCTGCTTCCACCAGGAGGTCATAGAAGTCACCTATCCCGTTGATAGCATCGTTTTTAATGACTGCGATTGTGAGCCAACAGAGGAGAATCATGACGACGAGAGTATGAACGTAGTCCGTCAGGAAGGTGGCCTTCAAGCCGCCAACTACCGTGTACACCACGACGCCAAGGGGTAACAAGAATGTCGATGCGACAATGTGCATGCCCGTCAGAGCAGTAATGACGCCTGCAGCGCCGAGAATCATAGACGTGACGGAAAGCAAGTTGGTGACTAGGCAGAGGAAAATGAAGACCATGTGGGCAGCAAATCCATATCGGAGTCGCACAATTTCTAGGGCTGTGTGGCCGTTGCTGATGAGAGGCCCTAGTTAATGACAGAAAAAGCAATAGCGAGAAGAGGAGGCTTACGGTATCTTGACCTTTGCATGGATGGCCAAGACTGTCATTAGGGCGATTTGGATGGTGCATCCTGCAGCGTACCAGAAAGGAGCTGTGTAGAGTGAATAGATTAGCAAACCATCTCATAGATACTCAAGCTTGTGAATACTCTTGCGTACCGGCGATCCCGTATAGATATCCTTGTGCAGCTGTCCAGATAATAGCTGTACTAAAGGCGAGTTAGTATCTGCCTGCGACCTTACCATGGTTCATTTACTTACGCCCACATCCACGAGGACACCACAGCTGACGCGGTAAGACCAGTGCCGACGGAACGATTGGCGACCATGAACATTTCGGACCGATCAGATCGCTCTCCCAAGAACCGTTGTAGAAACTTGGTGACCAGGATCATGCCAAAGGCAAAGGCTAGACCAACACCAATGACCACTCCATAGCCCAAGCCCTGTGATAGGGGAACCAGAGCTTCAGAACCGGCCATGTTGGCTGATATCTGGAACGAATCAGTATGTGGGTTGAGATTGAAGCACTGAGTGCTAAGATACCGCTGAAGTTGACTGTGCTTCTCAAGCAGGCGATTGGCATCCGTTATATCTTGTTCAAGCGACATCGCACACCACAACAGGCCCTGTCAACCCACCGGTTAGGGCGGACCCCAGAGCTCAATCATCAGCCTCACAGAAGCCGTAACTATTGGCAATGGCATTGCACGAGGCGGATCCCAGATGTCGCGATCTCACAGTCTGCCATGGTGCAATTGCATTACCGGGACCGGGAATAAGATAACACTCTGCGCTTGAACCTTTTCAGAAAAGTGCTATAGGCCTTTTTTGTTTCATGCAAGGAGGCATGGGTCTTCGGTAAGAAATACGTCGCATGCAAACTGGAGTATTCAATCACATCATTGAATCAATGTAGGGGCAGCGTTAGAAAAACCCAGCCCATCTTCTCCATACTTTAGAAATACCGCCAGGCTGCGGCTAAGCTGTACCGGTATGCCTTATCAGTGTGAAGGAAAGAAGAGTCTTACCGAGTGTACGAGCAACTTCAGCTGAGGATGCGAAAATTTTCCCCCTTAGGCTAATGCTAGCACCATCATAAAAGATTATAATAAAATTATAATAAAAAGAAGAAGAATAGCTAGATAATAATAGCTAGTCTTTATGGCGCCTGCGGCTGACTATTTAGATCCTTTGGCTCTCTTTTGCTCAATTTTATGAGTCCGGCCTATGCCTTACCCACGCCGCGTGAGTTTGTTCGTATTGCTAGCAAAAGTTAGCTGTTAGCAACACTCGGAAAGAAAAGTCAAAATCCTAGCTAGTTTGCATCCTTTCAGTGGAGAACTTAGCACGAAACGGCCATGGTGGGATGTAATTGAGATAAGCTGTGGAGATGAACAGCTTGCCTTCCTTCGTCCGTTCGTCCGGTAAGTTGGTCATCAGACCACTCTTCCACACAGATTTTCAACATGACAACCAGCAATCTTAAGGCTGGAAACAAACTGTCTTGCTTAAACAAAACTCAGGTATTTCAAGGTGCGTTAGTAATAACTCGCTGCGGGAAAGGTCAGAAGAGATTGTTAATGGCGGCGAAAGACTTTAACACAGTGGCAAAAGAATTATCAACAGCGGCTCCTACCTTGAGGTGCTTAAGAGTAAACCTTTCTCTATCCATGATTCTGCCAGGGGCAGGCATATCGTCGTCTTGGTGATGGTCGTGGTTGCGTGAGCAAAGAAATTCGTGAAGTGGATGCTTGAAGAAGCGGGTAGTCAAGAGCATTGAATTACCTCGTCTTCTTGGCCAGACTATTACATATGACTGGGTGACGCGATCTGAGATTACACGTTGGTTGACGAGCAGAGACTGAAGGGCAATTTATTTGTTTCTCGTGGCAAGTAATCAGCCTTGCCTTGCCGAAAGGTTTAGTTCGATACTCATGTTCGAAGTAAAAATAGAGCCCCTGTCTGTTGAAATGACTGCAGCTAGAAAGTGAGCATGGTCTTAATTCCGGGATGACAAGGCTTGGCCCCCTTGGCACTTAATTGATGACACGGCGACCTGGCATCGAGCCATAGCCATCGCGCAAATGGATGGCGTCAGCCACTGATGACGGTCAGCAAAGAGCGATTGTCTGATCCCCGGATTTAGGGTTAAATTAATGTTTAAACACGGCTGCACTGTAGCTCTCGATGCCTGCCTGCTGTAGTGCACTGCCACATGTTCTCCAGAATGTCTTCGGCGGCCTGAACCACGTATTTAACCAGCCTTGCCGGCTTACGTTCCTCGGGTAGGTCATTTATCTCGCGCTGCTTGTTAAGCCGCGGACTTGTATGGCAATACAAAAGCATTCTTCCGGAACCTTTCCGATGTGGCTTTCTGCTGACACCAATCACACTTGGTCTCAACGCTGACGCCTCTCATCGTCAGCAACTCCATGTCGATGGAGATAACTACGGGTATTGCTTGGGTGTAGAAAGTCATCAACGTCACATCCGAAGGGTGACGCTTATGGCTATATCCGACATGATGACCTGGCTCAGTGGCATCTCCTCAAGAAATAGACGCACGTCATTCTCTCTGCAACCAAGTCTTGATCGCAGCGCGCTGCTTCGTATATATAGGAGTCTCCTTCTGCCCCCTACAGCATTATTCGCAACGTCAACAATCAGCTTTTTCTTTTACTTTTAATCACTGTGCATTTGCATCAGCGCAAATTTCTGAACCGAAACTGAAAGCATAATGACGGAACAAACTGTCCTCGTTACCGGTGCCAATGGCTACGTTGGTTTGCACGTCGTTAACCAATGTCTGACCAAGGGCTGGGATGTCGTCGGCGTGGTACGGTCCGAGAAGGCTGCCAATCGTCTCCGATCTATCTTTCCCACCGCTACCGAGGCCTCGCAGCTCTCAGTCGCCTTTGTCACCGACATTTCCACGCCAGACCATTTCAAGCCCGCCTTCAATGTCGAGGGCCACAGTCAGGTCACGGCAGTCATCAACACAGCGTCGCCCCTGATCAACAATCCACAGGACATCCGACGCGAGGTCCTTAACCCGGCCATCCAGAGCGCAACAGCTCTCCTTGAAGCTGTGCAGCGTTTTGGCCCTTCTGTCCAAAGGGTTGTGCACACTAGCTCATGCGGTGCTGTCTTGGACCCGGTCGCCGGCCTCGCCCCAGGGAAAACTTACACCGCAGAAGACTGGAACCCCGTGACGTACGAAGGGGCTGTCGAGGGAGGACCCGGTCTGGCGTACTTGGGAAGCAAGGTTCTCGCAGAGCGGGCCTTGTGGGCTTGGATGGCCGATCACGAAGCCGCAACTTTTGATCTCGTTTCTATCGCTCCCGCCGGCTTGATCGGTCCCCACTACTTCGGCGCATTGGATGGCAAGGAAACACTTGACCTGGAGCATCTCAACCTGTCGAGCCAGATGTTGTGGGTTCTCATCTCGCCCACGGCCACGCGAACTTCATTCAGTGAGCCGTTCCATCTAGGCTGCTGGGCCGATGTACGGGACGCAGCAGCCGCCCAGGTCGCTGCGGTGGCCACACCAGCTGCGAGTGGGAAGCGGCTCCTTTGCGCCCAGCGATGTCACTGGCAGCTTGTCCGAGATGTTTCACGGAGGGCAATGCCGGAACTGAAGGACCGGATAGATGTTGGTACACCTGGGGCCTTTGAGGCGGCACGGGACACAACATACGATATTGATGGGTCTGCTTTCACCAAGGTATTGGGGCTTGAGTATACTCCCATAGAAACTGCGGTGCGAGACACGTATGTTCAGCTGGTCGAGGCAGAGTCGAAGCCGAAAGAGTGAGTTTGAAGTGGGAGGTTATAAGATGCGAAGATATGTAGGGTTAGATGGTAGAAACTTTTTTCGAATTTCTTTCTACTTCTCCCAAACCACCACTCGGAACCGCCACGTCAATACCCTAGCTTACCCACTGAATCTCAGCATCTGAGTGCGTCGAGACGATCTCACCCCAGAACCTTTTGTCAGATTTCTACAACGCCCATAATTGGACACACTTAGCATATCAAAAACCACGACCTATTTCGAGCTTAATTATTCAAGGGCCTCTTTTATCTGTCTATCTTCACAACACCACTTATTACTGATCTCTATTCCGAGCTTTATTCTCGAAGGCCCCTTGTATCAGTTTATCTTCACTAACACCACTTATTACCGATCTCACAGTAACTAATGTCTGGCGACCAGAAACATCCCATTGACGAATCACAACGCACGACGGAAAGTTACGCTAGCGGATGCAAATTGCATCCGACGGGGCCACATTTCGTCACGGATTTGTCACTTCCACATTGAGAGGAACTGTTCGCGTCTCTCACGGCCTCTCCCATGCAATTTCATTCTGCATCACAGTCTCCTCACCTTCTTGCCAAAGATTAAATCATGGGAGACACTTCTGCAACGGGCGGGCCTTCAAAGCCACGTGCTCGCATCGAGAATGTCAGTCCTTCTGTCTCAATTGGGTTAATCATTGGTTACACAGGCTCATAAATAAACAGGCATGTCTTCCCTGTCAGGGTCGCAAGATCAAATGCGACGGCAACGGCTCAGTGTGCTCCCAATGCTCGAAACGCGGCGTTCCTTGTGTGTACAAGCAGAGAAGAATTCGCGGTCTGGGCAAGAGGTAAGTAACAATGGGTTCTCTAGTAACTGGACGATTGACTCAAATTCAACAGCAAGGAACATGTCCGTGAATTAGAGGAACGACTGGAGAAATTGGAACAATTGCTGCAGAATCAGGGTGCGGCCTCGTGTAAAGAGACAGAATCTGGCGATGGCTCTGACGGTAAGTGAAGCACATATGGACAGAAACATGTGAGAGGTTATGAGGCTAATGTTATCCAAAGCGAGAGGAAAGAGCCCGCAGATGACAAGCAGCAACAACTCACCGTTGCCTATTGGCATGCCGCCGCCTCAGGGTCAATCTACTAGCGCGATACCTTCAGGTTTGATACCTGAGCTGTCTCAAACTCCTGATCGACCAGGTGCCATGCGTCTCCCGGAACCAGTACGACTGCCACGGCATACATACTTGAAGATGATCACCAGGGCAGGCAAAACAGGGCCCTTGCCGATGAAGGTGTTCATCCCATTGCATCCCCAGGCAGACCTCACTGGCTTGGTTGCATCGACGGCTGAAAGCATTAGCCACACGTATCCACTGTTCACCCCAGCATACATCAAGGCCCTTACGGACCAGGTTGTCAACAGCTCGCCGGCTAATCCTTCATATGACCCCACGTTGGTCGCCATCTCAAGCACCCTGGTAGCCATCGCGATGCAATGGAAGGTTGAGAACTCAAGCGTGGCTCAGCTTTCATTCATGGTGTGGAGCCACTTTAAGAATGCCTTCTCCATGCTTCCGTACTTGCTGACGAAAAGCTCAAGTGTTTTGTCCTTTCACGCACTTGTGTTGATGACTGTCTTTCTTCAAGGGTGTGCCGAGATGCGCCTAGCTACACATCTCATCACATCGGCTGTCAGGGTAGCACAGATGGCTGGGATTCCACTCCGAACCCATAGCCATGATATTGCGACAGAACTCAACTTGCGAGCCTTCTGGACAATGTGCGCCCTTGACGTGGAAATATCAATTAAACTGATGATTTTTCCTGTCATCGATAACCATCACCTTTGTCTGAGACTCCCGAGTGAGGAACGACCGGAGCCGATGGCCGGATCGACCGAGGACCAGATCCGTATCTTAGGCTTTCAGGCCAGTCTTGCAACTACGCGATCCAAGATACACAAGCAATACCTTCTGTATACCAATCAGCCGAAGGCTTTAATGCCAGAGCTTGAACCTATCGAGCGATTTGAAGAACAATTGGACCTTTGGAGACAAAGTCTGCCAGTTGAAATTCGACCATTAGGTCCCAACCAGAGTACACTGCAACGACTACCACTCTCAGTTATCCTCCTGCATTTTCAGTACTACCATTCAAAATCTATCGTATTAACGCTCAGAACCGCCCATCAGGACGGTGATCCCGAGGATACGACGGCCTTACCAGGAGATGTATCATCAGCTCGCGCCACAATAAGACTGTTGAGCGCGATCTCGGCGGACGAGGATCAGTTTTCCTGCATCTGGTAATTAATCTCCGAACCTCTGGAATGAACTAAGCTTACATATTTAGGCGTATGCTTCTCTATCCTCTGTCAATAACGTTGCTTCTGCTTTCCGACGTCCTTCGAGACCCGCAGGCTCCTGGCGCTGAATCAAGCGTTCTAGCGATGGAGGAGTTTGTAAACTACCTAAGGAGAATTAAACAAGACCTTGACTGTGACTTAAATAAACTGTTCGAGGGGTGTACTAGGATGCACAGTGTTGCACGATCAGCGACCCTGCCAGAGTACCCTTTAACAGTTGCCCGTACAAGCAACAGCTTGGATGACTCTGTGGATGTAGTCAAGGTAATTATCAAGCCAATGTTTCCCTACCAGCCACTATGTCGATGTGTCTAATTTCCGGCAGCGCCTCCGTCAGGTTTTGTCCTCTCGTACAGACTACCTGCCACTTGCCCAACGCCTTCTGAGCGATATGCCCGATTCCGAAAACGATGTGCTTACGGGATTGACAAATGTTCTCGAGGTTGATTGGAACCCTAACGATGCATATGGCCCATTTGTCCCAGACGTTTTGAAGGCGGATACTTACGACTTTGGGTTTGAGTTCACGTCTTAGAATTTTGTCCTCTACAGAGAAATGTCACAAAGGGTTTCTTTTGAAGCTAGGTTAAACAGGGTGTTTTTCACCAGGATCCAATGACCTCGACTCAATCAGTCGGCACTTCTGTCTCTATTTAGTGTTGCTTTCCCAACTCCAAACTTAGACGTAGTCATTACGTTGCATTTTAACACCAAGCCAAATTAAACAAGGGGAGCAATCTTGGCTTCAATCTCGGCATCTGTCAGGAGACGAATGCCCAAAAGCTCGTTGTCGACTTGGTCGTACGCAGCCTTATACCTTCCAGCCAAAAGCGCAGCCTTGATCATCGGGTAGACAATACTCAAATCGGTGGGATTGACCTTGGCCTTTTCGATAAGCTGGTTCAACACGGCATTGGCGTCAGCATGAGTCTCAGTCCACTGAGTCCCAGGAGGGCTGAGCTTCTTGGCAATCCCCAAAGCCTTGGCCTGAGTGAAGACAAACTCGTGGATGTAGACATTGCGGTTCTTCGTAGCGTCGCGGGCCTTCAGGGCATTGGTAATGGCTTTTCCAATGGTAGAGACACTGGTTGAGCTGAAGGCGTTGACGCCCTGGTCGTAAAGCTCGATCGAATGGTTCTTGAGGTCGACCAAGAGGGGAGATCCGATAACAATATCCAGGAAGGCGCCCGTCGAGAAGATGGTGTATTCGAGGGCGCCGGAATCAGCC
This sequence comes from Neonectria magnoliae, assembly GCA_037954305.1. Taxonomy (NCBI): domain Eukaryota; kingdom Fungi; phylum Ascomycota; class Sordariomycetes; order Hypocreales; family Nectriaceae; genus Neonectria; species Neonectria magnoliae. The sequence goes on along the minus strand of JAZAVK010000090.1, from coordinate 63,202 downwards.
TTTTCGCGGAGATAGTCTTGAACCGCCGCCACACTTTGAAGCAGAGGGAGCTCTCGTGCAGTTAGGTCGGTTGTGAAGGAGCCGAAGTCGGATGGGATGTAGCGCTTGACTCCAGCCTCGATGCTGGCGTCGATGATGAGCTTCTGCGCAGGCGTTGCCCCTGCCCCGAGGGTAGCAATCGCAACGTCCTGTCCCTTGAGCGCTTTGACAAGGCTGTTCTTGGAGGAGTAATCGACTTGGACAACTTGGACGCCGGAGGGAACGTCGGTGACTTTGGAAGGGTCACGGCTGAGGATAGTGACGGTGAAGCCGTTGTTGACCAGCTGGTCAAGGATTGCAGTGCCGAGCATGCCTTTCTTTGAAACTCGTTAGCACTTTTTCGCAGCCGATAGCAGAGGTAAGTTTACTTACGCCGAGGAGAGCGACGTTCTGGAAGGAGGCCATTTTGTCTGATGTGGTTTTCGGTTTGTAGTATGTGGTTTGGTTGATTGTACTGATGGGAGACGAGGAATAGAATGGTTTGAATTGTGGAAAGGGCAGTTTGAATCGTGGGCGTCGGAGGTATTATATAGAATATCTGTTGCCCGTAAGCTTCGTCACTTCGACTAAGTAACGACATGATTCGCACCGGACAAATTACTAACACCATGGCACCATAGTGGAGTTCCGAATCGCGTCGTCTGGTTTGTGTAGATAAATTACTAAAGCCCGCGCCTTAGTATTGAGCGGATACAAATTGCATCCGATTTTGCATCCGTGAGCGGAAGCATTTTGCATCCGGTGACATGTGCTAGTGGGTCTTCGGCGTTCATGTATTGATCAGTGCACCGTCCCGAATTCACTCTCGTCTCTCACGAGTTCGGTAATGCTTCTCTTGGCGCGCACCTCGCACTACATTGAACTCCGAAGTCCGACTTAAGGTATGTCCCTGCTTGGTCGTTATCCTATGACGCCTCGCATCAAGTTTATTCGTGAGTTTTCCATGACAGACGCTCAACAGGACGGTTCTAATAGATTCCTTGATCACATGGATCAGTCGCGTATCCCTTGAGCCCCTCTTTCACCCCTGCCAGAGACCTGTATTGGAAACTCACACTCGCCACGAGACGTTTCTCAAAGAGAAGAGAAACGGATTGAGAGAATCTGGCCAAGTTCGTGTCTACCCTACGCCTACCAGTCAAGACTGATAGTCCAACGCGGGTTCACCATTCCATGCCAGCACCCTCCGGCTATAACCTGGGTAAGTAGAAAGAAGTAGAAGGATGCAATGCCGTGGAAGATTCCGGATTACTCCACGTGGAAGAGGAAATGCAGAAACCGAAAGTCCCTGGCCGTGTATCTTACTAAATTCTGTCGAGGACGGAAGGTGATCAATACCGCTGGTGGTTGCTGGTCATGTCAAGGTCAACACGTCGCTGGGCGTTGTACGTATTCCTCTTTGGCTTCACTTGAGTTTTGTTCTAGGACACCGCCAGAATGGGTCACAGCTTGAATCAGCTTACATAGCTAACACGTCAAACAGCTTCAGACACGGTTCTTATTACAATCACTGTCGAGGTGGCAAACTTGTGAGATGATGACGCAGCGGACTTCGCTCTGTTCAGCGTACGGGGAGATGGGGTTCTAAATTTGAGCTTTATTCCAACTCCGGTTTCGAGGATGGCTCTAGATCGATTCAGAAAGGCTTGCAGTGGCTTTCACAGATCTCGTACCACAATACACATAAATCTATCTTCAGTCATTGGTTGACCTTCACTTGTCCGTCGATATTGTATAGAGTGTTGAAGGCTTAGTCATTCTCGGGGGACACAGCAAAGCTCTTTGACGCCGTGGAAGGCAAGCAGTGACTCAAGAGCTTATCTAAGCCACCGTGCGTGCTTACCTCGAAAGCAGAATGACACATCTTCGTAAGAGCAGCTTTCACCAAATCTCCAGGTCTTCTCAATCCTGCAACACCACATCATCCCATAGAGCCAAAGCCCTCCGACGCTCTTACAGCATCCTTCGCGATTTATATCCACGACAATGAAGACACTCGGGCTACTTGGTGGCATGAGCTGGGAGTCCACCACGACCTACTATCAAGAAATCAACCGCCGTGTTCGACAAGTCAAAGGAGGGCTGCATTCTGCTCAGTGCATTGTTTTCTCTTTCAACTTCGCTGAGATCGAGGAGCTGCAGCACGCCGGCAAGTGGGACGAAGCCGGCAAGATGCTGGAGAACGCATCCATCAAGCTCAAACTCGCAGGCGCAGATGCGATTGTGCTTTGCACCAACACGATGCACATGGTATCTGGCGGTATTGAACTGGCGTCTCAGCTTCCTCTGATCCACATTGTTGACCCGACTGCTGAACTCATCCTACGCTCTGGTTTCCGATCGGTCGGACTTCTGGGCACCTGCTTCACCATGGAAAAGGACTTCTACAAGTCTCGTCTGATCGAGAAATACGGACTACAAGTTATTATCCCCGACGAGGAAGGACGCACCGCTGTGCACTCAATCATCTACACCGAGCTCTGCAATGGGATTATCAAGGAAAGCTCGCGGGAAGCTTACCACAAGGTGATCAGGGATCTCAAGGAAGCAGGGGCGGATTGTCTGATTTTGGGCTGTACAGAGATCGGGCTGTTGGTCAACGCGGCTGGCAGCGAGCTGCCTGTGTTTGACACGGCAGAGATACACGCTGTAGCTGCTGCGGACTGGGCTATGAAGGACACTACCTGAATGGAGAATTGGACCCACTATCACCACCTCAGATAGCACGTTACAGATTCTAATATCGGATCATCGACATCAGGTGCCTGGGCTCATGAATGGAAATGAGAGGGATAGGTTTAGGGCGTTAGATCAAAGACCAGTATCCTATCACCATAGCTAGCTTGCTTGCCACGCTCCTCCGCGAAAAATCGATGCTTTTTTACCCCAGACCACGCAAGTTCTCCACCCAGCGGATTAGACTCCCAAATCATCGAATTGGCAGAGCTTTGAATCCCTTGGCTCGTCTATGTCGCTGAATCTTCGCCGGCAAAGCCACAAGCAGGTCGTCGGTGGCAAAAATGCTCTGGTGGACCGGCTGAAGGAGTTCCTCTCCTCCGTTTACTATGGCGGTGGTTAGGAACGAGGATTCCTCGGTGATAAGTGCCGGAATTTGAGTGACACGCCGAAACAAGGACAGCCTCTCTGAGATCCGGAGCCTCTCCAGAATACCCGCGTGATTATCTCTCAGCAACTGAAGTACGGCGCAGAGATCCACGAAGCACACTGGCCCAAGACCGTAGTCTTGACAATAGTTTCTCAAGGTCTCCACATTATCGGGATCCGGGACACCGTGAATAGAAACAAACCTGAGTAAGATGATTGAAGTGACCCGATTATTACCGTCAATAATCACTGCTCGACTCTCATGACTAGAGCAGACTGGGTAACTGTAGGCGATCGCAACTGGTGCAATAGAGTATTCTTTGTCTCTAGAGTTGAGAACACCCTGTATCATCTCGACCACAACACCTGGAGAAGCAAACTCCGAGCGACCCAAGGTATCGACATCGACGTATGAATACACCAGTTGCTGGTCACCAGAGAAGTGAACGTAGGCCGCATTTCGGACCTCAGAATGAGCTACGAACGACGACTCGAGAGCTAGTTGTGCAGCCACCGCTTGACAGATTTGCGTCACGACCTTCCCCTTGTTGAGTTCCAGGTTCAAGTTCAAGTCGCTTAGAAGTGAGAGGAAGTGGTGGGATCGAGCCTTAGAATCCTTCCGCAATCCACAAACAGAGTCTTTCAAGAATGCATGAATCTGTAGGAATGATTCAACTCGAGTGGGAGACCAGTTGGACAAAGCCATGCCATTCTTCGTAAAATCGGCCAGTGCGTGTACCCAGAGTCTGAGACTGAGGTTCTGCTCCTCGGATTCTGTCGCATACGGCACTACTTGACTGACGAAGCTCTGGTCATTGGTAGGAAACTCAGCGGGGGTACTTGATGCATTCATTCCAAAGACGATAGCCCGGGTCAAAGTCTGTGCCTGATTTCGAAGAATCCTCGCAATACTTGGCCAGCGCTCGATCACATCATCTGCTTGAAGCAGCCGAGCTATGATGGGAACTGAGATTTGCGGGATCCTACGTCGATCGACGCAAGACAACATATAGGCGACCCTCGAGATCTCCATATTGGTATGATGAAACTTCGGTCTGTTGGTGAGTGAAAACTGAGTCTCGGCTTCTCCTGCCGTGGGGTATAGGGCAAGGGGATAGGACGCAAATTGCTGCTTTGCGATACTTCGTATCCTCGCCTGAGCCAACCGGAAAATAATGCCGGGAGATGGATTTGTAATGTCTTCGTTTGGGCCCCGGGGAAGACATGTTACATCATTATCTCGGTGATCTGAGTCGTGGCTGCATGCGGCTGGAGTTGGCGTCGATACATCCTTGTCGTCGACTCGATGTGTACATGTCCACGGCAATGACTGAATGCTTCTGGCATTGACGAATGTTCTCGGAATTGGGCTTGTTTCTCCGTACAATACCGAGCTCAGGCAGTAGGCTAAGCGGAGGTACTGTTCGGAGGTATTGTATGCCTGGACGGACAGCCGAATGACTCTCTTGGGGTAGGATGGCCAAGAGTAAACCGGGATTGCGATTCCATGTTCCCTCCAAAGGGTTTTCTGTATTTCCAGCATTCCTTCTTTCTCGAGACCGATGGAATCAGGTAGTGGTATCGTTGCCATCGCACCTATCATGTCGTCAGGACATGGAACCGGGGTCCCAAGTGCCCTGCAAATTATCTTCCGAGCAAGAACTGCAAGCTTGTGGTTCCTTCTTGTCAAGGCCTTGTACCCGCCTGGTACCACCTCGTTCAAGAATTCGATGGCTGAGGGCAGGCACATCATCGATGACGGGCTGTTTGTGCCTTGCCAGGTGAAGTTGTGTTCGAGGGCGGAATAACTTGTCTTCTCCTCGACGTGCGGAGACCGAGCCACGACCAGAGGCTTGATGGTATGCACTCGATCGTGTCTAACATAGAGAAAGCCAACTCCACGTGGCGTACACATCCATTTGTGACAGTTTGCTACATAATAAGCAGCATTGATCTCCTTCAGGTCCACTGAGATCATGCCGGGAGCATGAGCCCCATCCACCAGAGTGTCGATGTTCAGAGAGTCAAGTGCGCTGACAATTCCCCTGATTGGGAATACCAGTCCAGACCGGCCAGGTATGTGATCTATGACGGCAAATCGTGTTCGCGGTGTGACACGATTGAGAACGGCCTGCAAGATGTCTTCCGGAGTACCCACAGAGAGCGGAATTTCGGCAATGACAACTCGGGCATTTTTGCGCGTCGCGACATGTTCAAGGGTAAGGCAAACGGAACTGTAGGCGTGGTTTGTGGTCAAGATTTCGTCATCCCGGTTGAGATTGAGGCTCTGGATCACAGCGTTCAGGCCGTACGTAGCACTCTGAAGAAGCACCAAACCGGCCGGATCGGCGTTGAGAAACCCAGCCAGAGCCTCTCTGCTGGTCTGCCATTCCGTTATATAAGACCTCTCGAAGAAATCATGGGGATTCTCCTCAATCCGTTGCCTAATCTGTCTCTGCTTTTCTGAAACCGGGATGGGACAAGCGCCGAATGCTCCATTGTCGAGGTACAGGATATCTGGTTGGATCTGCCAATCGCCGTAGCTGTTGGCCATCGTAGTGTCGAACAATGCCGTGGGCAAGGAGCCAAGAATTTGGGAAAGCTCGAGTATGGAGGAGTCGATCTCGAGTCTAAAGTTTCCCTCAAGAGCTCTGATATAGTCAGTTGGCTTTTCGGCCAGGACAATTGGGTCTTTGTCAAGAGGGATAGTCATGGCAACAGATGTGTTGAGGCAAGGGGACTCGCAATGAAACCAAACTTGGCAGCTTCGTGACAGGGCTCCAAGGGGAATTGATGATGCCGCACGTCAAGTAAAGTTACTAACCATACCCTTTATTATCTACCTTGGTCCACAAAGAAACCCTTGTATTCTTATTACAGGTTCGTTGAACCATTCTTCCGCTCTCTTCTGCCTGCTCTACCTCCGTAATTCAGTTGCCAATTGCGTCCAGAGGCATTGACCGGTGAGCAATTCGCTCTGTTCGAGTGGATTCATCCTGCAGTTGGACCTTGCGGGTGAGGGACTCGAGGCTGTGGAACGCAATCAAGGCCGTGAAGAAGTCCGAGGCAGTCCTTTTCTCCAGGCCGTGGTTACACTCGGGTCGGCTCTCGGACATGAGTTGTTCTTCTTGTCACTGACTATTTTGTTAACCACTCCTCTTCAACGTCATGGCAGCTTACCCCAGAAGTCTCGTTTGAATTCAGCCAACCGCTACATTATACGATGACTCTTCCCCACTCTTACATTGATGCGGGCGTTTAAGCATCCGGGTGTTGTAGAGCTTAATGGTGTAGAGTTACCGAGAGGCCGAGCCGACGGTCCGATATCTCATGCATGAGAGTGAGGGGTAAGAGTAATGGAGGTTGTGAATGGATGAATGATGGTGATACAACGATATAAGCCGCCAGCTCGCCCATGCTGGAGATGCTGAGTGACGGTAGTATCGGCTAGGCTCGAGTGATACCCGCAGTACGTTGGAAAAGTGCTGGTGTATGCGAAGTTAGATGCAGGGCTTCAAGAAGTACAACGCTGTGTACTCTGTTCTCGTCCCCAAATAAGCGACACAAAGCTGTGAGTGAGAGGAGACTAATTCACGCTTAGGCTGCGGAGAGACTTATTGAGGAGAAGTGTCTGTCTGCCATTGAGTGGCTTAAGCGAGGTCCAGGGAAGTTGTCTCTTTCAGCTCAACGGCTCTTCATCAAAGAAGGCTATACAGTTTAACATCTTCCGACTGAACAGGTGTACAGTAGCACAACAGGGGCGGTCAGACGAAATCCCGAGTCCCACAGTTTCGTGCCAGCCTCCTTCATACCTGCCCAGCCACTGGCATTGGCTCTCTACCGTGAATATCCGAGGAATTGATGCAATTATGTGTAATTCCTGACGACACAGGACAGTACAATCTAATCGGAACAACGTGTACGAGACAAGGCCTGAATTGACTAAGGACGCAAGGTCAGCTCCATATGCAGGATGGTCGCACGACCAGCTTGGCATTCCGGCACTTCACACGCACATACGAGTAGATAAGTCGCGGAACGAGTTCCGCATCATATAGTACTTGCACTCTTGCTAGCAGCTACGACAGCTCAGTGCGGCAGTTCTCCGTGGTACTCAAACAGTTATAGTGTCCGGCGAGGCGTCCAACACAGCATCGCTCGGCGCACCCTGCAATTGTGATCGTGTAGCACACACAAGAGTGCAAAGTGGATGGCCATCTCACCATCCTCGGGCGCGTATTGCGGGACACTGCTGCTTTGTATGGGGCAATGCTGTGTAACTAGTGAAGACCCCAAAGCTGCAGCCAAGATGAAGTTCATCGCCTCCGTGTCGTTGGAAGTATTCGGAGGCAAGAAGGCCGCGTGGACTCAAGCCCTCCGGAGTAGGATCTAACAAAGATGTCGATCGATTTCTTTTTCGTTGCATCTGGGAGCCAATTCGCCATCTCGGGAGTCTGAGAAGCCATCCATCGACTATCCTTTACCTTGCATCTAGGTTAGTACTGGGTCGTCTCGCAGCATGCGCGGTGTCTCTGGTGGTGGTGGCCATATGCGACGGGAAAGACACACAATTAGAAGACCACAAGTCACTTTGATACACAATTTACGGTGGATAAACGATCCCACAGCAGGTCAAAACAATGTACCAGCGCTCTCCCTGTTCTCTATAGTGTCTGTCACCTGAACAAAATCTCACGGTTATGCTCTTCCTTAGTACAATCTCCTTCCATTCAGATCATCCCGTCACCTTATTTACAAGCCTTCTCCTTGCTACCGGACTTCCACGCTGAGGACAGATCTAAAAGCCCGTATTCATTTCATCCTTCCATCCAGTTCAAATAGAGTGCTACACAGCTAGAGCCGGGGAAACAATGCAGAACAATCCCACAGCCTTACTTCAAGCTGAAGCGGCCGTCACGGAAAGGACACCATTGCTCAACTCTGATGTCAACAACAAGATACCCGTCATTACCAGCATCTACGGCGACCGGAATGAGGAAAGAACGATCATTATCGACAACTTGTCCTTCATGCGGCTGGCGCTTATCATGAGTACAGCCTGGTTCGGCGTCTTCCTGGGCGCTGCTGACTCGACCATCATCGCTACACTCTCTGCCCCGATCTCAAGCGAGTTCAACTCGCTGACCCTTCTTCCATGGCTCGCTACAGCATACCTCATCTCCATGGCCGCCTGCCAGCCCATCTCCGGCCGACTCACAGACATCTTCGGCCGCGGCCCGGGCTTGGTACTCAGCAACACTGTCTTTGCCATCGGGAACCTCATCTGCGGCATGGCCACGAGCCAAGGCACCATGATCCTGGGCCGAGTTGTCGCGGGACTTGGTGGTGGCGGCCTCATGAGCATACCGACCTTCCTCGGCTCCGACTTGATCCCGCTTCGTAAGCGAGGGCTAGTCGGCGGCATTGCCAATCTGTGGTACGGCTTGGGAGCTATGGTGGGTGGCATCTTTGGCGGCTTGCTCAATGACCATACCGACTTGGGGTGGAGGTTAGCATTCCTCATTCAGGTGCCGCCTGCTATGCTCTCTGCCATAGCTGTGCTCATGCTAGTCAAGGTGCCCCCTAAAGAATCAGACAAGTCGTATCTTGCCCGTATAGACTTCTTCGGTGTCTTTTTGACCTCCTCATTCCTTGTCCTCCTGGTCCTTGGTCTCAGCTCGGGTGGCAACTTGGTAGCTTGGACGCATCCTTTGCCGCTTACTACAATCTCGCTTTCTGTGGTCTTGTTTGCAGGCTTCATCTGGTGGGAGAGCAAAGCACTACAACCGATTATCCCAGTCAAGCTCCTCCTGCATCGCACAATCCTCGCGTCCTGTTTGACCAGCCTACTCTCCGCGATGCTTGCCATGACCTGCATCTTCTACATACCCCTCTATCTTCAAGTCCTGGGCGATTCTGCCACCAACGCTGGCATCAAGATCCTGCCGGCGTCGCTGGGCTTGTCAGCAGGTGCGCTAGGAGCAGGATACGTGATGAAGAAGACTGGGAGGTACGTCGGACTAGTGGCCACGAGTATCTTGGTCTTGATTGTGGGCACGATGCTGTTTACTCTCCAGAGTGAGAGTAGTCCGGCCTGGATAACCAGTTTCGCATTCTTTGTCGTCGGCGGTGGTTACAATGGCGTCTTCACCATCACGCAAATTGCTTGCATCGCTGCGGTGGGTCACTCACAACAAGCGGTTGTCACTTCCACCACATGTAAGTACATCACTCCTCTTCGCAGAACATAAATAAATGCTAACATCTATGGCAGACCTAGCCCGTAGCCTGGGTGGTACCGCTGGCATAACCATTGCGTCCGTTGTGTATCAGGGTACTCTCAAGGCACGACTACGGGACAGGTTTGGGGACTATCCGGGTTCAGACGAACAAATCCGACGCATTCTAGATGATCTCAGCGAGTTGACATCTCTACCCGAGGGATGGTACGATGGTGTAATCAAGTCGTTTATGGAGGCGTTTCGGGGCGTCTGGCTGTTGATGCTTTGTTGGGCGGTACTTGCTTTAATCTGTATCTCGCCGATAAAGCAACACAAGCTTTACTCGACTCTAGATAGGTAGACTCCTTATTGCTTGCACAGTGGACTTGGCACATTTCAGGGCAATAAAGCACTCATTTTCACAGTGACCTATTGCTTCATCCCTTAGCATAACTCACGATTTTTCTGACAGCTTCATCAACTCCCCTCACCACAATCGTCGGTTTCGTTCCAGTCAGGCTACCGAGAGCATCAATCCACCCATTCCCAGCTCTGTCGATCCAAGCGGACTGGGTCCCGGCCGACCTAGCTCCAAGTGCATCAAACGGATTGGCACTGACAACCCAGATCTTGTCCAGATCCACACCGGCCTTGTCCGCAAGGTGGCAATACACCTTTGGATCAGGTTTGAATGTCCTGAGTTCTTCGACCGTGATGAGCTTGTGAGGTTGAAGGACATGACTCATCTTAGACAGCACCGGCGCCGTGCTCACGGATGTTCCAACCATGTCGTCTGTTCCGTTGGAGAAGATGTAGGCGTCCAATGAAGGCTCGTTAGCTACCAGGTCTAGAGCATTCTCAATCTCAGGGAAAGTTTGAAGCCCGTTATAGGCATCCATAAGCTGCTCAGTGTCACTGCTAGACAGTGAGAGTCCCTTCTCGGCGATAGCGTGTTGTAACGCCGCGCGAGTGATGTCGGAAAACGATTGATATATGCCTGCCTCGAGTCAGTGAAAGTGTAACCGAGTGACGCGGCGGGGCGAATTACCCATGCTGTTAGCCCGCCAGGTATATTCAAGCTGATATCGACGCCATTGCGCGGCCAGGTCTTTTGCTAAGTCATCACCGAACAGCTCAGCGAGTTGCTCGGCGATGGACTCGGTGGACAGCAGTGTCCCGTACAGATCAAATCCTATGACTGTTTTGCTCGACATTGTAAGCAAACGAGTCTTGCAAGATCTAGCTCTGCTCAGAGTCAGCAGTGATATGTGCCAAATGATCACTCATCATCGGCAACGCTAAATGCGGGGAACTGACGGTAACCTCGGTGATGGTCGGCAGGGCATTTACGAATACGGCTTGTCTCAAACTCTCTTGTATATGTACAAGGCTTCTTCTACAAGGTCATTAATGGGAAGGGGTGGAAACCGCATCTTCAGTTTGAGGTATCAAATGTGCCGTATTCTGGACGCTTGAGACGGTTAGGGTTGTGAGATAGAAAAGGGATACACGATAGGGTTCTTAATTCCTACATTCTGTCCCCAGCAAAATTTGACAATCAAGACATCCGATTACTGAGTGCCGACTCTAAGAATAAAGTTTGCACTACCCTGTTGCATATGTCCGCTCCTATCCCGTGTTAAGGTTCAGTACACCCTCATCCTGCGAACGAAGCTTTAATACCTATCACACATCGTTCCAGGGTATGAAACGTTCGCGACTCGATCAGCATGCTAGTCTACGAGCCAGGGCCTGAGATCAAATGAGGCAAGATCAGCATCCCCAGTTATCACCATCACTAGGGGCACCTATTCGTACCCCTTGGCTGCTTCCAAGCAGCGAGCGTTCGTGCGCGGGATGTCTTCATCAGAAAGGCCGACAATTTCGTGCGCAATAATACCCAGCTCGCGATAGGTTTATTTCTCCCAAGGCTATCGAACAGATGGAGAGCCTCATCGTAGCTCATACACGCCCTCCCCTGTTGGTATTGACTGGCTCGTTGCTATTCTCGGAAGCACTGAACATTGGATTACAACCAGATTCCGGCAATTGGCCAGAACGAGGAATGTCTAGGGCGGTGGCTTTTTTCTAGCCATCTCGGCACCTCGAGTACCGACCCCCCTGTACCGGATCAAGAAAGGATGAAATTACAACAACAGAGGTTGTCCGGACAGATAGAGTAAGTTTGATAATTTTATATTGCCTCATCTTTGTAGCACTCAAAAGTCTACTTTAACCAGTAATAGTACCAATTGAAACCACAGAGATCCTCTCATAGTCGCCGGAAAGAATTGCTCTTCAACCCAATTACAGATCCCCCTCCCTTATATTCGTACCTTGCTTGCTACCCAAATGCATAACCAGTGTAAGAAATTATCTAGGGTATATCACCCTCATCGGGAAAGTTCGCATGCCAATATCAAGTGATAACAAGGAACCTACTTCAGCACCCGTGTCTCAGAGCTAGCTTCGCTCGCCTCAATATCGTCGTTGTTAGTGAAGACAACCTCCGTCTTCACATGCTTGTGGATGCCCCACTGAGAGCCGCCCGGGTAGGAACCTTTGGTTGAATCGTCGTCGAGGCGGACGTGCCCTGTGCGGTTGGCGGTAATCAGAGTAGCCATCCTGACGTTTGTTTCTTCGTGGCTCTTGGATGCGTATCGGCCGCCTGGTCCCATTCCGGCCTCTTGGTCCTTGCCCCCCTTCACTATGTGTCCTAGGAGGGAGGCCACGTTCATCTCGATGTAGAGCTTGAGGAGGTAGGTGAGTTGATGGAATTGGACGTAGCTGCCTGCACGTTAGCTCCGTCATAAGGACTCAAGCAAGGATACTTACACAACAGGACTCGGGAGGAACGTGGCTCCCATCAAGACGCAATCCAGTGTCACGGAGATGAAAACCATTAAGACGTTGAAGTGGAAGAGCTTGTTGTACTTTGACAAGCCGTACGCGATCAGTCTGGAACGAACAAGGTAGATGAAGTAAAGGTTGAGACTGAGATCGATGATCAGGAAAATGGCCTTTTCGGTTCGATCCCAGATGACGTTAATTTCTTCGTACAGTTGGGAGATCTGCAGACGGGCCGGCACCCAGATGCAGAAGCCGCTCAAGTTGATGAGGCTCACGATCAACGCGACACCCCACTTGATTCTGTTGATTCTCGTCTTGTTGACCAGCAAGAGCGATATTCGGTTGATGATAATCTGCAAGATGAACTGGATCTGCATACTCCAGAAGACGACTGCGAAAGAGGCATGTTAGATGTCGTTCCATCACATGTGAGCCCCGACGTCGAATGACTTACTAATGAAGAAAAAGACCCAAAAGCTGAATGGCACAAACTCGGGTCAGCATGAAATCCAGGAAACGAGTCTCCTCAGGGTCAGTTGGGAAAGAAATACTAACCTTGGCTCCACGATGCCTTTGAGCCAGACGTAGGTGACGAGGCCCATACAGTTGCATCCAATCCATTCAAGCCAACACATGATAATGTACGAGCTGTAAATCCTCCCCCTCTTGTATGCAGCGATGGTTTGGCTCAGGGCCATGGAGGCGGCGAAGATGGCGGTGCCCAAGCTGAAGCCGAAGATGATACTGGCGACGTTCATCTCGGACTCGGCCGGGACCTCGTTCTTGTACCGCGACGGAATGAGGAAGCCAGTCATGTTGACAGTGCAGTGCTGAATGAGTGATTGAAAGAAGTCGCGATCGTTCGCTTACCTTGTCGAGAAAAGAGATGCTGCCTGGGACAAAGACAGCGCGAGCCTCTAACGAACAGGCTTGAATATATGCAACGGCTGGGATGGGGACCCGCCCCTAATCAGTAGGTCATCTCGGCGATCGATGTAGTGGACGGCATCTTAGCACTTAGCCCGTTGATGATCAATGCCGGGGGATGTGATCAAGGTCGGGGAATAGCGTAGCACTGACTAGCTAGCAGAATGGCGGGGGTTTCGAGCCGTTCCTATAGCAAAATTAGTCTGCCTCCAAGCTGTCCTAACGGTGAGTGGCCTCCAAACTCGTAATATCACGTATCTAACAGTGCGAGTCGTGAATAATGAGATGAGCTGACGTCTTGGGTCCTTGCTCGGATTCCAGACCATGGCGGAACAGATGAGGATCGCCCGGCTCTGCTAGTCAGGACAGTGTATGTATCAACGGTCGACTTGTGCCAGATGCCGGCTTGATGCTGCCTAGGGACAGGACAGACCTACCCCAGACGCTAGCGGCACTGGGGCATCTTCATGCCTACCTGGAGGGCCAAAACCCCGAGCGGAAGATCCCAGACGGACCAGGACCAGCATGGAAGGGCACGAGTCAGGTTCCGTTCCAACCGAGTATCACATCGCCAGCGGGATCGAAGCTTCTCAGACGCGGCTGTGGCGAATCGGGCGTTGATTTGGTACTTTTACGGCTACGGCTACGGTAATTCGATGCAAAACGTGTCGAGGCAACAGATTGCGTCGGTCGAATAACAATAAGGTTGTTCTACAGAAAGTGGCTTATCTTCAACAAAATCAGGGTCTCTCGGTGCCTTCTAGGCTCCTTTACACGAACATGGACTCCCCTACAAATCTAGCTACTTCTCAGAAATGCGAAAATGGCCACTTACGGATCTAGCTACTTCTCAAAGATGTAAAATGATGACCTATTCTGGGGAACCCCGGGCATCCAAGGTTCTAGTGCCGGGTCCAAAGCAAAACGCCCAGGCCCCCAGAGCTTTAGTCAAGTCGTCTCGGCTTATTTCGTACTTTGTATGCCCAGCATGGCCGTGCGGAGGCGTCTGCCTTTGGGTGCTCTCGCCATCTTGCCTTTGCTAGTGGCGGCGCCGGCGCGCTTGGCAAGCCGAGCGGTTGGTTCTTTCTGGACGGCAGGCTGGAATCGGGTCTTTAGGCCGGCGCAGAGATATCCGTCCGGGCTAGTCAGTGAGTGAGGGGGGGCCCAGCCGGCCGTGGATGGAGGCTGGAGCGTCCGGCTACGTGCCCCGGATTGCTAGCGGGCCGCGGGGAGAAGAGCCGGGGTGCGGAGACCCCTGAACGATCGGCAGTGGTCCGAACAACTCCGCGATTTAGGCCGGGTTACCCATGCTTGGCAGTGCAACTTCAATCAACCAGAAGCTTCATGAAATGACAGCCTTATGTTATGCCTTCAACGTCCACGTTTAAGGTTTGGCCCTCGCAGTCGTGTCCCTGGCGGATACCTCAGGGGGGAATGAGCTACAGAATCATGTCGGCATCTAGCTGGCATCCGCCTCAGCCATGGTGTCATCGTCGAACTTCTGCCCCTTAAGTTACGTGGCCGACCCTTGTGCCTGCATGTGAAGTGCCGGGTCATTTCGCTCCGATATTGTTTATAGAGCTGGCAGACGCCATTGGTCTCCTCGGCCAGGCAATGAGGCTGACAAGTGCGTATCCCCCAACTCTTCGCCTCGTAGCGTAGCTTAGACCTTCGCGGCCTGCGCTCGGGTGCATGCCACTGCGACTCTGGCAGGGTCACACCTGTTTGATGTGCTGGCTTCGTTGCCGGTTTCGCTCCTCAAGTCCTGCTTCCATTCCATGTCCCATTGTCTGACCGTTTTCCCCAGTCCATTCAATCCGGGGCGTTGCATCGAATCGCTTGCCCCGCCGGCCGAGACGCCGATGCGACCGACGAGAGACCGGGCAAGGAATGAAGATTTGAATGCTGTACGTTGTGTACACACGGCCAAGGTCTGTTTAGCCGTTCTCCCTGTCTGCCCTGCATTACTGAGGTGGCGGAGTGTCGACGTTGGGCCGTATTGGCGTCGTTGGGTCAAGCGCCACGCTGGAGGCCCGAGCAGAATCACTGTTGGATTGTCAGGATGGCAAAGTCGTTGATCGAGATGGCAAACCGGAACACGGAGAAAGAAGGCCTGTTGGTATTTTTGTCCCTCCTCGCACTCAAATTGCGGGTGTCTCTCGGCGTTGTGAGGCGTGCGTCTTACATGCAGCGTAGGGTGCAGATGACTGGCACCTCGTGACTCATCGTCGGCTTCAGCATTCCGGGCCGTCAGTGGGAGCTAGAATGTTTCACCGGACGTTGCACAATGCTGTCAAGAATGTCCGCGGACGACGCCCCTTTTCCTTGTGGCCTCGGCTTTGACTCGGCTATCACGGTTGAGGATTTCGACCTGGCGTACCCTGATCTTGATGACGCCTTAGGCGAGTTTGACATCGGCCGTGTCATTGAGCTGTCCAATCTCAACCTTGAATACGGGGACTCGGCAGTAACGGCTTCGCTGCGTGAAGGCCCATCACCTACCTCCCCTCAAGACAACTTCAACATACAGACTGTCATCGAGGACTCCCTCACCTTCTCACCGGCAAGCAATGCAACCCCCCCTCTGCCTAAAATCGGCGCCCGCTTCTCCCGTCAAGCCGTCGGGCCGCTGCGGAACTGGGTATCAGCTCACAGCGCGCACCCGTTCCCCAACGACGAAGAAAAGGAGATTCTCCAACGCCAGACCGGGCTGAGCAAGACGCAGATCCAGAACTGGCTTGTCAATGCTCGACGTCGTAGGAAGGTTCCCCCTCGGCCGTCCCTCTCACACGATGTTCCAAACGGCCCGCTCAACATTCCCCAATGAAGACCGACGCCGTTCCTAGAAGAGAGAAGTAGACTGTTGGGCCCGTTGGAACGATGGGTCGACTCCCCGCCCGAGAATGAACCTGCGAATGCAACCGCTATCGCACGAGCTGTGGCTTCCAATTCCACATCGTCTTCTGGTACGTTATGGCGCCCCGTGAACCGACGAGAATCTGTAGATGTAGCCTGGTTGTCCTGTAGCTGTACCGTCCTCGTTAACAATTCTTCAGGTGCTGATAGTCCACGCCACCATCGACCACACGAGGATCCAAACCACTTTCTCTCTCGAGCCTCCTCGACAAGCAGTCTTGGAACATCGCAATCAAGCGACACCTCTGCATACTCTCACCAATCTCGAGACTCTTCTTCCTTTCCGAGCATCTTTCCAACAGCCTCCTCGCCGCCGCAAATCCCACGCTGTTGATAAACGAGCAAGCAAGAGAACCCCTTTGACCACATCCCTAAATACCTTCCCATGAACATTCTGCACAGAAACCTTTACCACCAAGCACATATGGCAGCGCCATGAAAAGTCTCGGCATCTCCCACTCGAGAGGTGGGCATGTGCTCCCAACAGGCCACGCACGGCCGACGCGAATTAAATGACC
This sequence comes from Neonectria magnoliae, assembly GCA_037954305.1. NCBI lineage: Eukaryota > Fungi > Ascomycota > Sordariomycetes > Hypocreales > Nectriaceae > Neonectria > Neonectria magnoliae. Next base: position 46,626 of record JAZAVK010000090.1, on the reverse strand, counting down.
AGTTGTGCGTTCTGCAAGTCGACTCCTGACGACCTCATAGAGAGCCACAACTATACGCTCTGCCAGGAACGCCCGCTTCACGATGGGACATTCAGTTGTAAAGATCATCTGAATCAATCTGAATCAGCACCTGCGAAGGTTTCACAACATCACACCCGATCGGTTCGGACGTCCGTTGGATTTATGGAAGCTACCCCGTCCAGAGGTTCGGCCCGTCTGCGGGCTTGCGGGCTTGAGATGGACACTTGGGCGTTCAGGGTGGATCATCTGGCTGACCACTACAAGACGGGCAGCACCATGGCCGACTAGAAGGGCGATTGAGGATTTGACGCCTCAGTCCTTGTTCAAGTCGAAAACGCCATCCCGCCATGTTAGTAACGCATCACTCGGAACATGACTACACTGTGCTGGAAGAATCTAATTTCTACCTAGACGTCATCTATTCGAACCAAAATACCCCGTTTCCGTTCCAGGCCAGCAAAGGGCCCGTCTCGACGCCACAAAACGCATATGAACTGATTAAACTAGAATTGATCCAGCTCGTACGCATCTATAGTGATGGGTGTGGACGTGCACCAACGTCTGACGAGATGCAACTTGAGGCTTGCCTCATCTTGCTATCAGCTGAAGTCATCTGCCAACGGGAAAACTCCTTCTCGTCTTGGCTTCGTGACTTGATCATGTTTAGCCCTGACATTATTCGACAGGCTAGGGATGGGTGTCTGCGACAAGCCTCGAGCAGAAACCTCCCAAGGTTGAGAACACCTGGGGAAAATAACATATTCAGCTCCTGCCCCTTGGAAAGTCAACGTCAAGCATTTATACGCGCTCGTCCATCTCTCGCTCCGACCGATGAAGAGCTGAAGCTAGAGGCCTCGCGGATTATTCAACACGCTGAGAGCCAATCGAAACCGCCGGCCGAGTACGTATCGGCCTCCAGCGCATTTGTCGAAGATTGACTCCATCATTCAAAATTACAGCGAGCCGGAGCAGAAGTTACTCGACTATGTTGAGCTTCTTCGGGCGCATGGAATCGAACCAGGCGATGCAGCACTGCGCCAGCAAGCCAGTGAAATTGTCGATGAAATTGACGACACGGAGTGGAAACAAGTGGCCATGACGAACGAGGCATGGTTTGCTAAATTCAAGAAGCGGCATTTTCTAGGCGATAGAACCATCTCGTCGATTCAACTAATCATACAAGCAGCTCCATATCAAACGTAAACACTACGGAGGGCTCACCGTTTCAGGAAATCTCTTCAACTACGTCATTTTCCCACGGTGCTCTACTTCACCCCTTAACTCAAACGTGGGAGCCCACCAACTCAAGAGCCACGAGCACTTCGGTCAAGACTAGCTTCCTGCTGAATGGCGATTGTTTCCACCGTTGGATCGCAGGGGAGTCGGCGCCGTGGGTTGTGATGACCATGTCGCCGAACAACCCGAACCAGCATGTTCCAACTGATAAGGAAATACAGCACCAAGCCCGATGGATATTGTTCGACGGGTAAGTCATATCTGGAGAAGCTATTCGAGTACCTTTCTGGTCTTGGGTGATTTAGTGATGACCCTTGAAATCAAACAGTGGCCGATAACGCTAAGTGGCTACACCAGTTCAAACTTGATGTCGGCATCTTGAAACAAACAAGAACCTGAACCCAACTGACAGTTGGGGCTGATTTTACGAGCGGCATTCAATTAATTAAGTCATGTATAATTCATCTAATTTGAAAAGCGCGTTTAACAGTTTCAATGTCAACAGTCATCAGTCTTGGTCCCATTGATTCCATACATCAATCACCCGCTATTTGTCCCTCTTCCACCTCCTACTTCTTGCCCCGGGACCACTTCTTCACCCGGAATACATAGTAAAGAGTAATAGCCATGAAGATGTTGAAACAAATGAAGGCCCAGAAAATACCGTAGTTGCGCCATCGTTCACTCCAGTAGATGTTGGAGCCCGCAAGATACTGGTCCGCATTTCTAAACGTGCAGTACCGACAATGCTCCGTGTCGTCGGGGTTCTGGAGTTTACCCGGCGCATTTGAGGTGAAGGGCGCAAGATACTCGCCGCAGGTCTGCCCGCCGGGCGGGTCGAAGATGGATGTTTCCCTCGTGGAGCATGTTACCTGGCGACCATGCATTTCCGTGGCCGCGATCCCGCCAATCCAGTAGGTGAAGGGCGACACGCGGTACATGAAGATCCAGAAACCGGGCAGCGCATCGGGAGTCTGCAAAACACCACTGAAGATGGTGCTCATGAGGGAAAGTAGGGTCACGACGCTAGCCGCTGTTTGCGCGTTGGGCATGGCGGCAATGGTCATCTGCGCGAAGGAGCTGGCGTAGATGAAGAGCTGGATGACGAACAGGAGCACCAGAACCTGGCGGTCGGAGCTTTGAATGCCGACAACGGGGTAGTAGAAACACGCGTAAATGAGAATGCCCGTGATGATCTGGTAGGGAATTTCGACGATGATGTTCGCGATGATGAAGGCCTTCCAGGAGTAGGCTTTGCTCGGACGTTCGCGGACCTCGTATAAGGATCGTTGCGTGATGAAGAGCGGTTGGATCTGGCCAGTGTTAGTGAAACGTTATTATGAGCTGTGGGGATCTATGAATACGGACCTGCTGAACAAGAGTCGAGAAGATGGTGGTAAGGAGAAAGACGGAGAAGATGACATTCTGCATCCCCGCCTGCGTGGCCGAGGCGTCGAAGAAGGAAAACCCAATAAACAGCCCAGCCACGACGCCCAGCATGAACTTGGCGAAGATGTAGCTGGGCATCCGCCAGTACTGCTGAAACACGCGGTACGTGACGGCCTGGAGCTGCGCCCAGAACGGCATGGCGAACTCGGCGCCGGCGTGCACGTCGTCGTCCCCGGCCACCTTCTCGTTCTGCTTCTCGGCGTGGATCCTGTCTATCTCGGCCTTGACGCCCTCGTGCTCCTTGCTCTCCTTCCACACCGAGTGCCAGTCCTGGCCGCGCGCGTTGGCGCCGCTGTTGCCGATCTCCAGCAGGTACTCGGCCGGGTTCTCCTCCGCTCCGCAGACCCGAGCGCCCTTGGACTCGAAGTAGTCGAGCATGGTCCGCGAGTTGTCTCCGATGTTGCCAAAGTAGACCGTCTTGCCGCCCTTGGCCAGGAAAAGCAGGCGGTCGAACTGCTGGAAGAGGATGGCGCTGGGCTGGTGGACGGTGCAGAGCACAGCCTGGCCGGAGTTGGCCAGCTTGCGCAAGAAAGAGCAGATGGCCCAGGAGCTCTGCGAGTCGAGGCCGCTGGTGGGTTCGTCGAGGAAGAGGAGCAGCTTCGGCTTCGCGGCCAGCTCGACGCCGATGGTGAGGAGCTTTCGCTGCTCGACGTTCAGGCCCTCGCCGGGAACGCCGACGACTGCGTCCGCGTACTCCTCCATGTTTAGCATTTTGATGACGTCTTCGACAAACTCGTGCTTTTCCTTGGTGCTGACGGACTGGGGTTGGCGAAGTAGGGCGCTGAACCGGAGACTTTCGCGCACAGTGGCTGTCTCGAGGTGTAGATCTGCGGTACTGTTAGACTAGATGTTGTAATACTTGGCATTAGTTTGCGTGCCTTGCTGCTGGACGTAGCCTGTTTTCCGCTGGAAGCTCGCATCAAACGGCTTCCCGTTGACAAACATGTCTCCCGTGACAACGCCCATGCTCACTCGCTGCGCGAGAACATCAAGAAGAGTCGTCTTTCCCGCACCGCTCACGCCCATAAGTGCCGTTAAAGTACCTGGCTTGACCCATCCGGAAATGTTATCCAACAGCCTGCGCTGCTCCTTCTTGATCTCGATATCGTAGACGACATCCCGCCAAGTGAAGATGTCCTTTTGTGGTTCAATCGCGGATACTTCACCGCCCTGGGTCTCGTTCTTGCTCGTCAAATCAAACGGTGCCTCCTCATCTCCTGGGGACTGTCTCTTGCCATTCATGAATTTCGCGGGGACGTGGCCCCTTTGGAAAACCAAGGCTTCCGCGGTGCTTGTCGTGGAGGAGTTGAGCTCGGTGCAGATGAAGTAGATGGCCATGAACCCGAACAGGAACGCGATGAGAATGCCAAAGTTTCGCCAGACGTGAGAATAGTAGTATTGGTAGTTCTGGGCGATGAAGGCATCTCCGCTGACGGTGCGTTCGCCTGCAACGGCTCCCGTAGCAACGCAGATCCACGAGTCCCCGACAAGGGGAGTATACGGCGGAACAATCGACGAGCATGTAAACCGGCGACCGTGGAATTCGTTGGATACGAGAATCTCGAATGCGTAGTAGATGGGATTTATCCAGCGGATCCACGAAAACCAAGGCTTCATTTCCGGGACGGTGATGGTAAAGCCAACGTAGACGACAAGGGCGAGGACCATCACCCCCGACAATGCCATCGCCTGGGAGACGGTCTTGGTGATCGCGGCCATCGTTCGGAAGACGGCGCTCATAACAAACGATGAGATGTACGTGATGAGGAAGTAGAGGAAGAAGTTGCCCGGCTCGCGACGCAGACCACTCATGAAGTATAGGACCGCATTGAAGATGGTCGCGGTAGCGAACTTGATCGGTATATCAGCCGCGATTCCTGCAGCAGCTTCGCAGGCGGGATGATAGAAGGCGAACGAGGCATGTTTCTCTACAATGTCTCGCTGGGCATAGAGGTTACCGATTTCCGAAATGGCCGTCAGCGCATTGAGGAGCACGGCCATGAACAGCACAGAGCCCTTGGCGTAGAAGCCCGCCGTGGCGTCGGGCGTGCCGTAGAAGATCGATCCGATGATGAGAGCCATGACGAGCTGCGAAAAGCACTGTGTGCCCGTGGCCGAGATGTCGTTCCAGATGCGTTGGTACGCGCGCTTCGTGCAGAGCCGGACCTGCATCATGACACTGACGATGTACGGCGATCCAGGCCGCGCGTGCTTGGACTGCCGCTTGTTCTTCTGCTGGCGCAGCTGGGTGACGTGCTCGCCGTGGCCGTCAACGGGATACTCAAGCTCGTATGCTTCAATATCCCTCTTCAAGGCCTTGAACTCGGTAGACTGGCGCCAGCACTGCTCAAAGTCTTCAGGCGTGCGCGGGACTTTGTTCTCCATCCCCGGCTGAGGCTTCCTCTCGATCGGGTTCGTGATGGACGTCAGGAAGTCGCCCGTCGTCTGCCGCGGCGGGCAATGCCAGCCCTGCCTCTCGAAGAAGTCCCTCGCCTCATCGGCCGGCCCGAAGTAGATCTGGCGGCCCTCGTACAGCACGACGGTCTTGTCGAAGAGGTCGTAGATGGCCTGGCTGGCCTGGTAGATGGCCACGGCGTTGGCGTGCCCGCCCATGTCGGCGGCCATGCGGAGCGCCGAGACGAACTTGAAGGCCGTCGCCGAGTCGAGCCCGCGCGTGCTGTTGTCCCAGGCCGAGAAGGGCGATCCGGAGAGCACCATCTCGGCGAGGGACACGCGCTTGCGCTCTCCGCCCGACACGCCGCGGATGAAGTCGTTGCCGACTTTGGTGTTGTACGTGTGCGTCAGGCCGAAGGCCGCCATGACGACTCGGGCGACGTACTGGACAAAGTCGGCCCGGCTCATATTGTTGATTCGGTGAGACGGCGTCCGGACCGAGGCGGCGAACTCGAGGGTCTGGCCGACGGTGAGATGGGGGAAATGTCGGTCGACCTAGGAGGACACTGTCAGCTCGGGTTCACTTCTTGCAAGTATCACTTCGCAGCTTACCTCCTGGTTATAGATGGCCTCGCCCTTGAACTCCTTCTTCATGAGCTTCTGCGGAATTCCATTATAGTGGACAGTCGAGTTGCCGTCGATGCTCAACCCATGCAACTCTCCGCAAAGGGACTTAAGAAGCGTACTACACCCCGACCCAGGGCGTCCAAGCACAATAAGAAGCTCGCCGCTCCTAACCAACCCATCGAAGTTGTTCAAGATATGCTTGGGTTCCTTCTTGCCAAAGCTGAACAGCTCGCCCACGCGCAGCGGCGCCATCAACATCGACCCGACCGTCTCCTGGACCTGCAGCGCGGCGCCAGATCCCGAGACGGAAAGGTCCTTGAAGACCACGCCCGCCTGCTTCGCCGTGACGCCCTGGTCGCGCAGCATGCGGACGAAGTTCTGCAGCCACTTCTGCAGGTCGAAGTGCTCGCTGTGCGGGTCCAGCGCCGGCGAGTCTTCGTCCTCGGTGACGAGCGTGTGGACGCGGGCGAGGCCGCCGGTCGTGGCGACGGAGTGGCGACGGGAGAGCGCAGTTGCGATGCGCACGAGCTCGTTCCGGTCGCTTGCTTCGATGATGGCCTCGGAGTTTTGGCGTCCGCCCAGTGTTGGGCGTCTGCCGCGAGGGCGCTTGTCTGATGAGAGGCTGGGGACATTGCTCCTATCGTCTTCATCATCATCGTCTCCAGTCGAGTTCCCCTCAGAGCCTCGGCGAGACTCGATTGTATCATCCTGATTCAGGATCTGCTCTTCGGAGTGTCTGGTGTTGTACTGCTGCGCTGTTGGGCTAACATCGCCATCATCGGCCGGGGAGTGGCTCATAGTGAAGCAACAGATTCGGCGAACAGAGGTAGGAAAGTTACGGGTGCCTCATCAGAAAGAAGAGGTTGGGATTTTAGATTCAGCAAACATGCCAATGGCTATGGGAAAGGGTTAAATATGAAGGATTGGGGGGGAACCACCAAGCCGAGCTGAGCCCTTCATCACACCCTTTCCGAGGCATCACGCCCTAGTAAAACCTAGAAAACGCTGCAAACGACCAGAGCAGAATTGGCTTTCCGGAGACGGAATGGAGCGAATCGGCTGGAGGAGAGTCCGTCAGCGGAGATGGGGATACGTCCAGCAGCCGTCTCACTACCCTCTTCGGAGTCCACCAGCATCCCATTCACGGCCAACACCGTCTGCGTACTGCACCGACACGCTGCGGCGCCGTCATCAGAGAAGCTAGAAAGCTAGACCTACGGGTTGTCATCAAGTAAAGCTGTCGCTGTCGGGGTCCTTCTCGTCCCCGCCGCCCGACGCCCCCATCCGCACATACACGTCTTTCATTCGCTCGCAGGCGTGCGTGCCATGGCGATGCTACCACAAAACGCTAAAAAGGCTCGCCGAGACACGGCGAATGAGATCATCGTGGCTGCTCCCCCGCATGCGTGCAAGCCCGGTCAGTACGTGGGAAGTCCCGACTCTCCGATCTATCAACCGTCATCGCTTTGCCCCCCCGCGGAGCTCCGTCGCTGTGGCTCCGACAATGCCGTCGGCCTGACTGAAGCCGGGTTTCTGGGATCCTTCCCAGGACCAAGGAAGAAAGGAAAAGAAACATCGTCATCAGGAAGGAATGCCAATTAACATAACTTAAGCGGGGCGGGCATTCCAAACCCGAGCCGCTGACCAAGTCAGTGGTTCCTTAGTCTGCCTGCTCCCAGACATTGCATGCATAGAGCAACTAATCTCGTTAGGATGAATGCATTAACATGAAGAGTTGTTGCATCTACAATTGTCATCTCTCAGCTGAAACATGTACGAAAACAGTAAGAATTCCAGCATCGAATCTCTCTACTTAAAAATGAACTCACACACTAGGGCCACCAACTATCTCACAGTATTCTCTCCCAAAGCCGGTGCTCAACCTGCGGCGTCGGCCTCTCCCACGGCCCAAACTTCTTCGAGTCCCCCTGCGGATCATACGTCGCCGCCTGCGACTCTTTGACCCTCTTCTCCGTCTCCTCCACGACCCTCCGCCGCCATTCACTCCCCAGACTCCCCCACAGCTTGTCGCGCAGCGCGGGGAGATGCTGCACGTCGTTGACGCAGTACCGCACGATGTCGTCGTCCAGCGGCCGCTTGTTAAAGACCTGGTACGAACCGTCCTTGCTCGGGTGGAAGAGCGCCGCGCCGCGCTCCTTGGCCGCTCTCCACGCCAGCTTCTGCGCGGCCGTCAGCGGCGCGTAGGCCTGGATCGTCTTCTCCAGGCCCGTGACGAAGCGTCGACGGCCCGGGCGCGCGGCGTTCTCCATCAGCTGCACGTCCTCGACGGCCTTGAGGTCGATGCCGTAGAGCGCGTACAGCGCGTCCGAGTCGTTGCGCACGTCGAAGAAGACCTTGGCGATGTGCGGCGACTCGAGGATGGTCTTCAGCGTAGTCCCGTCTGGGCTTGCAACACTGAACGCGGAGGTGCCCAGCGTGTGTACGTCGACGAGGTAGGTATGTCGCTCTGCAAGGACGTGGATGGTGAGGATTGAGAGACTTCCGTGGCGGCAGAGAGAGACGCCCTCCAGGTCGAGAAATAGCGATGGAAGTGCCGTCGGGGTGTTGATGGTGTTGATCAGGCTGACAACCCCGGCTGCCGTGTCCACCAGCGTACTGGGAGAGGATCCCGAAGCCATCTTGCTTGAGGGCAAGGAAACGCAGTAATGTTCAAGGGGTAGATTGGTCTCCAGAACAACGAAGTGAATGAGAAGCTGGGCGCAGGTTGGATTCGCTTCCAGTCTCTGGCCAAATATACCCGCGTTCTTATACACGGAGGACACCACTCAGAAGCTGCCCGGCCGGCATCCTCCATAATGGTTTCATGCATCAAGGCCACCCATACACACCTATGTGGTAGGCCTCCAACACCGACATGTGAGTTCTGATAGACCAACGGAGACGGCCACTTCCTAGCCGACTGGATGCTGGCTTGGCTTCTGTTGGTCGCCTCGAGACCTGCATGCTTACAGATTGAAACTGTACAAACAAGGGACTTCCCTCTGTTGGTCCGATCGTAACAGCGCTTCGAGTCTCGACCGACCAACATGTCTTTCGAACATCGGCAACCTGGTCCGGGATGAGTTGATGAGTGCTTCGGCCTGAAATGACCCGGGCTCGGTCCATTTAAAGACTAGCCTCGAGTTGCTTGTCTGAGCAGTCATGACAGCGAACCGTCACAAACAAGTCCCATTATACGCTTCGACTTAAGCAAATAAATACTTTGTCGCGGCTATGTACCATCCCAATCAGCCACGGCATCTCTTCTAGGAACAGGGTTCAAGACTTCTCACCGTTAAGGATTGGTGCGGAAATTGATAGGATCAGCCAGCCACATCAACATTAAATCACACAATATCACTCGATGGAAAACAAAGCAATAAGTACACAGCATCACTCGGTGGAAAACAAAGCAGCATGTTGGCGCAGTTCAAAGATACTCCAATTGTCCCAGGAATAATGCCCATTATCTAACTATAGGCCTGGGTATTGACCAGAAACCATTGCATTGCAGTACATGCCGTAAAAAATCGCTGACGTCCCTCTGTCCTCGGATGTCTGTCTCTCGCTCATTCGTTGTTTTATACTTTTACAGGATTTACCAGGGCTTGACCTTCAACATGCTGCCCTCGTCTTGCAGGGCCTTGTGGAGATCGAAGCTGTTGAAGAGCAGGTGAGGCTGGTGGCCCATACCCTTCTTGAGGCACTCGCTCTCGGCCTTCTCAAAGTAGTGGCTGAGGATGGGCTGGTAGACGGGGTGGGCGCACTTGCTGATAATGACGCGAGCGCGCTCGCGGGGGCTAAGGCCGCGGACATCAGCGAGACCCTGCTCGGTGACGATGACGTCAAGGTCGTGCTCGGTCTGGTCGATGTGGGTGCACATGGGGACGATGCACGAAACGCCGTGGGGGTCGGTCTTGGACGGGCGAGTCGAGGGGGTGTGCATGATGGAGTACTTGGCGTTGCGGAGGAAATCAGCGGAGCCGCCCAGGCCGTTGAGCATGCGGGAGCCGTTGACACAGGTGGAGTTGGCATGGGCGTAGATGTCGACCTCGACAGGGGTGTTCATGCCGATGACACCGAGACGGCGGATGATCTCGGGGGCGTTGGACACGGCCTGGCTTCGGAGCAGCGTCTTGGGGGCATATTCGTCCCAGTTGGAGTAGAAGCGGCGGAAACCGTCGGGGGAGAAGCGAATGGAAGTGGCGGTGGCATAGTCGAGCTTGCCCGAGTCGAAGAGGTCAAGGAAGGTGTCCTGGATGACCTCAGTCCAGACGTTGAGGTTCTTGAACTTGGAGTTGTTTAGGCCGCCGATGATGGCGTTGGCGACGTTGCCAATACCGGACTGCAGGGGCAGGAGGTTCTCGGGCAGGCGGCCGTGCTTGACCTCGTGTTCGAGGAACTCAATCAGGTGGTTGGCGATGCGGTACGAGTTGTCGTCAGCGGCAGTGTTGTCGGTGGTGGCATCCTGGTAGTCAGACTCGATAACGGCGACAACCTTGGAGGGGTCGATGGCAATGGACTCGGTGCCAATGCGGTCTCGGACGTCGGTGATCTGGTAGGGCTTGCGGTAGGGGGGGAGATCAGTCAGGGTGATATCGTGGAGACCCTTGAAAGAGGGAATGGCGGTGTTGACCTCGATGATAATCTGTGAAATAGCGCGCAACGGTCAGTCTTTCTGTGTTCCTTCTAAAGTTGCACCTCCATGGAAATACACACCTTGTCAGCCATCTGGATCAGCTCGGGGGTGGCACCAATTGAGGCACCAAGGACAACGCTGCCGTCCTCGAGAATCTCACTAGCCTCAATGACGGTAACGTCAAGGTTCTTGTTTTCACGGTCCTTGGTGTAGAAGCCCTATTCGATAAGCTTCGGTCAACAAGAGGTCTAGATTTTAGATACGGTGGAGGAAGGCGTACATAGACGAGATCAGTGGGGAACATGGACAAGTGCTTGTCGAAGAAGTTGATGCGGCCAGAGTTGATTCCCTTGGAAATATCCTTGCCGACCTGATGAGGGCTTCGGCGGTTGATCATGTCGAGCGAGGCCCATCGGTTCTCGGTCTCAGCGCCAGACGAGGCACCAACGAAGAGGGAGTACTTGAGCTTGCCCTGGAGGTTGTTCTGCTCGACATAGTCGGCCATGTAGGTGGGGACCTTCCTGCAGACGCGCGATATCATGTCAGTGACCTTTTTTTTTTCATGCAGAGAAATGGCATCTGGCGGAGGGTGAACTGTGGCAGAGCGTCGGGATTCGCGGGAGAGCCGGCCGGGCGGTGGGTGGCGCCCGAAATCGGCAGAAGTGAGGGCGATGAAAGAATGGTTGAATGAATGGCGTATTGAGAGTGATCAAACGTACTTGGGGTAGCCGACGCCGGTGAAACCAGACCAGCCAATGTAGGCGCCATTGGGGAAGTGGTGCATGAGATCCTCAGCGCGGGTCAACTTCTTGAGGAGGGCCGGGTTGCGAATGCGCGCCTTGAGGGCGTTGGAGGCGATCGGGGACGCCATGACGGAGAAAAGTGCGACGGAGGAGTAGGGAGGAGAAGTTCCAATTGACAGCCAAGAAAAGAGAAGCGCGAGAGAGAGACACGACAAGGAGAAGAAGGAGGAGAGGAGATCAAAGGGAACAGAGTTGTGTGTGGAGGAGGAGGAAAGCGAGGTAGAAGTAGGACAGCTCTCGAAGAAGACGAAAAGGGTCCCATGTCCGGCCGGGACAACTAGTTCGTGGGAAAGAGGAAGGTGTGGAGCACCCCAAAGTACGGTTACATGATGCCTCGTGGACGGTGGCCCGGCTGCTGTGGGTTGGGTGTTTCGGGGCATTCTTCCAGTGGCCGATTGGGGCATTTGGGGCCGGCCAAGGCCTGTTGGCGCCGAGCTGTTAGGGCATTGTCCGGGGGGTTGGGGGGTCATCTGGACACGGCGGGTACCTGTACGCGGTGGGGGATGGAGGGGTCCTTCCTTTTTTTCCCTTCCATCCAAGTTCTCCAACTCCCAATTCCCCCACTGAAGTTGGAGTGGGGCCTTGAGATCAGCCCATACTTGAGCCATTCGAGGTACAGTACATGCGGTTATGCTGTGTGATACAGTACGGCACAGACAATTGGCCTAATGTGAGCGACAAGTGGAAGTTTCCATCTGCTGCAGGAGTTTCTACTCAAGCTAGCGATGGGATTACATTACATATACGAAGTAACAGCCAGGTGAGTGACCGTCTGGTGAGGGAGACGGCAAGGTGAAGCTTGCTGAGCCACATCTCAATAGCCTTTACCTAAGCTCCAACCGTCTCCAACAGATGGATGTAAAGATGGCTGCAAGTTCTCTCATAAATCCGTGTCATACATCTTTCTCTTTCTTTCGCGCGGGTATTATTCCACTTTAATTCACAAGAACAACAAACTCTTGCCTTCTAATTTCATCAAACAGACAACAAAAAACGTCAGCTCCTCAAGTGAGGCTCAATTCTCTCCCTCTCAGCCACCTCCGGCACTACCGCTTCCCCAAATCCCAGCGCCCCCCAGAGCGGAGTCCGTTGCCCGGAACCGAGACACCCGCACTTACCCCACCCGAAGTGGCTTCCGTCCGGCCGAGACGGGCACAGACCAGCCATCGGCATCACTCGGTTATCCCCGTCTTGACCTCCGCCGGCATTCATTCTTTCAAGAGAATGCTGTCTCTCTTTTCACCCTGTGTTTACCCCGGGATCTGGTCGGTAATCCCTAGCGAATCACGGCCTGTAATCACATACCCCGACCTGTTTTCTGCCCCTGTCCGGACACCGATCACCGACCGCCGAAGCGCCACCGTCCCCAGACCCGCATCTTGGCTTCGTTGCTTTGTTGAGGGAGACGGATGTACTGTACATAGGGTACATGCCTGATGGTCTCTGAAGCCATTCGATGAAGATTCCGGGGTAGACCATCACTATCTCGGCGGAATCTGTCTCCCATGCAGATGGCACAACGGATGAGTTCATGCCATCTACAATACGACTGAGGAACGTGTATGAGTGGGGAGTGAGACCATCACAATCGCCAGACCAGCGACAGCATATTCGGGTTCGTGATTCATCTCTAATCATCAAGTGTCTTCCTCCCACCCATCTCTTCAGCGGTAGCTTCTCATCTATGGACATTGTATTCATCATTCCAAATGGTCGTCCCTGTATTCACAACTCCAGCCTTTATACAAAGCAAGCATTCCCGTTTTCCTCCCACTTAATCTTACCGATGCCTACATCATAACCTTCACCTTTATATCATCCTTCCTTTCCTATCCCATCAATCGACATTCATCTTTGTGCTGCTGCCAGATCTGTCCGATCGGCTCAGCCTGCCGTTCAAGGGTGTGAGACGCCAGTGCTCCGGTAGCTAGGCCCATGTCGGAGGCGGGAACCCGCAGCGGCTCACCTAAACGACATCCTGCGGTGGCCCCGGCGCCGGCCCGGGGCAAGCGTGGACTGACTACTGAGACTGCTGTTATTTCTTTCCTCTTGCCTCTCATGGGTGCCTGTTCTTGTTCACTCAAATGCATCTGTCAACCTTCTGTAAGAGCACAAGATCTGCCTGGCAATTATTAGCACGAAGCGATGAGAAGGTGAAATCTTTTGCAAGAAGCTGGTACCGCCTGAAGCCGTCTGCGACCTATTACTTATATCTTGGAAGTGAACTAAGCCGGGGATATAAACTGTTCCTTCTCTCGAGCGGATCCATGCAGAGTTACTATGGTCTAATCGCAACTATGTAACAATCGCATCGTTGACTCCGATCTTGCCGCCACGGTTCAGCCAATCGACCAGTCTCAGCCAACGGTCTTCCCCAACTGGTCATTCAGGACTGTGTTCCTGCGATAACCGACAGACGAGGCCCACTCAGCACAGATGTGTGCCCCGGACTTGCTTCCTACCAGCCCTACAGAACGCCTCTCCATCACGTCCGACAACGGTAACTAGTGCCACGTCAATTTTGCATGTTCATGTTCCTGCAGGTTTTCAGTTGTCATCGGAACCTTGTTGTTGCCGCAAGTGACGTCCAACAGCCCCATACACTAAGTAGTTCTAACAAGCTGGTGAGATACTATTAAAGCGTTGCACCAAGAACGATGCTCATACAGGGCTTTGTTTTATTGCGCTACACACACTTATTTAAAGCGAAATATTAATGTTTATTGCGTAACTTATGGCTGGCATGTGTTGCGGTCGTGTCCGTACCTGCGTTTCAAGGTCCTCCATATGCTCAAACAAACTTCCGTTCGCCCGAGATACACGCTCACGTTTGAAGACAGTTCATTATAACCCATCGCAACGGGATCCATCATACATTAAACTAACCTTACAATCTCATTCCCACGTCTCAAATGTCCGAACGCTCAATATGAAGAAAAATGCCATATGCGCCCAAGCCATCCACCCGCTCGCTCCGAAGAGACGCCACCGTCCGCTGAACCGTCTTCTCGACTGGGCTGCCACCACAAACAGCAACGGCGACATGCCCGGGCACGTTCCCAACGGCGGTGCGCAAGAATGCCGCAACGTCCGGACGCCCTTCCGTCTCTGTGATGGAGGACGCGTCGTATGCGTACCCGTCGTCCAAGCCAAGCTCCACCTCTTCCTTGAGCAGCTGGTCTTCCCTCTTGCTGCCCTGCGACTCATTTGAATCCAGCGAGAACCGCTCGAGTTCCACGCTGTCCCCTCTTCCTTCGAGCCCGGGCTCTGCTTCGAGTAACCGCTCCCGGCTCTGGTTTGCTGGGCTTTCGTCCAGGTCGGCGATGTTCCGGGTGCTCTGGGTCACGGCAACCTCAATTCGCACAGAGATTCCCATCTCCTTCGCCCTGGAAACTACCTTAGAAAGCCCATTGAGATACGGCTCAACGTGGGCTTTGCGGCGGGCAATGTACAAGGCACTGAGCTTCTGCACTCGACCTGATGACTGCGTCGTGATCAGGTCCTCGAGGATAGGAGTCGTGAAGGAGGCGCCCGTTGATGTCGCAATCAAAACCACATTATCGTACTGCCGCCAATTTGGTAGTGCGCCATATGGTCCGGCAAGAAGCACTCGCAAGACGCCCTCGCCGCCGGTGTGGTCCGCTTTCCGACCCCAGCCGTTCAACGCCCGAGTGAATCCATCTTTCGTCTTGAGCACCAGTTGAAGATCGCGACTTGACGTTTCGGAGCTAGGGATGCTCGAAATCGTGAACGGGTGTGGGAATTGTCGAGGGAAGGTGGGCGACCAGATGAGAACGTGTTGTCCCGGTGTCCAGTTAAAGCCGACGTTGCGGACGGTGACGACGGTCAATTCATCATCGACAGCGTCGACGTGTGCCTTATGCGCATACCGAGTGAGGATTCTAGATGAGAAGCCAAGGCGGATGTTGCGCCAGATGGGGTTTGCTGATCGGGTGACAATATCGTACAAGAATGCAACGACAGCACACCAGATGCTAAAGTGATGATGATCGGGAACGTGGATGAGCAGGAGCACCAACAACAGCGCGACAGATATGATGTGCTGGAGAACGAAGAATTCGTATCGCATACGACGGAATGGCGGTAACGTGGAAATCAGCGTCCACACCAGGACAGCCCAAGCGGCCAGCCCCCATTTCACCATACCGACGGTCCTCAGCTCAGTCCAGAAGAAGTCGGCAGCAACCCACTCAACGATGAAGAAAGACCCGTGGATAGTGGCGCTGGCGACAAAGACGCGGGACACCCATCGGTGAAACCAGTTGATCCTCTCATACGAGGTGCCCAAGATGAGGCCTATGGGATTGGTTCGAGCGGCGAGCAGAAACGGCAGCGAGGTCTGCGTGGCGGTGATCCAGGCAGCGCGGAAGCCGAGACGCTCAAGAAAATTACCGTCATGCTTGACGGCCTTCCACGTCAAGAGGAAGCTGACAAATGCAGCGTACATGATGACCAGAAACGCTCGTTTCAAGGGGAGCGAGGCCAGCCAGGAAGGACGACGGCGGGAGAGGAATGAGCCGGAAACGGCGGCGCGCGAGCCTTCAAACAATCGTTCAACCGTTGAGACAGAGGAGTCGAAGCCCGATCGTGACTCTATCCTTTTGGACCTAGGAGAGGTTCAGTCCCAGGTGCACCTTGACTTCTGGGCATGTGAGGACTCACCTTTGCCGGGCAATCACAACCGCGACCAGCCTCGCAATAAACGCAATGATCAAAACAGCGGCGATGGTGTACCAATACAGCGACGCCAGAGCATGCTGCCTCTCAGAATCCTCATTTCCGTGTCCATGTCCATGCCCGTGCCCGTGCTCGTCGTCGCCATGCCTCGCAAAGAAAGCCATGAGGACAGGGCCGCGGCTCCGGGAACTCCGGATGTCGCCGGCCGGAGGAGAGCGTACCCGACTCGGGAACGGAGGTGGGGGTGCCGCTGCGGTTCGGGCCGTTTCAGCCCTTGTCGGAAGTGTTTCCCGCCGGCGATGAGGTCCACTTCGTCTCTTAGAGCGAGAGAGCGAGCGTGAGATTGAAGCGATGAATGTCGAGATGAGATCTCTCCGCAGCTGGCCTTGCCTAGCCTGCAATGGTCAATTGTCAATAGTCGAGGCCAACGCCATTCGCTTACGTGATGTGATGGCCTGGGACTGTCGGCAGTCGATTGGCCGACGAAGAAACTCACTCAAATCTGCTCTTAGCGCAGCTTGGCCTTCGTTGCAACCAGCCAGTGTACACAATGACGGTATATCGACCTTCTTTTCACACCAACCGCGAGGACATTGCCTTCAATCGCGCTGAAGACGTGGTGGTAGAACATCTTACTTGCTTCCGGGTTCACCGTCGAAGCAAGTCAATAGCTGCAGAGAGAGGAAAGAAAGCTCCGGTTTTTCCCCCTGCAGCGGTTCACGAAGATGGAATTGTATATGTCGTTGTGTTAATTAAAGGCCATCATGGAATATATCAAGGTTCATTCCTCGCCATTAGCGACCATCGAAATCCATGAAGATCTGCTGCTTTTCGTCATTGATATGGAGTGCCCCAAATGCAGTGACTGGAAGTGAGGCATCGTGGGTTGATGCAAGTCCGGCATGGCAGTCTACCTGTGAAATTGGTACTGAAAACAACGGCTATTCAGCCAATCCGTCTCACAGGCGAGGGCCACTTGGTCAAGTACGCCCACGTAACGGACAAGATGTTACCCAACCGCCACTCCGGCGTTAAAACAGTCAATACAGCATTTCCAGTGTAGAACGCGCCATCGCTCGCCTTAACTGCACGATCTCTCTCTTCTCTAAAATTTCGAATTTGGGCTGAGAAGTGACACATTCTGTCTTGGAGTTGTGGAGAGAGCTCTTTCGCCAGCATTGGCGTTGTTCGCGCAAGCACCAAGTGGTCGACCAGGCATTGGCTATGTGTACCAAAACCACATTCCAGTGCAATCTACGCTCGGCGTTTGATAGACCATGTCTCGTCTGCTACTGTGTATTTCCTTTTCTCAGGTCTCGGCCGCATTGGGTGGTGTGTTCCGTTCTCGCCATCACCGAGACACGGTCTGGACTCTTGCCAGCAGTGTTCAGATCACTCTCTAATTTATTCAAACAGTGGTACTTCACAAATCTCGTAAAGTTTTCGTAATTTATTGTATTTATTGATAACAAACGATTGGTTAATTCGACGTTTTCCAACCCCTCATCGCGGGGGAAATCGCCGGTTACGACCAAAAGTTGATAAATTCCGGGCTTCACCGACTTCTAGTATCTTCCAGACAATGTGCGCAAAGCAACAGCCAGGTTGCATCGTATCGCCGATGTCGCTAGCCTCATTGGTTTTGACGGATTGCGCATGATCCCACTCGAGGAAACGATGCCGCCACTGATCGTCAGGATGCATTAGTGAGGTAGGGTCGCATCCGGTTCAGGTGAAGGAGGATCGTCCAATCTGGTGATTTGGGTTTTCAGGTTCAGAGGCGCAACTGGTTTCTTTCTGTTTCCTGAAATATCTACCAACTATGCGATAATACTCGTCTTTAATTTAGGGATCTTCATATCGACGGTGTGCACCTTGAGGGCCTTGTGATCGGTACAGGCTGGATGTCGAGGGGCAAACGGTCTAGCCCCATCGTCCATATGTCCCCACGAGACATCGGCAATTGGGACAAAGTCACACAGCCTTGCGAAACACGATACAACCACCTCACAAAATGATCTAGATAATAGTGACGTTCAGATTCGACAATACATCAGCGTTGTGTCGCATCCGATCTGGTATCGGTTCACGTGCTGGCAGACACTCATCCCTCGAATCTCAGTTTACAGTTCCCATGTGTGGTGCCATCGGCGACGGCCACGGCGCACGCGCCTGAATAGAAGGTGAAGAGTCAAGTGACTTGGATGCAATCGGTGACTTACCCCTCATTTGATCTGAGCCGTGATTGTGGTTCCATATACAGGGCTGGAAGCATGGGGATTAGGTATTTCGTTGGAGATGCCAAGCTTCAATCAGGCGTCGCTACCCTAGATCGTCACGTCAGACAGGATGAGTCTTGTTAGATGTCGGTCGGGTCGGTAACCTCGGGTCGAGAGCATCCGACGTGCTTCAGCTGCTCTGCCCTGGGGAGACTTTTGTTTCGAATGCGTTCGGCGGCTGGGTGGTAGGGCATTCAATCATTCACTGCGTTGGTCGGCCAGTCGGCTGGGAAATACCTCGCACAGATGGTGAGACGTTGGCTCAATGAATCTAGGCGCCTGGTGTCTCATTGCGACCCGACTTAATCAGCCTAGCCGAGGCCTTTACTGCCCTGCTGCAGGCTTCCGAGGTGACAGGCTCACATGCCGTTAATTATCTGGACAGGTGAAGCGAGATACTTCCCGAGATGATATGGCGGGAGGATCTGAGGAATGAAATTCAATGCGTGCGTGCGCCGCGCTGGTGGTCGATGTGCTCGTGGTTGGATCAGGGATGGCCCCCGTATCGACGGCGTCCCACTTGAGGGTCGACACGTGGGGACTTGGGCGTCGTACTTCGTGCATATTCGTACTGGATAAGTGACCGGGTAACTTGAGGCTTGCGTCTGCTGTCAGTCCTATCATATGTACGTGCTTCTTTATGCTTTTATCCTCACCATCGTCACAGCTTGTTGGCTGCTTGGTTCGCTCCAACACACCACAGATAGCACAGCACATCTCAGCAACAGCAAACAACCATGGCCTTTGTCCATTCCATTCCATCCATCGGCTGCGAGAGAGAGCGAGAGAGAGAGAGAGAGAGAGAGTTGTGTAGCGTGCCGCGGCCCGTAAAAGCCAAGTCGAACAAAGCCCATCCTGGTCTCCTTTCGTAGCCCCCCTCTCCACCTGTCTTGGTCCGTCCAGCGTGACCAGGCCCTCCCCCCGGCCATTGGCGTGTCAAGCTGATTGTCGTGCATGGCTGGTGATGGAGGGCCCAAGTGGCAGCCCGACCTGCAGAATGCCTGCAGGCAGATCGACATTTCGTCAACGCGTTCGCCTCTGAAGGGGGTGCGTGTCGGCTTCTGACTTCTGGGCGGCTTCTTTCACATGCCTTGCGCTGAAGAAGGGAGACGTGGTGTCTCCCGGATAGAGGAGGCGTGCTTCCGTCCGACCCTCCAGAGCAAGCAAATGTCTTTCTTTTTCAGGTCCGGTCGGAAGCAGGCAGGCAGAGCAGTCAGTCACCGTCCACGACCGTGTCACCCCACACACTCATTCACTCCCAGCTGGGCACCCCAGGCGCTTGATGTGGGCTTGATCGGCCCCTCCAACTTCTCGTCCATGTGCAGTTATCGGGAGCCAAGGAAGCAGGCAGAGAGGCAGAGAGAGAGACATGGAGGAGGCCGTGCAGGAGTCGGGC
Organism: Neonectria magnoliae; assembly: GCA_037954305.1. Classification (NCBI taxonomy): domain Eukaryota; kingdom Fungi; phylum Ascomycota; class Sordariomycetes; order Hypocreales; family Nectriaceae; genus Neonectria; species Neonectria magnoliae. Next base: position 27,084 of record JAZAVK010000090.1, on the reverse strand, counting down.
GCAAGCATGTGAAAGACAGACAGAGAGACAGCCAGCAGCTCTTCGGCTCCCATGGCTTCAGCTCCCATGGGCGTACGGAAATAAACCAGCCCGTACGCGTCATCTGATCCGACAAGATATCCTACGTGATAAGTAGAGAGAAGAAGGTAACAAAACGCGTGTGCGCATTTCATTATCCATTATTACGGTGCTACTAAGCACCAACCCGTTTTTCCTCTTCTTCTACGTACATTCTCGCCACCAACGTGCATGCAAGCCCGCTGCAAGGCCCCAATTTACGCTTGCTTTTTGAGTTGTCCAGCCTGCCTTCGCTATCCGTCGGCTTTCACATCGCCACCTGGGTTCTTCGACTCCACTGCGACGTCGGGCTGGGGAGCAACCTAGGGAGCAGGGTAAGGTGACCTTGGTGCACGTTGATGGATAGTCTAAGTGGCTTTGTGAATAACTACATAGTGCAGAGCAAAGTAGCTAACAGACGGTCTGTCGTGGCACTAGGAGCTCATCCATTCTCCCAAGCGAATCGAATCTGTGGACTCAGCGAACTGGCCTGACTGTTCGGGGGTTCGGTATCGTTTCGTTCGTCCCGTCACGTCACCAACAACGACTACCTACCAGTTATTGAACAGGACACTCACTAGAGTGCACTACTGTACCGGCAAATCCTGCTGTGCGGAACCGAGATCATCGAGTTACCTGATACATCGCATCGTGTCTAGTCGACAACAACACGAAGAAGAAAACCACACAAAAGGAAACCCACGAGAACGAACCGGTCCTTGCTCGACCAAAGGCGCTCCCAAAGGCGCTCCCCTCACGACGCTATTCTCGTCGTGCATGACACCACGGCTGCGCCTTGACGCCGGCGCCGTGTGGCCTTTCATCTCGCTGGAGAATCCGCGTCGTCCCGTCTTCCGACAAGTCGCTTTCTTCGCCTCCCCAACGCCCCTAGCAAGAAGCCAGGGCCGCAGAAACTACCCTTCTTTTACCCACCGCGCTGCATCCTTCACCGCCCAATCACCCCGGCCGCAAAGAGAGCGAGACAGGCACAGAGCCACACAGCACCTGGACATCCTCGAGGCCTCTCGTTTGCTCCCCCCTGCTTAGACCCTCCCTCCCCTCTTAGCACTATTCCCGCAAAACCAGACCCGCGTTTGCAAGTCTACTCTCGCGTCCAACCAAGGGCTTTCTTTGTATCTATGTAGTTTTGTACCCGTCTGGTCTGGTTTGGTTGGACGGATTGCTACGCTGCCGCTTGCGCTATTGAAACCACCGGTTTTCCGCCCCCCCGCTGCCACACAGGTCGTCATAATAAGAAGCCTCAGACCGCAACTTCAAAGGCCGGTCCGTTTATCTCGTTTCTCCCGCAACGCCCTCCCCTCTCTTGCCTCACCGCGTTCGCAGAGACTCGACTGACCTGGCTGGCTGGGAACCGGAAACTGCGTCTTGTGGTTTTGGGGAATGGGAGTAGTTGACCGCCACCAGTCGCTTGTTCGGTTCTTCATAATCGTCTGAATCCTCATCTTCAACCTCAACCCCGACCTCATCTTTTACTTCAACCTCATCGTCTTCGCCTTCGACTTCGTCCCCTTCAGTCACCAACCAACAACCATCACCCACCCGCACTCATCATTCTCTCACACGCAGCCTGGCCCCCCTCGGATGTGCCCGTCATGGAGGAAAGGTCAAGCTCTAGGGCGTCGGGAACGACCTACCACAGCTTCAACGAGATCGAGCTGTTCGAGCCTGCCTCTCCCCCACGACCTCCCGTCACCTACGACAACAAGAGTCTCCAGCATCTCGAACACCTGCAACGCGAGCTGCAACACCAGAAACGCGAGGCCTTGCTGAGGGATCAGCGTGCACCCACCGCCGCCAAGATGCAGCGCCAGGACTCCGGCTACGAGTCCACCACGCCTCCTCGCCGCGCCTCGACGTCCAACTCTCATCCCTCGACGTCCTCCTCTCACCCGCCCGTCGTGAGACGCTCGTCCAACGGCTCGTCCAACGGCGGCAGCGGCAGCGGCAACGGCAACGGCAACGGAGCGACGTCCCGCTTCCGCAACCGGCCGTCCTTCCGCCGCGCCGCGCAGAGCGCCCGCAACAGCAACCAGTCTCTCCACCCCGTCCGGTCCAATGGCTCGGCCCAGCCCGGTGCCAGCTTCTTTCACTTCCCGTCGCCGGACCCGATCCAGCTCGCCGACTCCGAGCCCGACGCTCGGGTCGCTCCCACGCCTGCTCCCACGCCGCCGCCGCAGACGACGCACTACTGGACCAGCGACCGCACCCGTCGCCTCGAGTACGCCGCCATTGACGCCGCCACGCGAGGTGTCAAGGGATGGGTTATGAAGCACCTTATCCCCGAGTGCTTTGTGCCCAAGGAGAACAGGCACGTCTCCTTTGACGACGACTCGGGCAGTGTGCGCCGGTACAGGCTCGATCTCGAAGAGGACGACGAGAAGGTGGCCCGCGACAGATGCATGCGCCGACGCAGAGGATGGCGATTCTGGCGCCGCCGCAAGGGCGACGTCGCTCCGCCTTCGCTCTACTAATCTCCTTTGGCCATTTTTGGATTTCGCTATCGACTTTTTTAATTTCGGGTTTCTCTTTTTGCATTGCGTGGGAGCAGCATCGTTGGCGTTATATACCCGCTGGCTTTTTGTCATGGCATACAGGCTCGCATGATACAGGATAATTGATTGAAGCATACAGAAACCGAAGCAGCAGCAGCATGATACAGAAGGAACAGCTAGATGAAGCACGACAGATGACAAGACGATGGACGACGTTGGATGAAGCATGAACAAGGTTGTAGGGAGTGTGTTCACGTGTCTTTGTTCGAACAGTCGAATATGGCACAATTGCAATTGCGTTGCATTGATACTTTCTTAAGCAAGGGGGCTTGGTCATCAGACCGGAATCTGGCCCTCAGTGGCGCTGCCTTTGTGACGCCCGGACATGTTTCTTTGTTCCAAGGACGCAGATGGATTGATTGAGGGAACAAGCTGAACATAGATAGACCCCCTTGCTATCCTCGAGTAATAAATTTGTCAAGTCGTCCGCTTTCCCTGTCTTTTGAAGCTGTGCTTTTAACTAGACAGATTGCAATTCCTGTTGGCATTAGCCTCGAGCAAAGCGACGACGGACAACAGCAAAACTAATCAAGCACGCCCTACAGCGTCCACAACGAGAGGCACGACACCCAGGATCTGCAAAGATGGAAGGCGGATACGAAGAAGACGCGTCAATTCGACAGAGCCCTCGAAACATGGCGAAAGCGGCATTGGCATTGCTTCCGACTCCGTCGCCGGAACCCTCCGCTTTAGTGGAACCCTCTCCGGCGCGGGATCCACATCGCCGTGCAACCCGGACATCCGCGCCGGGACCAAGAGGCCGCTGCATGAACGATACATCGCGACGAAATGCCAGCTCGCCAACCCAAGCCGAGAACCGCACCTCGAGGCAAGCGGGACTCGATGATGCCGTCGACAAGGTTTCTCTCGATGTGGCCAGGGCCGTGGTCAACATGCAGGACCACTACGTCTCGGAACTCGAGGCGGAGCGGCACCGCAACGACCAGCTGCGGCAGAAATGCGAGGCATTGGAGATGCAGGTAAATATGTTGGAGAGGAAAGGCAATGCGCACGCTGTCTTGATGCATGGCTTCGTGGATTTTATGGAGCAGGTCAAAAACGGCACGTTTGTCAAGGATGTGAGACACGAGGGGCCCGAGGTTGAGATTGCACGGCGCATGGGAGGCACATATATAAATCGCATCCGAGCCATCACCTCAGATCCGGAATCCCAACTACAGCCAATTCCACGCAGGGCTGAGTCGGACTTATCGAATCACCATGAGGTCATGGGAGGAGAGGATGTCGACAACGAATCGTACACGGACCCTGAGGGTACGGTCTCCGAAGACACTGGCAGCCAAGTAGACGAGCCACCCGAATACATGTACCGCTTACTAGATAAGCTCGACTCAACGTTTGATGACATCCATGAGAGACTTGAAGACATTGACAGGAGACTCGGAAGCTCCGACAACGATGACACCGACCGGAGACTCGAAGGTTTCGACAACGATGACGTGGTTCAGCACGACGTCGATATCCCAGAAACCACACAATTTCCCGGGGACGAGGAATACCAAGCCGAGTCCCCCGACACTTTGGTCACGTTCGACAGACTGCCGCCAACCCCCGACCTAACCACCTTCACCGCACCCTTGCGAAGCACCGGCACACGAGCCGTGAAGCGCAAGACCGTGCCCTCGGCCGCCCAGCGCAAGACCAAGCGGCGAGTGGAAATGACCGAGCAGGAAATCCACGAGTGGAAGCTGGACCTGGCGATGAGGGACCTCGAGTACTCCCACAAGGATCGGGAGCTTCGGTTCGCAGACCGGGACCCTGCGGCGGACGATGGTGACGAGGGTGTGGAAAGCCAGACCGTGGCGGGTTCTAGTCGACGGACGCTGCGGACCGCGAGGTGGAAGGCCATCAATGATCCCTTCTCGGATGCCTTGTCCCCCGCTGCGGGCGTGCCGGATAACAGTAAGCAGGATTCGGACTACGAGCCCGAGAGTGACGAGGAGATTGACGACGCTTCCACCATCTCGGCGCCTCGCTCTCCATCGCCCCACGAAGCGTCACCAGACGAAGAACTCGAGGAAGAACCCAACAACGAACCACAGGAACCAGCATCCAAACCACGCTACTCAGTCTCCCGGAAAAAGGGCCCCCGCGTCGCCTCCGGGCCCCCCGGCCGCCCGTTCCAGTTCCAGCGCATGCCCAAGACCGTAGCCGGGGTATGGAAGGAGTATAAAGACGGGCTCCACGGCAACCCGGCCATCGAGGAGCTGGAGAAAATGTACGACACGGGCTGGCGCACCGGGTCGATCCCCGATATAAAGTACGGGAGCAACTACGTGAGCATCCGCCGGATGGTGGTGCGCGAGGTGGAGAAGATGTGTGCGGCCGAGGGCATTACTGCGTCTCAGGCTTGTGCGCGGTTAGATACGAGGGTTGATGGGAGGATGCAGTTGTTGTTGACTACGTTGAGAAAGGGAAAAGATCCATTGACGGTGATTCCCAGGAGGTAAGACGCAGTGCATGTGCTTTGCTTTCATATGATGGATGATGGAAGGGATGGTTATACGGATAACTGGTCACAGTTTGCCTAGCAATACTTGTTTTTGTATTTTTCTATGTCTAGTATCAGATGTAAACAAACTGTCTTGCTATATCTTCCTATTCGTCTACCTTTGTGATGAGCATGTAGTTAGTATGTGGTGAAGATCATTTAACGGGAACTTTTATGGTAAATTGCGAAATATACCTCTGTCGTCAGCAATGCCCCAAAGGCCACTGCTTTAACATGCAAAATAAAGAGAATAGCATTTACGAGCCTCTGCCAGGGATGTATTATGCAAAATGTTCGATGATCTCTCGTTGGGATGCATGGAAACGACAGCAAAGTGTGTAACATGCTGCATGCCGGTGTGGAGTTATCTGTGTAGACAACTCCTCCAAAACTGTGAGCTAATATCAGAGCCCACAGCTAATTCTCTGTATTCTTTTTAACAGTGTTCTTATTTCAAGGAACTCCCTTGAACCGCGAATAATGTTAGTGTTCAACGCGAACAAGCTTCTTGGTCCAAAAATAGGGTCGATTTTCTCTTTGTTCGTATGCCCACAAGAATAAGATATCTTGTATAGATATGCTATATAAAGCATGGCTTCGACTGGAATATTCTTGACTTCCTATTAACACCTGATGCGTTCGTTGCTTTCACCGCACCATCATCCCCAGTTACGTTGCAAGCAGCCAAACCCACGCACAGACTGTGCATCAACCCTCGACATGTGTTTGACCGCTATAGCACACTTCACCTTGTGTGAAACCCGTCGCCCTGTTGTCATTCACCTTGGATACAACCAAATCGTCTACCAGCCCTACGAAGAGCCCCAGAAGTGTTGTCACGGAAAAGATGTCAAACCGTCACAATGCGTCTCTCACGGTTCTTGCTGTCGTCTTCTAACGTGGCAGATGTGTTTTTCCAAAGGCGCTGCATCGGCCTGCCGCGGCTGGCAGGTCTACCATCTTGTCTTTCGCCCCGACAACGAGCGATTCGTTCTTGAAAAGTTCGGCGACCCGATGAAGCCCTCAGACAAGCTGAGGACGTCCGATCCCAAGCTTGAGGGTTTATGCAAGCTGAGAGGGGACTTCTTTCGGACTGGAGCTCAAATTGCGTACTTGGCGCTCCACGCTAACTACCTTGTCGAGGAAATGTGGAAGGATGATTGCTCGCTGAGAAAGTATGGCGACATGTTGAAGAGACTCAAAGAAACGTTCAAGCTGTGGCAGAAAATTTGCAACAATCTGGATAAATTGCAGAGAGAATGGGAGAAATGGAGTAACACAGGTCAGATGGAACAAAGTCCCCCGAAGCAAAGACATGTTGACAAAATGAGCCACTTCATCCAACCGATTCAGTCAATGGACACCCGCTGCGGATGGCCCGGCACTACCCTCGACAAGTTACCTCTCAGAACCAACGGGCCCAGCATTAAGGATGTCGTCGATGCTGCTCAGCGTTGGATGGATGAGAAGTTCCCTCGGGACTCTTGCGAAAAGCGACAGTCTTCCGAGAGCACCGATCGACCCCCCGACCCCATCGAGCTCTGCGGAAAGGGAGAACCTTCGCCAGTCTTCGCGACGTCCGTCCATTGGAACTCACCAAGAACACGGTACATCTCAGCATCGCAAAGTCCCTGTACAGTGTTCAAGGAACCTGCAGAACTGCTCCCGCCCTTGCCCTGGGATACTCCAGAGGATGAATTTCCCACTTCGCACGCGGAGCTGGGACCAGAAGAGACGCTCATCGTCCCTGCGCCTTGTCTTACTCCGGAAGATGAACAGGTCCCTTTTGTATGTAAAGTCCCTTGCCTAGGTGAGGTAAGCAAAGGGGAGAAGCCAACCAGTCCGAAGAAGGAGGCCCAGGAGAAGATGGAGACCACGGAGAAGAAGACAACCACCGCGAAGAAGACGGCCAGGACAAAGAAGGTGACCAAGATCAAGAAGGAGACCGAGCCCAAGGAGGCCAAAGCTAAAAAGAGGACACGCACTAATAATGATAGCGAGAACGAGGGTCCAGCTGCGAAAGTCTAGCGGAAAACTCCCAAGCTTTGAATCGTTTCATGGACCTTCCTGACCATGGGCTCTAGTCGATAAACGAGAAAAGAGTTCGGCATTTAGAGTGAGACTCGGATGGAACACGTAAGTGACTCCAAAAGGAGGTGAGAGAGATCGGTGTACATAACATTGTGCTGACTGCTTATTAGGGACATACGTAGAAGAGTCCGTGTTTTGTTACTTAGATTGCCTGAACAAACACGGGAAAAATCCACAAGGAGATTGACGTTCCTTTAGCTACCAAAATTCATCTAGAACGTAATTTTCTGATGCCCATACAATTTTCACGTTGTTGGTCGCTTTATTCAAGGTACAACTGAACTTCAAGTAGATTGGCCTGTCGGAAGCGACCTGGTTCTGGTCGTGTGAGCAGGAATCGCAACCTAGACCTTAAAGAAGAATAATTCAATAAGCATGAATACATCGGAATATCTTTCTTGAGGACCAAAACTTACAGCAAAGACATTGTGAAGCGATCGTAGAGAACAGTTTGTGAATGACTAAGCAGACACCATTATCCCCTTAGTCATCCGAAATTTCCCACCTAGCAAACGCGCCCACCCGACCCCTGACACACACACCTTACACGTCTCCTCACACGCCAGACATCGCCGACGACCTCACTCTTTTGCGCCCTCAGCACACAGCCTCTCTTTCGCTTCTCCTTTTTCACCGCCTTCACCGCCAAGAATATCCCACTCGCAGCCATGACTCGCGCCCAGCAGACCATCTCGCTCGCTCTCCTCGTCTCCTCCGTACGCCCTCTGGCTCCCCCCTTGACAAGGCAATTCGCTAACATGATGTGGTACAGCTGTACCTTGCTCTCTTCCTCGAGCTTATCCCTCTCCCCCCTGCGATTCAAGAACAGATCGTCCCCGTGGTACGTTCCCCTCCTTCGTCCTCGCCGTCTCCTCAAGGCTAACCCTTAATTCTTCCCCAGCTCCCCTTCTGGGCCTTCGTCTCGTTCGGCGCATACCTCCTCTTCCGCCTCGGCCTCGGCATCCTCACCTTCAACGACGTCCCCGACGCCCACAAAGAGCTCATGCAGGAGATTGACGAGGCCAAGGTGGACCTGCGAAAGCTCGGCGTTGATGTCGACTAAACGGCCCGCGTTGGTGCTGCGACCGACACTGGAATTTAATGGACATAGAGAAAAAGAACGGCGTGTACGATATGGCAGCCACATCCAGGCCTTGATCTATCCTTCGGCCAAATACATTTAATCACTCTTATGGTATCATGCTGTTGCTCGTACAATGCGCCATGCGCCGCTGCGGTTGGCCTTTCCGCGAGGCAGGCAATGCTACTTTGTAAACCTGATCATCACTTCGTCTTTGAGTTCGTGCCCTTTACAGCGAACTCATGCCGTGTCTCCAGTCACCAATACCACTATAGTCTGGACTGCCGTCTCTGGGTTCTCTCCGCCGTTCACTAGTTCCGCAAATAGCTTGGGTATCCTGCACAGGGCTCCTCGTTCATCCATTTGGTGCCCTATGGGAAGAGCGGTCAGTATAGTCAAATGGCAAAGACAGGATGGTAACTCACATTTCCCTGGCACGCCAATCATGACACTCAGTTTGCTTTGAGCCTCTCCAGTCCAATCGAACCCAGTCTTCCACTCAAACCGCATCGCAGAGCCCAACATGTCGTCATGTGGGATTGAAACCTCGTACCACTGTTGTCCAAGATACCGTATGAGATCTGCCTTCTGCAGTGCTTCACGGTCCTCTGATGGTTCTTCATCCTCTTCGTCGTCCTTCCTTCGTCTTGATTTTCGTGCTCGCATCTTCTCTGCAGCTTCCAGCACTGCACCCTTCGACCCAAGACGTTTCTCCAATTGACACCAAAAGGCCGCCCGCTCCACTGCGACTCGAATCCACTCTCCCATGGCCCACGAGAGTATGCCGACGTTACGCTGCATGGTTCGGTTACATTCTCCATTGCAAATCTTGTCAATGAAGGACCCCAGCTCGGCCTTTGCAGCGGGTTCTAGGGCAGCGACCCTCAAGTCCAGGATAGTCAAGTCCATGGCATTGACGGTCATTTCGATTCGCGCAGTGAACAGCCCAGGAGACTCGCGAGATCGAAGAGTGATCGAATGCATCTGTCGTGATGGTTGATTTGGCTCTTGGGGCAGAGCTGATATGTTTGACGTGAGAGAGAAGGGGCTGAACAGCTCAAGGTAGGGCAGTTCTTCTTCTGCTGTCATCAGAACCGGGTGGTGAGACTTGATGTTGAGGTCCTCGTCTTCGTTGATGGGCGCTGCAGAGACTGGAGGGGGTGGTTGTGGCTGCTTTCCAAAGGGAAGAAGCCCAATGGGATTCAATGCCATCTTGACCAGTTTTTGGGATGCCGTCAATTGTGATAGACTATCCGATTCCGTGTGCTGACGTCGCATGAGGTTAACAATCGCGTCCGGATCAGCTGGTGCCAGTACCCGACCTGACTGCTGCATGACCCGGATGCGCTCATTCTCTTTTTGCGCAATTTCCAAGTCCTTCCTCAGCTGCTCAATCTCCTTTTGCAGGGCTTTTCTCTCCTCTTTTTTCGTCGCGTTCGGGTCGAAGGCGCGTGTCTTTCGGGGGTTCGTTGTTGACTCTGCATCAGGCACCGTCGTCCGCGCATCTGCCCTTTCTAATTGTGGTTGTCGGACGGTCTTTGTCGGAAAGTTTGGTTTCTCGGGCATCCGAGCCGCGGGCTGTTTGAGGGGAGAGCTCGGCTTAGGATTGCTCTTCTCCCTCCATCGCAGCGGGCTGGAGTGAATCCCTCGGGGCGGAGTCGACGAGATGACATCGGGTACAGACGGAGGCAGCTCTGGCTCTGGGATTTCGGACTCGGGCTCGGGCTGGGGTATCGAAGCAGCTGGGAGGCCAGGCGCGTCGGGCGGAGGGGATCGTCGGAGGACTTTGCCGACGAACGGGTTGACCTCATCAGAACCAGGCGGTGGTAATGGACGGGGATTTGGCCTCTTAGGCGTTCGCCTCGCCGCAGATGCCATTGAGCCTCCAGCGCGTCGAATTGATTTTCCAGTGTCGGGCTTGGGCACTGCATCGTCCGTCTTCCCCGCGTCGCTTTCCAGCACGCTATTCGCCAACCGCAGCGCCAGAAGCTCCGACGGGCTCTGCTCTGCGGGTTCATCTTCGAGGTGCTGCACAAAGGAGCGAGCTTCGGGACTCTTCTGAGGGGACGCGGACCGCCGTCTCTCGAGGACCTCGGGGTTGTGGCGCGCAAGGCTGGCCTTGGTGGGAGATGCGAAGGATGGGCGCTTCCGTTGCGCTGTGGTGGACTCTTCGTCGGCGGACGGCGGCGTGGTGGATGCGGCGTGGATTCCCAGCGAGGTGCGCGGCGAGGTGCGTCGCCGCTTCGGCGCGGATTCCTCCATTGTTGGGATCTGTGCTGTTGTAGTTTCTCAAGTGCCCGTCATGTCTACTCGGAAGCTGGGTTGGAACTTTGAAGCGAACAAGTAGATAGCTGCAGATGTGGATAATCGCATTCGCCGGTTGTTTACATGGACGGACCCCGTCGCGTCCAAGTGGGCCTCACCGCCTGCCAAATCTGGCTTGCAGCCAAAACAAGCCCAAGGATTGACTTGGCATTTGAAGATGAATTGGATTTCAGGTGGGTTCCCGTATGATGGAGAATTACGGTAATACTGCAGGGTTCCAATGACCTCGCGGTGAATTATCCAAGAGCAGATGATCTCTTTTCACCACCTCATCCCAAGTGACGCGAAAACATGTGATGCGCCAGGCCATCCACGTGACTCTTCAGCTGTAGATCACCCCCAGACAGGTACGTACCTTCATCTGCCAGGGCCCTTGCCCCCATTGGTCATCCTCCTGCCCGATGACGTCCGAGGCAAATCAACGGACTTCCGAGTTCGCGACTCCAAGAAGTTTCGCCCGAGTTCCCGTTGAGCCGTACCCGCAACCTTCAGCCTCGACCTTTCACCCTCCAAACTCGACACAGCGATCACCTCGCCGCGAATGCAGCCCCAATAACCCTCAACGTCTTCCTTAAACCTCTGCCAACAATGTCAATCTCGGCGCGATTGGCCCCGCGTCTGCGGCCCTTGTTATCGTCGCCTGCCCACGCCCGAGCCTACGTCAGCGCATCCAAAACCACCACGGAAGAGTGGCCGCAGAGAACTCCGCTAGGACCCTACTACGAGACCATCCTGAAAGCGCCGTCCCCGCTGAAGAGACCCGACACTTTGGCCAACTCTCCGAACCCTGAGGTCTCGCCTCCCAAAAAGCAACAGCCCGCACCCAAGTCAAAACCCTACACCTCTACGGCCCCGCCAACTCCAGAGCACACGCCGCAAGACAGGGTACGCAACATCTTCGGCTCCCGCACGCTCACTCCCGAAGAGATGGCCGCCCGCATGGCCTCCAAGCAGTCCCAGTCCACATACATCGCCGGCGTCCTCGTGCCGCCAAAGCCCGAGGAGCCCGACAACTGCTGCATGAGCGGGTGCGTCAACTGCGTATGGGAGACCTTCCGCGAGGAGATGGAGGAGTGGACACTCAAGAACATCGAGGCGCAGGCGGCGCTGGCCAAGAGCGCAGAGTCCGTGGACACAGATGGCGGCGGCTCCGACTCCAACTGGACTCCCGCCGCGGGCGCCGACGACACCACCAAGATCGCTAAGGACCTCTGGGCCAAGGATGTCTTTGAGAGTGTGCCCGTGGGGATTAGAGAGTTTATGAAACAAGAAAAGCGGCTGAAGGAGCGGCATCAAAGAGAGGGCACGCTGGGCAGCTAGAGAGGATGTGCCGGGTGAGACACTAGGTTTAAAGAGTATATACCCTGTTGTGGTCCCATACATAGAGGGACCGTAGATTTGATAGACTTGATGATTGAATGAATAGACTTTTTCATCTTGGATACCCCTACGGTTTACATCCCGTATCTCTGCTAAACTCTCATCGGTTGTGGGTATATATCGCTCTGTTCATCCCTAGATCTGGTTTCTTCACCTCCCAGACAAAATATTCTGAAGCTTTCAATCATACCGTCTTACCTTGACTTCTACCAACTACACTCACGCACTCACTACACTCGCTGCAACGCCCAAAACCACACAGCCCTCAACATCGTGCTTCCTGGACACAATTACCAGTCCACAGCTACCAACAGCCAAGCTATTACGGAAGATAGCACTCCTCAGACCAACATGCCTTCAAAGCAAAACCCAGTCCCTGGCCACGTATTGGTCAAGCGAGGAGAAAAGTACTGGATCACTACCAAGCCTGCCACATCAACCCAGCGGTCCCAACCCACGATAGCTGCGGAACAAGGCGTCCGAAACCCGCCACTTCGCAATCGCCTCGGTAGATTGTTCAACTCCTTCCCTCTTGTCAACGACCAAACTCAAGAGCAGACGTTCGAACTGAAAAAGATTGCTGTCACGGAAAAGTCGCGGGTGTTCACTACTGAACTCGGCAACAAGAAAGTCGCCGTCAAGCTATACGACAGATCGTATGGCGCGGCCAGTGAATTTGAAGTTCACGCCGACGTCTACAACCAGATTGGAGCCCTCTGGCCTTCAGTCCGGGAGTATGTGCACCACAGCCGACTTCCCCGTCCCCGGGTTCCACGACCAGTAGCCGCAGTATCTCAACGAAGGCGCCTTGGGACCGCCGCCGTCGAGGGCTTCATGATGGAATACATCGAGCCCCTTTATTACCAACAAAGACGCATGCTCATTAGAAAGTTTCTGGATCCGCAACTCCACCAAGCCGCCCTCGACTACCCTGGATTCTCTGAGATGAGGCTTCGCGTGCATCTGGGCGAAATGTCCTCTTTCTTAGACCATCAGTCGGGAAGGCTCCAGGACCGGCCTGTCTACTTCAATCAGCTTTGGGAAGAATGCGCAGACTGCCTTCCAAGCTGGTCGGGCATGATGGGGGCGGCATTGGCCATCCTGCACTGGGATTGCGGACTTGATGGAAGAGGCGTCGAGTTCCGGTTGGGAGTTTATAGAAGTCAAAATCAGATCTGGATGTCTGACTTTGGCGACTGCGCCCCCATCGAACAAACCCCTGCCTATGTCGAATCCACGCTGGCCGATGCGGTAATGGAAAACCCAACTTGGCCACGACCACCCACAGCTCCAAGCCTCAGCCAAATGTCCGACCCAAGCGGAGTGCTGCCACGAACGTGGGAGCTTTTCCGAAGAAGCTACATGTCGGCCAGCATGTATCTGCTTTTCCGAGAGAGCAGGTACATCATCAACGCAAATCTCCCTTCTTTGTTCATTCGCAAGATGGAGGCAATCTGGGAGTCACGAGCGGAGGAATTTCGGACTAGAGGGGAACAGTCTGGCGTGAACAGTTTGTCAATCAACTTGCAAGACACAACCGCAGGCGAGTCATCATGAATTAGACAAAGCGGATAGGATGTTGTCACAAGTGATGGGTGGTTTGAGATAGTTATTAGCATCAAGGATAAAAACTCAAGCACCATATTCTTTTCAATTCCCGCGAGACATTCATTTATCGTAGCCGTGATCTGGTCTGGTAATTTTCTAATTTTGTCCGAGACACCGTTTAGTTGCCGTTAGATGTTTGTTGGCGAGCAAGCTTGTCGTGCTCCTCAATGTCCGTGGCCTCCCAGGGGTAGCAAATCCACACGTCGCTGACAGTGCGGGCAGCCTGGTAGCCGCTCGACAGCATGTCGTGAGGGAGGATGCCCTTCTTCGGCTTGTCCTTGTTCTAGACGGGGTTAGCATGTGAAGCAACTAGAACCTGAACTCAGTGATTATACGCACGTGGAGAACGAATATGCTGAATTCGGTCTTGGGTGCATTGGGGCCCATGCGCTGACGGGCGGCCTCGACGTCCTTCTCAAGCTCCTTGACGGCATATTCGAGGGTGGTTCGGGTGTCATCGACCTCGTCGACGATCAGGATGCGCTTGCCAACCAGATTCTCCATCTCGCCCAGGGCGGTCATGTCGAGCCACTGGGTGCGGGTAACCTTGGTTCCCGGCGCCTCGACCTCGTCGTTACCGAGCGACTCGTAGAGGGAGAGACCGATAGCCTGGATAGGGATGTTGGGAGATCCGGGCTGCTTGAGGAAGGATCGCAGGATTCGGGCAGGGACGTAGCCACCGCCGCCAATGGCAATCAGAAGCTGGGGCTTGAATTCGGCGAGCAGCTTGTCAGCCGACTGCTGGCACAGCTTGTGGACCTGGATGGAGTCATGTCAGTGGCTGTGGGTTACAAGCAGTACGAGATGCAAGATGTGGTGTGCGTCGCGTTGTGCGCTTCTCCCCAAGTCTCTCGTGCCCGTGATGATCCCGACGACACTGCAGCACAAGTAATCTGCAAGCAGCTGCTACTTGCGCGCCCGCTGTGTCTGGCAACATCTCCCTCACAACACAAACTCCAGCTTACGCCCGCGCGCACTATCGTCATCGCTCATCGATCATCATCACGGCGGGGTGGCGGGGTAGGAGGGGTTGCGGTTTTGCAGCTGGCACTCACATCGTTGTAGGTGACGTAGAGCTTCTCAGGCATCTTGGCGGATTAGAGTCTGTAGAATTAGACGAGGTGAGAAAAGAAGATAAGAGTAAGACCAAGAGGTGACGGGGAGCACACGGCCAAAACGGTGCCCAAGAGAGAGAAGAAAGGAGAAGAAAAGAGGGTTGTAGGGCCTGAGGATTCCATGATGGATGGTGACTCGCGGTGCGCGGAAGCACGGGCACTTCTTTTTTTTTCTCGCTCCTGCTCTTTCGCGATGGACCCCGCGATCCGCAGCGATCCATTTGCTGGTGCCTTGCGGACGGCCCCACTGAATGCTACTGAACACCGTCGGAAGTCGCCGACGCAGCGATTTCTTCAGTGGGGGTCGGCGGCAGAAGTCCCTTGGCGGTTACATTTTCAGGCGGGCCTGCGCTGTAACCTCAGCGACTTGGCAGAAATGGGCGCTGGGAATCGATCTCTGTACGTCCAGATGGAGGATGGAATCACAAGAGGCAACACGACGTTTCAATCATCAACACCAGCATGGTAGTACACAAGCTGCCCGATTATGATTCTGCACAGCTTCATCAATTTACCATATTTTTCTGGCAGAACTATCTGCCCGGATGTTGCTTCGCCAACACCTCATCCACCTTGTCGTGAACTACTTACTAGTTCATCACACCCTGCCGCCGGACCTCTCCGATGATTTTTTTCAGCGGCTGCATCCCTGCGACTCTGTACCCTCAGTGCATCCTCCAGTAGTCAAAGTGCCTGGATTGAAGCCTGTGCTACTACTATGTGCTGGGTGATAGACTGATACGACGATATTTCTAAACAGCACATAAGAAGTACAAGTTGAGGTTCTATCATCTACCCTCCCTACACCCTGTGCGTTACCGATGCGTAAACGCCGCTCCCATTGAAGACGCCCATGGCATGGGAGCACTTGTTCTGGTCGAAGGTATTGTCACCAGTCTAGAAGAGTAAATTCCTCGAGGTACTAAGGTACCCTTCTGTTCTGGTAAATAGGTCATTATAATATTCTGTTCTGAGTAAGGGTAGCCAGACGTGCAAACAAGATGCCTCGTCTTCGTTCGTTCGTGCCTGAACTATAGTGCCGTCTCTGTTCTTCTTGGGCTGGCATACGCATCATAGCAACTCTATTTTTCGCCTGGCATACTTTTTTCTTCTTTTTTTTTTCTTTTTGAAGTTGAAAGAGCTCCCGGTCAACCCCCATAGTCCACCTCGAACGGCGTGTTCTTCCCTGGGGATGACTTAAGGCTTGGCCCTATCTACAAATACGTACCCACGTAGATACACTCGGCAAATAGTCTTAGGGACCAGATACAATCCATTTCTACAGCGACCGAGTTCAGAATGGATGTGTTACAAAGTCCAATGCCAGCCAGACAAGACCACAGCTTTCGAGGTACGCCCACGGAGGTGTGCTTCTCAAACCTCCAATCCCATGGACTGATTCCTCCGATAGCCGGGTAGGAGACACCTTTTTGACACAAAATACATTCCACTGAACTGAGTTTTTCCCTGCAAGAAGTTGAAGAGGTTAGGTGTGTTCTGTCTCTGAAGAAGATACATCGCGAGACGAGGACCATTTCTCACCGGGGCATCACTGGACCACCGGGTCTCCTTTGCAGCAGGATGCTTTTGCTTCCCGTCTTTTACCTTGAACCCAAAGTATTACTGAAGCTTTAGCATCAGATCTCTACTCAAATGAACCTTCTCACTTCGACCCGGGCCTGATCCACTTCAACCGCCCGTAGCCCGCGTGCCTCAATTCTGCGTGCGTTAAACATCATGCGGTTTGAGTTTCTTACGTAGGAAGGATGTTAGTCCTTAGACAAATGGGCTAGATGAGGTCACCTGTGAACTAGACATCCAGTGTATCCAGCCTCAGGGTATGTGACCGGCCGTCAGGGCAGTCAGTCGAGCTAGTTTACTCGCCAACATACTCCGATCTCGTATATCAGGTCCATTGGATAATTCCTCGTTATTGTGAAGGCATTGAATTTTCCAGACGATCGGGTGGCGGCATAGTACGGCATAGGATCAGCTACCGCTGTGGGTATCACGTCTGAGTCTTGGGAGGCATCGCTCCACCTGGGGACCAATACAGAGTCGGCCTTGAGTTGGTCATTGTCTATAGAAAACTTAGCTACGTAGTACTATGACATGCTGGTGGTTCGCGGATAGCTGATGCCAAGAACGAGATCATCTGATAGATCAGAATCAACCGGCTTGGCAGGACCCTGAGTCATCGGCGGCTTTCCAATTCCCGTCACGCTCAGGTATTCCCGTAAGATCCTTAGTAGTATCGTCATATAGGTGACGTTTATTTAATTGGAGATCCCTAAGGCTGGAATGGTGGTGCGCATAAATGGCAGCGCATCCCAGCCAACTTCGAAACTCCGATGCATCAGCCCGTAACTTCAGGTCCATTACGCTCCTAACTTACCTTTTATTTCCCAGCCTAAGTTTCTTCCAAATAATTGCCTTTGGGTACTGCTCTTAGGTACCTAGTCAAAGCGAGAGTTTCGCTTCGGTATGTTTCACGATAACCTCTCTGGTTCTTCAACCGTCGACCCGCAACAAACATCCCACAAACTACACAACATGGCCAGAACCAAGGAACGCTCAGAAAAAAACTGGTCGTCCTAGAATATCTAACCCGGCATCTGAAAAAGCCTTCATGATCCTGTTTTTACCAAGGCCACAAGGGTCCGAAGAAAGGCAAACCAACGGCGGAGCCCGTATCCTCACCAGGCCGTTTCTATCCTTTCTCCGAAACAACCTTGACGCTCGATTTTTGGCTTTTTAATCATCAAGTCAATTAACCGTTGTGGTTCTCATCAATCATCAGCGACTCAGTATAAATCCAGGCCATTTGCTCATTATGGAATCCATCAGCCTTCCATCCTTTCACATCTCGTTACCATTCAATTGCTCAAGCAAATCTCAGCTCACGCAGCTCTTTCGTTCCACTCGACCATCGAACACGTACACAGACTATCAACACCGCATCCCCAATTCACCACAACCTCAACACACTTCTTACCCTCTCAATTACCACACAATGCCTTCCCAGGTCTCATTCGACATGCCTCCCGCCTCCGCCAACCACCAAGGTGAAGACGTTATCTACAGTTTAATTTACCGTCACAGATCTTCTTTCAAGGCTGAAGACTCTCCCCAGGAACCTCTCAGCGTTGAGGACCAGATGGACGCTGACGTCAAAAGTGTCATCAAGTGTCTCCGCCGAACCCGAGATACCATGACCGAGATGTCCCGTCAACACCCAATCAACACCACCGAGCTTGCAGATCTCGTCTTCGAGGCAAGAAAGATGAGCCGCAACATGACCTTTATTGTTCGCCGCCACTTCGACGCTAAGGAGGAAGGCATGCGCGTCCAGCGGGAGCGGGAGCTTTCTGCACTCAACGCACAAGGCCACGGCCTCATCAAGTACTACACCAAGAGAGTCACCCTCGCCATGAAAAACTTTGCGGAATCCCGACTGGCCATGAACACCAATCGATATGACAAACGCATCCAGCTACTCGAAGACGCCATGCACAAGGTGGACATGCATCGAATGCTAGTCGTCTTGGCCGAGGGCACCGCCCCATACTGAGTGGGAATCCGTGAGGGATCTTGGATAGACTGTATGAGGCGGAGATGTACGATCAACCAGAAGGATAATGTTTGAAGTGAACGATGGAAGGAGCATGCATAGCATTTATGGATGGCGGATTGGAAAACTGGATTTCAGGTAAAGATGGCTTTACGGTGCTGGGATATAGACGATGCATGATTAATGAAACCAGACAAACCCAACAAATGACGAGCCTCGTGATAATTCCACCTCTTGACTGACCGTTTGCCTCTCCCCTTCTTCCTCTCCCGCAGTCGTCTGGACCTCCGGGTTGTGGTGTCAAAGTCTAAAACAATGCTGAACAGCTGTGGAAGATTTGCCATCTAACCCTATTTTAAGCAGCGACCCCATCGCCCATTATACTTAGTTTCTTTTACCGCCTTGGGCGTCTTAAGAAGAAGCAAGGCATCAGGGATGAAACGTTCAGGTAATGACTGCATGTAATTTATGGCTGGAATTTGACGATGATGAACAGCCTAGCACGAATGTCCGCCGCGACAGAAGTACTTGCTCACCCGTTAGTTTCCCAGAGCCATTCTATCGAACAGGTAGTATCAGTCACAGGCCGCGTACTTGTACGAAAAAGGTATTCAATTGCCTTCGTTCTTCTCAGCTCGCTCACAAATCACAGAACAAAGCAAAAAGAAAACGTTTGACAGAAAGGGGATTCGAACCCCTGCCACTTTCGTGAACGGACTATTCTCTGCTTTTCGCAGTTGAAAGTACACATTTGATGCGCTTGAAACCGTCGCCATAGACCACTCGGCCATTCTGCCTTGATAATTGGGCGTCGATAACTCGGTACAAGTTGTGGGAGAGAGAAAAGTGGGGCTCCTCCCAGCGGCTAGCATCGAAATACTTCAGGGCTGACGGGTTCGGCATCGCCGGAATAATATCATTATCCTGCATTCATAGGTTCTTAGATGTCTAGTTTTCTGCATTCTTCGCGGATTGTCCATTTCGAAATGGGAATCATTTGCTGTTTGTGTTGAAATTGGCTCTTGAAGGCGCTGTTTGAGTTGAAGTCCGCCCATAACTTACAAGATGTGTCGAATCACCTTAATACACTGTTACTGTAATGGATCGTTTGAGTTCTGATAGCACCAAGCCCAGGAAGTTGCAATTCACATATTTTGGAACATACAGAAACCCCATTGAGTGACCGTTATCCGGGGTTTTTGGTAGTAATCGTTGCTCCTCGTCCCCAGATCCTTGACGGAGGTGTCGTCGTCATCACCACAGATTGACGAGCGAGACTGGCGTCTTTCTTATCGGCAACTAGAACAGCTCTCCCCAGATCAACCAACCGCGGGCTGTAGATTACACCGAGACCAAACGTTATCAACGTCGTCCCAAAGCCACAAGCCCGCCACGAACGGACCTCTCCACGCCTCGTTCACCCTAGTCTAATCGCCTAGTCTAGTGGAACTCGCCGCCGCAGCTATTCACGTTCCCGGCTTTCGGCAACAGTGGAGAAAGAAGAGGGGACCAAGATTGCGTCTTGGCTGCCGCTTTTGGACTAGAAGATGCCCCCCGTCACGAAACTCCCCGGTTCTACCAAGACGCTCCCTCCAGCCAAAGCTCTCCAAGTTCCCCCATACAAGGACCATAGGCCGTCACACCTGGGCCGGCAACAAGAACCTTCTCAGAACCACACAACTCACTGAGACACAGGCCAGGAACTTGCGCATCGTATCGTCTGATATGCACGCTCTGTTAATCAATAGACGCTTCTGGCCCCTTGCTGCGGACCTTGCTGTTCCCTAGGCTCAGAACGGGCTCCGTACCCCGGCTTCTATGCTCAAACCCTCTCATTCTCTCGCATCCGCAGACGCCTTGCTCCTCTCCCGTCTTCCCCCCCCCCCATGGCTCCATCAGCCGACATCCAGTCCGGAGGTGCTGACAAGCCATGCCACAACTGTCGCCGCCGCCGCCTGCGCTGTGATCGCTCCGTCCCACAGTGCTCCAAGTGCGTCGCCCGGGGTATCGAGTGCCTTGGCTACGGCCAGCTGTTCCTGTGGACCGGCGCCGTCGCCTCCCGGGGCAAGCTGGCCGGCCAGAAGTCGAGTGCCGCGCTCTACCCCGAGCCGGGCCCGTCGCCGAGACGGAGGCGCCGGGACCGTCACGTCTCCGCTGCGGCTCCGTCCGAGGCCGACTCCGAGGCCACCACCGCCGGCGACGCTGACGCCGACGCCGACGCCGATGTTGTTTCCAGCCACGGCGATGACGCCTTTGTAGTGAGCGGCGACACGCAGCTCGTCTGTGTAACCTCCCCACCCCCTGAGTACGAGTACGAGACCGAGACATCGTCCCAGTCCTTGGTCCAGACCTTGACGCAGAACTCGACCCCATGGGTGCTCGTCGACCCCATCTTCCAAGACATGAGGCACTCCCAGAGGCAATATCTCGCTTACTGTGCGTAGCCCCGCGCCTCCATTGGTTCCTGCTTGCTGCTTCTTCGTCATGGACATGGCTGATTGGCATTACAGTCTCATCGCGGCTCTGTCGAGACTTTGTCGCCTACGACATCCCGGAGCACAACCCCTTCCGAAACCTCCTCCCTCTGACTCAGGCCCACCCTCTGCTGCGGCAGGTCATCATCGCCGCCTCGGCGACGCACATGTACAACCGCGCAAGGCCCTGGCTCGGCCCTGACTCCCTTGACAGGGGAGACGGGCCACAGCATCTGCTCATCGACGCCCTTATCGCCAAGCAGAAGGTGCTGCGGATGATGTCGTCCGCCCTGCAGAGCATCAACTCCATCGACGGGGATGTGCTCCTTGCCTCGGTGCTATTTCTCATCAATGTCGAGCTGATCGAGTCCGGTAAACAGAACTGGAAGGCTCACTTGGACGGCGCGGGCAGGATCATGTCACTCCTTCCTGTCTCCAGCGTGGACGAGAGCTTGAGGAATTATCTCATGTCGGACTGCTTTGTGTAGGCGTAGATCCCTCTCCGAGACACGACAGACGCTAACCAGCTGCAGATATTACATCCTGGAATCGACTTTTCGGCCCTCGGCCACGGACTCAAGGTCGTTCTTCCACTCCTGCCAAGGGCTGCCTATTTTCGAAAAGACGGCCAATAGCTACTACTGTTGTCCGCCTGAACTCCTCGACATCTTGCTCACCGCGGCTCGGCTTTCTAGCACGGTAACGGATGAAGTTGTCTCACCCGACATGGTGATCACGGCTGGCGCGACCTTGTTTACTCGGGCACAAAACATCGACGTCATCGCATGGGCCCAAGAAGTCGAGACGCTACCTTCAGAATATAGCGATCCGGTACTGAGTCGTTTCCGTGTGGCATCGGCCCATCGACTTGGTACTTGCTTGTATATCTTACATGCAATTCCGTCGCTAGACGAGGTGTTTGGCGAAGAAATGGCCGATAGTCTCCTGGAAGAATTACACCGGACACTCATCTCTATTCCTGAGGATGATGCTAACTTCAAGGCTACTGCGTGGACCACCTTCATTTTTGGGGCAAGTGTCAAGACCATCGAGATGAAGGAATGGATAATTGACAGAATTAAGAGGTTGATGTTGGAATCTCCTTGGGGATTCTTGTACGCCGCAAGAGATGCCTTGCATATGCTGTGGGGGCTGCAAGCTGAAGGCAAGCGAAACAAGAGCTGGGTACAATCGCTCAGAGAATTGGACCTGGACTTTTTGGTGGTTTGAGAGCTGGATCATGATCACCATTGATGACTCAAGATTGACAACAACAGTCCTTATTACGCGTCCGCCTGCAGATGTATAAAGAAATGTCGCCGAGGGACGATGATTGATGTTTAAGAAGTCAGGCGGGACTTCAAGCTTCCTTCTTTACCCGAGAGGCTCAATGCCTTGATTACGCCTAGTGCGGCGAAACGGCCTCTCCCAGGTTGGAGACAGCTTCATTATGATACCCCAAATAACAAATAAAGACTGTGCGATGAGATGGAGGAGTTAGAGCGGCGTGGGGGGATTGAGGAACGAAATCTGGTACGACGGCGAGTGTAAGAGACTGTTTTATGCAGGGATGCAGATCGTTATCAATGACGGTTGTTTGGTTTATGTATGAGGATACGGTACGTACAATTTGATGACTGTTCTTAAATGATTTAGTTCACCTTGACATGAGATGGTTGATGGATACAGATTGACACCTGTTTAAGTTCTACCCTCCTTCTCTCACTCATATCATGAATGATCGACCCAGTGATCTCCGCTTTGGAACGCTTTCCGTCTGTAGTAGACTCTCTTGGCCCATTTCCAAGCCTCGGACAAGGTCATGAACACCCCAACATCAATAAAGACAATCGCCCACTCCCAGGTGATTCCGGTGTGCATAAACACAGTATGGTTCAGAACGGGAATATACAACGTCGCGAAAACAATGAAAAACACAACCGTCACCGCAAAGAACAGAAACCGGTTCCCCCATAGATGCATCGCCCAGGCCTCGACGCCATGGGGCATGTCGAAGAGCGAGCGGCGGAAATCAATCAGGCCCCAGGCAAATAGTAGAAAGATCCACGTCATGGTCGTGTAGCACGTGGCGCGCGCTCGGAAGACGGGCTCGCAGGACGCCGAGTACTCGAGGTTGCAGTTGGTGCCGAGGTCGCCGTCGTTGAACCCGAAGATGACGAGGGTGAAGGATCCCAGCACGCAGCCTGCCATGAAAGTCCCGTATACAACCATGTCGACGAGGAGTTCCGGGGTGAAGACGCCGTAGTTGAGCTAGAATGGGTGGGTTAGATGCCAGAGTAGTAGTGTTGGTTAGGAGCAGGATGTGGACTTACATTTTGAGGCGGCCGGTTGAGAATATCTGCAACCGCCTTCTCGAAGCCGAGCCCGGTCTCACAGAACGCGCCAGTTCCAAGCAACATCCAAAGGATCTCGACGGGCGTAAGCTGGAAGACAGAAACACCGGTGTTGTCCTTGAAAGCCAAGCCAGCAAGCAGCGTAATCACAAAGCCGATATTCGCCGCCAACACGTGCAGGATGAACTTCTGGATATTGTCAAAGATGCGCCGGCCCTCCTCGATGGCATTCAGAATCGAAGCAAAGTCATCGTCCGTCAGGATTATGTCCGAAGACTCCTTGGCGACGTCGGAGCCCGTCCCCATCGCAATGCCTACATCCGCGCGCTTCAAACTCGGGCTGTCGTTGACGCCGTCGCCCGTCATGGCAACGTAGCGCTGGCGGCGATGAAGCGCGTCGATCATGCGCACCTTTGTGCTCGGCGCACAGCGCGCAACGACAAGGGGAAGCTCAGGCAGGTCGTCTATCTGCGACTCGGTGAGGGCGTCGAAGTCGTGCGCCGCCATCATCATGGTTCCCGCAACATCTTCTGGGAGCAGCCGAGTCTGCTCGGGAGGCGGCAGGATGCCAACGTCGATGGCAATGGCTCGCGCTGTTTCCCCGTGGTCGCCGGTGAGCATGTGCACGACGATGCCGGCGCCCTGACATGCGCGAACGCTGGGGAGAGACTCTGGCCGCGGAGGATCGTAGATGGCGATGAGGCCTCGGAAGACGAGATTCCGCTCGAAGGTGTTGCGGTTCGGAGTGATGTCGTCGACGAATTCCGCCTCTGAGACGATGCGGTCGTGGACTCTGTGCGCAAGGGCGAGCACGCGGAGGCCTTGGCTGGCGAGAGCCTCCATGTTTGCATAGATGTCGCTGCTGATAGTCGCTGTGAGAGGTTCGATACTGTCGTTGATGGATATTGAGCTACACGAAGTGAGAACTCGCTCCACAGCTCCCTAGATAGTGAATTAGTCAAGTCTTGTGCTCCATCCTCAAGTCAAGCCTACCTTTGTAAAGACATGCGTCTCGTTCGAAGTCACATTCTGGAGAAGAACAGTCATCTTCTTGACATCCGAGTCGAACGAAAACTCGGCCAGATGCTTCCACGGCGCCCCAGCCGTCTGCGACAACTGCCTCCGATTCCAGCCAAACCGCGAGGCAAAGACCCCAACGGCAATCTCGGTCGGCGCGCCCTTGGCCCTCCACTCGCCCGGGCTCGCCGACGCGTCGTCGCTCTGCTCGACGACGGCGAGGTTCGCCAACGAGGCAACGTTCAGGTACCATTGCAGACCGGGTTTGGAGGCGGGCTCTTCCGACGGAACAATCAATTGGCCCTCATCCTGCTTCTCGTCGGCCGCGTCCTTGGGCTGGCAGCCAATGAAGCGCACGTCGCCGGCCGTGGGGTCGTACACTTCGCTCGTCGACTCGACCGAGTATGTTCCACAGCCAGGGAGCCAAGCCTTTCGCACTACCATGCGCCCCTGAGTGATGGTGCCCGTCTTATCGGAACAGGTGTCTGGGGGTGTAGTGGTCAGCTCCGAAACAGGAGTCCAGGGGGGCGGGAAGGGTAGTCCACAAGGTTACTTACTGGTTACACCTCCCAGGGCCTCTAGACTGGAGAGGTTCCGGACGATGACATGGCGGTCCAGCATCTTCTTGGTCCCGGCCGCCATGGTTAAGGTGAGGACGAGGAGCAGGGACACGGGGATCGTGCCGATGGCAGTGGTGATGGCATAGATGATGACGTCTTCTCTCGCTTCGAACTTATTGGCCCCCATAACCACGATGGCGCACACGATGGCGAAGAGGAACAGCCAGAGGAACAGCTGTGAGAGCTTCCGCTGCAGAGGCGTGCCTACAGTAAGGCCCAGGAACTCACCGACCCAGCTGTAAACAGGCCTAAAGACAGTCCGGATGACCCCCCAGGTTGAACCCGGCTCTTCCTCCATCTGCGGCTTGATGTCGTCGCTGGCACTCAGAGCACCGGCGATGAGGCCGATCTCCGTAAACATGCCGGTGGCGAAGACAACACCGCGTCCGCGCCCCTTGGTGATGATTGTCGAGCTGTAGACGACGTTCAGGCGATCGCCCGGCCCGGTGTCGACATCGAAGGTCAGCTTGGGGATTTTCATGACCGGCGCCGACTCTCCGGTGAGCAGCGCCTCGTCCGCTTCCAGATTGACAGCTTCGATGATGCGGATATCCGCTGGGACCGAGTCGCCCGTGCCCAGGTCGATGATGTCTCCGGGCACGACTTCAGCGGTCTGTATGGTGAGGGTCTTTCCGCCGCGGAACACGTTGCAAGTCGGTGAGCCCAGTGTACGTAGCGAGTCGACCGTCTTTTCGGCTTGGAGGCTCTGGAAGAAGCCAATGAAGATGTTGAGGACGATGATGCCGGCCAGAATGCCGCCTTCTATCCAGGCCTGTATGCCGAAGCTGGCTCCTAACGCCAAAACAAGAACCTATTCCAATTTTATCAGTGAATGTGATCTAGTTTGCCTCTAGATACTCACTAATGTCATCGCGTTGAAGACCTGCTCCAAGAAGATTTTGACTGGCTGAACTCCCTTCTTCTGATCCAGCTCGTTAGGCCCAAATTCGGCCAGGCGTCGGGGCACATCATCGGGATCGAGACCCTTTGCAGCATCGCTTCGCAGCTCATCAATGGTTTGTTGGCTAGTCAAGTTGTGCGGCGGGCTGGACAGCGGCTTATTGGATTGGCCGGATATATGCTCCCCAAGAACGGGAGAATGCGAAGCGACCTTGCCCATGACTGCAATCTCAAGTCAATAATATTCTTCCAGGCGATACAAGGAAAGCCGCTAATATGATGACATTTTGGGGGCACAACGGCCCTGGGTCTGGATTAAATAGACCAGCTGCATTGGCATTTCCAACTCATTACGTAGCATAAACCGTCGAGGCATGACACCATCATTGCTGCTTTGGTCAAAGTGGGTGCCAACCGATTGGTCTCGGTAGTAGCCTGGAGAAGCGAGGAATTGAATCCGGGGATGGAAGACTCAGTACCGGGGACGGAAGACTTGGAATCGGGCCCGGAAGTCGTTTAGAACGGAGTCGCAAGACTTAAAACCGGGATCCAAGACTTCAAGTCGGGAAGCGAAGACTTAAAGTCGGACATTGGGCGGTCCGTGAGACTTGGACTTTGGCTTCAACCTCAGCGCTAGACGCGAAGGGGCAGCCAAGACTCGGCTTCGAAGAAGCTTAATCTGTCTATTTTCAACTTCATTCTTTCTTCACCGCATATCGATCCATGACTCTCAAAAGCCGACACGGCAATGATGGCATTTCCCCAACTAGGAAATCGACTGGGTGAACGAGCGAACTACCCGCTTGGCAACCTGCAGCCCCGGACGTACGGGAATGCGATCCGTTCGGAGAATATACGACGCAAATCGGGCCGCGGGCGCAATGCATCTACTCTAAGCAGTTGGTTCATGGATCTGTGAAACAAAGAGATCCCGAAGCGCAGGGACCGAGAGTCTACAAGGACGCGGAATATGTCTATAAGGTCTAAGTTACAAAGATGCACCCGCCATGTTCGTCCTGCAGCAAACCCCGAGACAGAGGGTATTTCCATCGCCACTAACACCTACAAGAAGCCTCCAGGGCAACAAAACAGCAATCATTAAGCTATTAGTATGTCAGCCTTCTCAAGCTGCGTCAGACCGTCACAGCCACCCGCGTGCCGTTCTTGGAGCACAGTGCCAGAGCATACAGCTCCATCCACTCGTCGTCGTCGCGAGACTCCAGCGTCGCGAACGCCTGGGCCATCCTTGCGACGATGTAGTGAGTCTCCAACAGCGCGTATTGCTCTACGCATCCACAGTGTTAGCAAAGCGCAGGACAGGGGAGAGACAGAGAGAGAAAAGAGAAGGCGTCCATGTCGCACTACTGTTTCCCGGGGGGGGGGGGGGGGGGCAAATGGCAATGGGC